>WHYT01016677.1:28238-45975 GCA_009806455.1 Tetrax tetrax
TGCTGTGGTTCTCATGACTTAGTATTTTTTTTTTTTTTTAATCTTGGTTATGTTGGCGGTACACAAATTTAGGATCAAGTTCTAGATGATTGCTGTACAAAATTGTTTCTTCCAACAACTTAGTTCACACTTCTTAGGATAGGTTTTCAAGATGATTTCTATGGGACTTCTGTTTTAGATATTGAAACTCATTGAATACAAATCATAGACAAACTTGCATATAGTGATGTCTGTTATTCTGAAACAACTTCTCTCTTTCTCAGGGAAGGACTACGCTGTCTGCAGCATCACTGGGTAAGACCACACAGCAGATTAATGCTGTTAAAAGCTTCCAGGAATATTTGTAGCCACTGATGAAACTAGATTCTGCCAAATGAGTTACTGTGATATTACAATTTCCGTTCCACTTCTTTCTGAGGTTACAAAGCTGCTGTGGATCTTCTAGCAGTTGTGCTACTTGCATATGTTAATTGTGTTTTCTTGCTTTAGGTGAGGAGACAACTTCGGAATTACTGCATGAAGAACTGAGAAGGTGAGCATAACTGTAGTAATAATGAAACTTACTTGCTGGAACAAATGATGATAACCCTAGCTTGAACTCTCTCTCTGAACAGAGATGAAAATCTAAGGTCTGAGTTGTTCCCAGTAAGCTGCTTGTGCTGGTTTGGTGCCTTATAATGGTTCTTACATCTGTCTTAATAGGTGGAAGATTGCAGAATAATGAGTTACACTTGCATGAACAGCATTAAAAAAGCCAAGGTTGTTTTTTTTTTTTTTTACCACACTGGTAATGTTTTCCTGATACTGATTGGAACCAATAAAAACTTGTAAACTATTTGTTGTGAACTGCTTTCTGACTTAAACAGCTTGCTTACTGTAAAAATGTTGTAGGCTACTTTATAAAAGCTTCAAATGCTTGATTTAGAGCAGGGACTAAACCAGTTTAAATGCTAGTCCTGCAAGTGTCTTTTAACTTGGGTGTCAGGTACTGCTACTGTGCAGGCTGCAGTTGACCTGACCAATATCAAGATTTGGACAAAGCTAAATAATTGAAGTAGTAATTAGTGTTGTGTAGGTGAGAGCTAAACACTACTACTCGCATAGTCACCTCTAAAATTACAGGCTGCCAGTAAGTCTGATACTACACGTTCAGGCACAGATGATATGCACAGAATAAGCATACAGCTTGCACACTGTTCCGACACTGTTAACCCTTTTCCACTGGACTCTAGGTCTAATCTGCTCGCTGGCATTAGTCTGGAGCAAGACAGCATCCAGCCTCCATGAGGGAAAAATAGTTGAGTGGAGAGGTGGGGGCTTTTGCAAATACTATTTAAAAAAAAACCCAAAACTTCCTGCTTATGGGGCACTAGGGCTTGCTAAGGGCTGCTTCTCAAAACTTAATGGTAGGTTTCTTTGAAAAATTCATTTAATTTCCCCCATCTTTCTGTTGTCTCAGAAGTAATAACAATATGGGAAAAAGTAAACTCTATGAAGAACTCAATTCTGCAGAACACTTGAGATATTGCTATGGCACTCCTAATGAGAGGTAAAAGTAGACATCCAAACTGTTCTGCAGGAATATTTTCAGATTATTAGTGTTCCCTACAACCTTTCAATAAGAGGAATGGATTTGTCATATCTCCCTCCCACTCCAGCTGGTACAATCTACTTGAATTTAAATGACATCTTTTAGAAAGAGCTGAAATATTTTTAGCCAGAATAATATCCTGTTCTAGAGAGAATGAATTAGACATGATCTTGTGTCCATGTGCAAATTAAATTTCTTCTGTGGTAAAGTAAAAGCCATTAATGTCTGATTAGTAGCCTCTTAATATTCCCCCCCAGCTGTATTACTTTTTAAAATACCACACTTCATTGTGCCTGTTAAAGAGCTTGAAGGGACTGTCGTAGCCCGCAGTATAGAAGAAGTCTTCATGGAATGGTTGGCCTCTGCTTCTTAAGATTCTGGCCAAGACTTCAGCTTCCTCAGCGTATTTGTCTGGGGAGGCAAATCCACCGAAGGACCTGGTAGAAATGAAAAGGGAGTAGTCTCTTAAAGAGTTCAAGCCTGTGCTTTTTCTTTTCATGGAAGGAAACTTCACACTTGCAAAGCATGCAGTGTTTAAGCACTTCTCATGCAGTTTGTAGTTAAGTAAATTACGCAGAATACGTTGTCAGGGGGTGTATGGCGATGTATACTACTCTAAAAGGATTTTAAAAAAATACTCTTTTTTTTTGTTGCTTGCAATTCTGAGAGCATTAGCTGACACACATTGTTGCCTGTGGCCTTAATATGTGCAGAGGGCAAGTGTAGCCTCAGGATTTTTCCTGTAGTGAGGAAATGCTGTGCAGGTTTTGTGGGAGTTTGGGACTAAAAATAAAGGGGGCTGGAAGAATGATTTAGGTGTTCTGTAGCACAGAATGTGCCCAAGAGAAGATGATTCTGTAGGCTGCATTTCTATAAAACCCACTCAGTGCAATATTCAAGTCTGCTGAAAAAGGAATGTTTCAAAACTTGGTTATTTCTCTGTTATCTGTAAGACACCCAAGCATAAGAAAGACTTTCAGATGCTCAGGTTTGCTCATCAAGGCTCTGAACACCAGGATATATCCACAGTTAAAATCAGCTGTAAGAAATAGTCCAGGCTCTTAATAGATGAACCCCTTTCAGCATCTGCCATCATTTTGTTAACTGTGCTGGTGCTGCTTACCGGACAAAGATGGCTGCTGCCTTCCGCTCTTCAGTAAACACATCGGAGTCAGTGGGCTGTGGTGGGGAGTCCTGATGTTCAAATGGCACAAAGAAAGATATCTTGAAGTCTGTGCAGCCAGACTTTACCAGGCATGTCACTGGCACAGTCATGTCAATCTTCATTTCTAGAGGAGAAAGGAAAAATGTCTAAGTTGCAAGCAAAGATGTTGCCTCGATGCTACTGTAAGGGTTCATGCAGATTTATCTTAAAAGCAGGTATCAGCCTCATGGGTATAATGGTCTAATGGAGTCACAAGGGTGTTAGACCAGGAAAGGGAACCTGCTGTGTCCTGCGACTCATCTACTGTTAAATACTCTTCAGGTTGGTCTCCCATTTGTGCTTCTTGCAGTTCAAAACCAGCACACTGTACCTTTCTCATTCTTCCCTTGGATGTAGTGGAAGAGTTTCCAGAAGCCCTGGCGCATCGCTTCCTTCTGGGTTTCTCCCCTAATCACTGTGCTGACCCACTTTGCTGTCTCATACTGACGTAGTTCATAATCTTTTGCCTGAAAGGTAGCAAAAGTCACAGTAACTATGAGAATAAATATTATACATTACATAAATTAATAGCTACTTTTTCCAAATCAGCATGGAAATACTGTTGCAATGAGATGATGCTGGGTGACCCCTTTGTTGCAGACTCTGGGCATACCCACAACATCAAACTCCCTGATGCAAACAGCAAAACTGCTGTTCTGCCTTAGACTGAGCTCCTTAGAGCTTACAAGTAGGTTTTCCTCTCCCTGTTTATAATTAGGTGTCAAGAGTGTCTATAGTAACACTTCCCAGCTCTTCCATGCACATCAGACTGGGAATCCCAAATCCTCCGTAGCTCTGCAGCACCTTGACTGCAGAGAGCTTTGTTCCCCTGGCATTTAGCGCTTACCATTGTCTCTGCTGGGCTCCACCGAGGGGACTGCAGATCCAGGGACAGAAATGTTTGTTTGAAGGATTTTATCATCTTGCCAGAGCTGAAAAGCAAGCATGGTTCATTGGCCTCTCCAATCAATGCAGTATGCATGGGAGGAAGAGAGCACTAGGGCTTTTCTGCCTAATATAGAGGAGCTTTTCCTCAGCCTGTGGTCTCCAGCCTTCTAGGAACACTTGCTCCACCGAGAAGTGAATGGAAAAGTTCAGCTGAAGGATGCTTTCTAAAAGGCAGTTATACCTGAAATGGTGAAAAGCCTAGCTTCCACTGCTTCTCCCTAATAATTCATCGAGCTGAAATCCTTTTAGCCTTGAAGGAACCAACAGAGAACCAGGCCCAAGAAGCTACCTCTAGGCTCATGTGGATTCATCATCATCCAGGATAAGCTGCCTTCACCTCTCTGAAGTTGAAGGCATTTCCTGGCTGCAAAACAACACTGAGATTCTGCAAGTTGTGTGGAAATCCGTAAGTAAACAGGACTTGAGAAATTCAGCTGATTTGCTCCTGGATTAAAAGGTATTGGTGATGATGGGTACGCTGGTAGTGACTGAGCCCATAACTTTAATAACTCATAGTAGCTGATGCCTTTCTTAAAGGCCTTTAGCCACAGAGTTCTGTGAATAGATGAGATATTTCTGTACTTATGAATATGTAGCTACTTTCTTAGGTAGCCTTCATATGGAAGGAAAAAGCTGAAAAAGTGAAAACACTCACTGTCCTGAAATAAAGCCAGTGAAAGTAATCAAAATCACTGTTGAAATAATTGCAGCTGGTTAAAAGTAATGAGATTTTAGGAGCCTTCATTTATGATTTTTGTCAATATCTGTTAGGTTGTGGTGCATGACTTAAATCCTGAGAAAGTCTCTGCTTTCTATTACATTATGACATCCTTTGCACTTCACGTTGCAAAGACAGCACGTAGTTAATTCAGATATTATCTTGATTCTTAGATCGTAGTATGTTGTCTTCCCAGAGTATAACTTAATTGCATATTTCTTGGGTAATACAACAAACTTTTTATTTATTTCATTTCTCTACCTCCTTTGCTTATAGCAGCCTACAAAGCAAAAAGTCCCTGCTTTGTCAGTTTTAGGTCTACTTTTTTCATAGCCTTTCACTATTGAAGGTCCACTAATACAATTCACAGCATGTCCCACCTCCAGTGAATTGCTGTTCTTGTAAAAACAAGAACTTGTGCTACCTCACTCCCTTTTATCTGTTTTCATTTCTTACGACATGCAGACTACTATGGAATACTATTAATCCTCTTCTGTACCCCAGTTTAGAGGTGGCTACAGGGAGTTTTCTGTTTGGAATCTAGGAGGTTGAAAAGCTTTTATTTATTAAAAAAATTAAAAAAAAAAAAACAAAAAAAAAAAAAACCAAGCCAAACCACAAAACCCAACTAAAGCACTCCCCAAACCTTGCTGGCACTGATTTCCTTACAATCCTTAAAATAAGTAGTACACAGAGCACTCGTGTTGAACTTTTTCTAGCATCTCCTTCAGGTGTCACCCTACAGCAAGGGAAGATCAGGGAACCACACAGCAGGAGACTGATGGCAGTGATTAAAAGCAGATGCTGTCCCCTTCCCAGTCCCAGACTGAAGACAGAACATCTTCAGCTGTCTTTACCAGAATGGTCACCAGGGACTGCTGCACAGTCCAAACCTGGACAGTTGCACTCTTAATACACTTTTTGTCAATAGTATTTGCAAATCACCAAAGCATAACAATAAAGCAGGAATCCAAATTTTTTTTTAGAACCAAATGTGAGCAATTGTACTGAAACTTCCTGCAGTAATTTATTTTATCCATTGCCACTTCAAAGGCAATGCTGCTTCAATACTGCTGCTTTGCTGTCACTTCACTTTCTATTTCTCCTTGCTACAACTTGATAGAAAACACATTTTTCTCTTCATGTGCTCCTGGGGTATGTTAGGAAACAGAAGTAAATGTTCCTGTTTCAACACGTGCTGTTGCGGTAGCTGCTGTACTAGCTGCCTTGTCTCTGGAGTTGCCAGTCCCAGCCCCTCCCTGACACACCTTTTCCTAATTGCTGGTTAGATCTCTCACAGCTCTGTTTTATAACTTTCTAGCCAGTACTGTCAGGGACCGCATGTAAGAGATATTTTTTAATTACATTAAACAATGTGGGGAGGGGAAGACTGAAGAAGAATCCTCCAAATATTTACAGTTGAATTCATTTCTAGATCTACAATAAAGCTTAGCTGTGAGATTTCCTTCTGATCATATAAATTTGACTGTAGGGTGTTTAGGCTTTTTCTGCAGCTGTTAACACACGGGCCAAAGGGACAGAAAGCACAGCAGGCATCTTCACAGCTTGGACTGATAGAGCAAGTGAGCGTAGCCAGAAGATGCCATCCACAAGCTGCTAATTAAATTTTAAAAGTGGAGAAAGTAGACATACTTACATTTTAAGCTGTCCTTATCCTTCTAGCTATTGCAGTCCTTCTGAGGCTGCACGTACTCGCACAATGCTGCGTGTCAGTGTTTATTTTCATCCAACTCCACCCATCCCTCAGCCCTACTGGAGGGAGATGCTGTTACGAAAACGAGACCATTGTAGCCATCTCCTGCTCCGGGTCTCATTGGAGGGCTCCCACGCAAATGCCAAAAGCCCCACCTACTGCCCACGAGGCAACATTGGGTCCTGTGTGTGATCTGGCTCCATAAACAGTTTTGCAGGCTTGTGTAACTTCCCCTGGTTTCCATGGCTTTGTGCCTACTTATGTTAGGGTCAGCGGCAGGTTTTGTGCTCTCTGGAGAAATAATTTCACATCAATGATGTTCTCCCCAAACTCAGATTACATGAGAGTGATGGTACAGAACGACAGTTTTTCCTTTTTACCCCTGCGGTAAAACGGTAGGTCGAAATCTGGCTGCAAACTAAGCTAAGACCATCCTCATGAGATTTCTGTTGGCATGTTATGAAAGGCAGACAGTGTTCTATAATGGCTGTCTGTTTTGAGCGGTATTTGAGACTAATCAGCCCCCTTAGCCCTTGGATATCTGCACAAAGGGGTTATACAAAGCTATTGTGAAATTCTGTCCTGCTCGTAATGCACAAAGAGAAGCTGGACTCTTCATTTAACCAGCTGCAGCTCCAGACATACTTAGGTACCAGCACAATAGGGCAGATTAAACTTCACAGTTTGAGTTCTGAGAACACCTCCTGTGTTTGCCATGGTTTGTGCAAATGCCTTGCAGCCAAATTCAGCTAAACTCTGGGACGTTTGAAAAGAATAGCTGAGAATGACTTTTAACAGGAAACACACTTTGCCTGCAGAAAACTTCATCAGGATTCTGTGTGATTCCAAAAGGGGGAATAAAAAAACCCTCAAACGATGCCAAATAGCAATTGCAAACTTATTTCTAAAGCCACAAAGCTCTCTAAAGCTACAGGAGTGGGGTGGTGTGAAGAGTGGTTTACTAATGGAGCCTATTGGAACACGCTAAGTAAGAAATGCAGAATCAGTTCTCTGCATGCTTTCTACTTTTATTTTAAGGAGTAAGCTTTCAGTTTTACCTGTGTTCTGCTTGGGGCAAACGGGAAAATCAGCAGGGCATTTAGGAGAAGCAGAATCTGCTACTTTATGGTCTTTGCTCTGGAGCTATAGGCATGCAAAGGCACATGATTGTGTAAGGTTAGCTGTTACATTAGTCTGTCAACCTAACGTTCCCGTCAATGTGTTCTAGTAATTATTTTCTCCAGAGTAGAGGAGGCCAAGTAGAAAACTATACCCAGCCACGACAGTTTGGCAAATCTCAACAAATCTACCCCAAGCATGAGCACAGGGAAGTATTGCCTTGAAAGGGGGGCAATTAATTTGTAGACAAAAAACACAAGCCCTCTGTGAAATTTTCATTTTGTTTCTGAAGCAGAGAGACCCAGAACAAATCCCCAGTTAGTTTGTATGTGTCCAGCTGATGTTTCTGTTCCTGACAAAGAGCTAACTGTTCCTGGTGGAGTAGCCCAGGGTTGGAGAACAATCATCAGTGTTTTCCCAATAGGTTGTTTTCCAGCACTCTTGTTTTTCACATATAAATGGAGAGAACATGTCAACAGTTGGAAGAGACAGTCGGGCAGACATGAGGACATGTATTCTGTACATAACTCTATACATACCCAAACCATATAGAATTAGGGGGATGGGGAAGGGATCGTGATGGAACCTGACACACAATTTCATTGGTATCTCCAAATGGGAAAATCTGAGTATGCCAACTCTGTACCCTTTACACAGAAAAAGAATATGAAAGAACCGTTTTAGCACCTTGAGGTCCCAGTATTTGCAGAACGTATGACAGGGAAATTCAACAGCATACGTGTACTGCTAGTTTGCCTGGCTATCTCCTGCATGGGAAAAGCAAAAAGGGGCAGTAATAAAGGCTCATGCTGCTTCTATAAATACCACCCTCTCCTTGTGCACTGTACCTCTAATGCAAAGAGTTGCTGCCCACAGAGGAGCCCTAAAGGTACTAACTAAACAGGCAGTAATTGTCTCAAAGGTAGCCTGTGGCACCTCTGTTTAGTCTCATATATACATGGCTGGTATTTTCTAGAACAGCTGACAAAGCAATCTTTTTCTGTACTGTTGCCTTAAACTCAAAAAGTAGAGATGAGGGCAGTAACACATAAAAAAGCATGTGGTTTGTAGCTTAATCTTACTATTTTCACCACATACTTCTGGGCACAACACCACGATGAACTTGCACTCAAGTAATGTTTTTTTCAGGCTAGCAGCCTCTTTTGGAGAAGAAGAAGGACAAGCCTGTGATACGATAACTTGTGATTTTAATTTTCTTTTCTGTAGACTCTCTCTATGCTTGCCTCTAACAAGCCCAGACAATACCTTAAGCAACAGGCTGTAAAAATGCAACACCCTGCAAAAATACTTACATCTGCTCTGTGGGAACATGACAATAGCTGCTGTCAAATTCACGCAAGTGTGTTTTAAGTTGCCTTCATCCCTAGAGGCAAGCGCAGACTGCTTGCAAAAAAACGGTGAATATTTTCCACTGTCAGCATTGGAGAAGCCCAGGAAAAAATGTTTTATAACAGTATTGTTAATGGTATGAGTCATGTTCTTGTCACTGACAAGTTTGTAGCATAACATGAAAAAATTGCATGTGAGGGACAGAAAGGGATGCATGTGTCTGGAGTAAGGCCACTCACATGCTTGAACAAGTGGCCTCAACCCAAGTGCTGCAGGCAGTTTGGCATTTCTGCCTAAGCCTGTCAGAGCATCACTTAGCCTTGCATTTGGTAATAATTTTGATTTAAAAGAACCGAGACTCTTCATGTACAAATCGCATTTACTTTTGCAAATGCACACTTTATCAGATGATGCAGAAGCCCTTATTCACAACACAGAAGTTGAGCATGTGATGCTTACAGTTTCTGTAATTAATAGTCCAGGGCAGCAAAAGTGTCTTTATATGTTGTTAAATGAACTGCCGTTTTCTGCAAATTCATCTCCCAAAAGAAGCTTCATATCTTCTTGCTCTAAAGAAAGAGAAAGCCTTCTAGTAAATTCCATTTTATATCTTATTCTCACTTCCAGCAAGGAAAATGATGAAGCATAAGCGTACCATCTTCTAAAGAAGCAGCTGGATGTACCATAGTGCTGCTCCAAGGAGATTCCGTATTTCCATTTGCGGAAGGGAAATCTCTGCCATAACTCTACTGTTAGTGTTTAGACTTTGTGGTCTAATCTATGCATTTTGTCAGCACACTGATTTGTTAACATTGGGTTGGCCTTCAGCCAAAAATAGTTTTATTTCTGGAAAAGCATACGTGGATTTTGTCCATCTGCTTTTTGCCTGATGACAGCTAATTTGTTACAAATGACACATGAAACTATCGTATCTTCCTGCTACCTTGAACAACTAGCATTTAGCATTACCTAAAATCTTGCTAAATGAGTGAGTCCTTGCTCACTTCATCAGAGACTGCGTGGAACTGACTCCTCTTGACCAAATAAAAAGCTTCCTACGTCCAGCAGCACACCAGAGCACTCCTCACTTGGAATTTTCCAAGATTTCTCTGCTGCAGGTCACATTTTGGAATCATTCTAGGTTTGGAGAATTAATCCTAAATTAATCGTTCCTTCCAGCTGCCATGAACCTTCCTGTCTTCTGTCCACAGAGCCCAGAGAGAGACTAGAAGCTTTCTCAGCTTTATAAACTACTTTATTCACTTGGCTTTTTTTCCGAAATACGGGTTATTTTTAACGTGGATCTGTTTAGGGATCTAGCTATCAGCTGAACCCCACAGCAGTTGTCTCAGTAAACTTCTCTAGCCAGCATTGATACTCCTCTAAATCCGCAGAAAACTTGCTGTCTTCTCTGAGTGCTGGAAGGAGAGGAAGTGAATTCAGCTTCTCCTACAAATTCATCCACATTCTGCTATTGACAGATTGTTCTCAGAGACAAGAACATGAAACAAGGGGAATGTTTATCCTCCAGGTAAGAACATCTCATTCAGGGAAACAGGATTACGGTCACATAGGTAACAATGTTTGCTAGAAAAAAAGCCTTGACACAAATCTATTGTATTGCTATTTTTGCTTTTAAAAATGGTTTTTAACAATAACTTAAGCTATAGGCTAAGGTGAGAGAGAATACACCTTCTTTGCAAACACAACTCTGAAGAGGAAAGAGCCAGGCATCAATCATCTGAGAACACTGCTTAGAGAGAGGGCCAAAAAAACCAACCTTAAGGAGAGCTGGCATTTGCTGATTGTATTTTACCAGTAGGAAAGTCTGCTGTTTGAAGTCACCAGCAACGCGTACCACAAATAATGCTCTCAACCAATACAGAGAGAGAAGTAGTTAGCGACCACATTCCAAAGCCTCTTGCATCTCACCTGCTAGACAGGCTGCTCCTCTGCCCAGGGCCTGCGTTAAGCTCTGACTCTGCTGCAGAACTATTTTGAGAGAATGGGAACAGCCCCAACAGTCTGAAAAGGACCCAGATGTGCAAAAATTGCCCTAGAGAGGCCAGGGTTTCCCTATGGAGTCTCAGTGACCTGAAAACATGTCGAGAGATGACAGAAACAAGCCCAGAGCATAAGGAGTAGTATCTTAGAAAAATGTTAAATGAAATGTTCTCCTACATTAATAATATTTTCCACTTTCTCTAAAAAGACATTAAGAGATAACTGAAAAAATGGTGAGTTTCTTGTTAGGGGTGTCTCTATTGTGATAGCTCTTCAGCAGTACCAGTTGAGGACCCTGTGGTACGTACTGGGTAATGCGAAGCAGAATGAGGAATCCATTACAAAGCCCTTGCCAATAATGAATGTGTATGTTGGCACATGGGCATTAGTGATGCATGGCTGTAGGAAAGTGTTCTCTTTCTGACCTGTTGATCCAACTAACCACCTCATCGATCAGTTATCCTAGCTGAGGGTTTGTCTCCTAAGCTTCTTCCTGATCTTAGCTGCATGAGTACGGATCATATCAGAACTTCTCCCATCTTCTAACAGTGGGGATTTTGGTAGTGGATATGGGTGGGCATTTTAGTTATTTAGATTATGCAAGTAAGGCCTCCAGAGAAGGATTCTTTAATAACCTGGTCTCTCTTTCTCTCCTTTCTCAAGTTGAGCCAATGCTGCATTCTGCAGCAGATGGCACTGTTGTTTGTGTTCAGAGGTGAGTTCTACTTCAATGCGAAAGTCCCTCAAACTCTCTTGGTTGCCAGTGGTCACTCTAGTTTACTACTAGATCCAGTGTACTGTGATAGTTCTTCCTATTTCTAAAGCCTTACATTTGAATATACTCTAGTATCTATTAGTGAACTGTTAATGGTAAGCTTAAACATTTAAGCATCTTAACATCTAAAAATTTAACATCTTGGCATGTAAAGACATCTTTTATGCAGCAGATACACCAATCTGAATGTCTGTATTAGGACAGTTAAGAAAATCCTAAGTTAGGAAAATCCTCCAGGTTCTGCTCAATTCTAGAAGAGTTAAACTGGCAAGCCTCTAGGCAGAACTGATATCCAGCTTAACAGTTTAAAACTCAAATTTAAAATCTGAGAGGTCAGTATTTCTGTTGATTTTTGCACCTTTAGATTTACAGCAGAGAAGATCAGGTGGATGCTTTACATCTAATGACATCATGTCAGCTTCTCAGATAATGTACTTGTCAGAACCAGCCAGCCAAGATGGCTTTTAACAGAATTTCATCACTTTCACAGGTGTTGTCTTCTTTAATTTCATCATTTCAGCTTGGGTACTTTGTATTTGTTCTGAAAATAGACTTGGGTCTGTATTTGAAAGAAAATTGTATCTGGATACATTTATTTATTGCAGAGAAAAACAGAAGCAAAACTATAGTTTAATTATGCCCAACCAGAACTGCCTCATAGTAGCTTGAGAAATGGGAAAATCCAGATGTCAAAGCTGTATAGGTGGAGAGAAGTGTGGTTTGTGAAAAGCAGAAGTAAAGGACAGGGGTGGTAAATTGTAGTCAGTCTAGAAAATATTGGAAGTGTTAACACAGCAGCCTCCAAAAAAGTCTGGAGGAAACCAGCAGGGCCTTTGGCTTTGGTAATTAACCTACCTCAGCAAATCAGTTATTTGAATAATGGAGTTCTTACTAGTTCTGTGAATCCACTATGTTGGCACATGGCAACAAAAAAATGGTTTTAAGTTCCCTATTTGAAATTACCTTATGGAGTTATTTTGATAAGGTTTTGACATTCATGTTCATTTATGTTCCTTATAGAAATATTGCTTAAAACCATATTTTTATTCCTATACTTGTTTTGAAAAAATAGCAACTGATTTTTGATGTTGTTTTCACTGGTGTCCTTATTATCCTCTGAGCTTTGGCACCGCTGACACTTTACTTCTTGTTTCAGTGGTAAGTGGGAAAACACTTTTCCAGTCTCTGCACAGCACGCTGCAGCTGCAGCTGCAGACAGCCTAAACTCTTCTTCTGCCTTGCCCAAAATTTACAATGCAGATTTTGGAACCTGAATGTGAGTTCATGTATTCAGATTTTCCTGAATATAAATTCTCACAGCCATTGAAGCCTTTTTAAATGTTCAGGGTTTTTTTCCATTGGAAGGATATGTGTGGCATTAAACATGCACTTGAAATTAGTATAAAGGAGAGGAATTATTTTAAATGGCGACAGTAAACTCATCTCTTCTTTCTCTCATCCTTAAGATTCTGAACTCACAAACACATTATTGGCACTGCTGATTGCATGTGGTACGCTGGCATTCGGGAGATGAGCGCGCAGGTATTCATTTGCTGGTGACTGTAGGAGGAATGAAGAGAGTTAGTAATTATCCACTGTATTATTATGTAGTACTGCTGAACTTGACCTGTGCTGTCCTTCAAACCTCTGGGATAACTTGTGTATTGGTTTTGGCTAAAGCACGCTTCTGGTAATTACATAGGGCCTTATCAGTGTAAATATCAGAGAGTCTTAGAATCTTTACTATAATTTTCTTAATGGCATTCCTTCCTAAAGTAAGGAAGGACGGCCCTGAAGCACAAAACCCTCACCCAAGGACTAGGGGCGAGGGACAGAGGCAGTGAGGGGAGTCAGGAACAGTGACCATGGCTTTAAAGGATGTGGGAATATAGTTCCAACGCTGAACCAGCACTGAACTGGGGAGATGATGGGCTGGGGCAACTCTAAAATTTTTAAAAATGTTTCTAAACTACTGTAAGATTTTAACCCCCTCTAGGCAGCTCTAAAGTACTGTATACCTCTTCTAAATTGCTGCAAAAGTCCTGAAACCAGCTCTGAAGAGCTGTAAGGACCTCTGTATTGCTGCAATGAGATGATTGCCTCAAACCAGATGTAATTTACACAACTCTAAGAGGTCTCCAAAGCACTCTAAAACTCTTCTAATCAGCTGTAAACTGACACTAAATGGCTCTAAACATCTCTAACGATTTATTACAACCTTTAAAGTGCCTTTAAACTTCCTGTAAACAGCTCTAAAGATCTGAAAATAACTCCAAATTCCTCCAAAACTCCTCAAAAGCACACTAAGCAGTTCTGAGGAGCTGTAATATCCCTTTAAAGAGTGCTAGGGTCCTCTGAACTGCACTAACATCTTTCTAAACCTTCTCTTAGCAGTTTTCAGATTCATCTGATCTTATCTAGAACTCCTTATATTGATCTGAAGATTCCTGAATTTCCTTTTGGTCTCTCAAACGCCTCTAAGGACCTCTAAAACTCCCTGAAGATTCTCTGAGGTGCTCTAAACCTGGTAGAATACCACCTGACAGCTACAAAACAGTTCTGATGAGCTCTTAAAGAGCTATTATGACACCCCTTAAATTACACTTTTTAAAATTGTGTAATTGATTCTAAAACACTCTAGGGTGCCACTAAACCAGCCTGGACTTCTTTAAACAGCTCCAGAATACCTCTAAAAGGCACTACACTGCCCTACAACACATCTAAAAAGCTCTACAACTCTTCTGATCAGCTATAAACAACGGTGAGAAGCTATAAATTCCTCTAAAACCTCCACTCTACCTCTCTGAAAATCCTCTACAAAACACCAATATCTAAAATTCCTCCACACTGCTTTAAGCAGCAGTAAAATGTTTCAAAATAGATCTGACCCCTCGCTGTCTCCTTACAACTGCTTTAGAACTCCTTTCTGCAGTTCTGAAACTTCTCTTTAAAGAAACAGCGCTAAAACTTCTCTGAAGTCCTCTAAAACCGCTCCGAACAGCACTAAGCAGCTCCACATCACTCTAAATTGACCTAACTGCTCCTATCAACAGTTCTAAGCAGCTCTAAAGTCCTGTAAAGTGTGGCAAAACTCCTGTAAAGCAGTCTAAACAACTGTAAACTCCTTTACCTCTTCTAAACCTCTCCTAAAAACCTGAGAGCTCCTCTGCGTTGCTATAGGCAGCACTAATGTTTCTCTAAATACATCTAAAATGCCTCTAAATCTCTTCTACGACTCTAAACTCTTCTACACAGCTCTAAAATTCCTCTACAGAGCTCTGAGCAGCTCTAAAACCTTTCTAGACCAATCTGTAACTCCCACAAACTGTACTAAGCAGCTCTAAACCACTTCAAGCTACTGTAAAACTTCTCTTAGATGCTGTCAACAGCACGAAGTAGCTCTAAAACTCTCTTAAAACACTCAGAAAGTCTTCTGAATTTTCTCTAAATGGCTCTACAGAGCCCTGAACTGTCTCTGAGCCTCCCCAAATACACTGTTCTTCTAGGGCCAGTACTGCTTGACCTCTTCATTAATGACCTGAATGATAGAGCACAGAGCACCTTCAGCAAGCCTGCAGAGAGACCTTGACAGGCTGGAGAAATGGACTGACAGGAACCTCACGAACTTCAACAAAGGGGAGAGCAATGTCCTGCAGCAGGGGAGGAATAAACTTGTGCACCAGTACAGACTGGGGGCCACTCCGATGGACAGCAGCGTGGCTGAAGAGGTCCTGGTGGACAAGCAGTGTGACCCTGCGGTGTCCTGCTTTAGAAAAAGAGTTGCCAGCAGGTCAAGGGTGGTCGTAATTCCCCTCTTCTCAGCACTAGTGAGATGCATCTGGAGCGTTGGGCTCTCCAGTAAAGGGAAGACACGGACTTCTTAGAGTGAGTCCAGTGAAGGGCCTTGAAGATGATCATGGGATTGGGGAATCTGTATTACAAGGAGAGGCTGAGAGAGCTGGGACTCTTCAGCCTGGAAAAAAAGAGAAATTACCCATAGGAATGGAAGAGCATAGAGAAGATGGGATTTCTGGAAGAATGAGATGAGCCTCAAAGAAAAGAAAAATAAATGTGCTTTGTGAGAACCTGTCAATAAAGCCAAACCCCAGAGAAAGCAATCTCTGCATGTGAACAGCCCACAGTGAGCATATTTTGGAGTGGAGGACGAATACCACAAACCCCAACTCCTGAGATTATTATGTGACTACATGAAAAATGTGCTCCCAGAGCACATAACAGTGAGGGATTGTTCTCTACTGCAGGCACTGAATGCTCTCAAAACATGCTCTAATAGAAGGTCTGAAAGTACACACTGAAGACAGAGTGGTTTTTTGCACCAGTTTTATGGATGGGTGTAGAAAACCCAAATGGTTTTCCGCAGGAAGCAAACTAAGCCCACAGGAGAGCTGCAGGCATCGGGGTGCATTCAAGAAAGAACGATCGCTGACTTTTTGGTAGTCAGTCCACGTGCACTCTGTATGGCCTTCATAGCCTCTTTTCTTCTGAGTCTGTTAAATGGCAGCCACAAATCTGTGCAGGGCACTACCTTGTCTTAAGAGGTGCTGGTGGAATAGTGGCCAGATGTGCTGGGAGAGGATGTGAATTCTGGACCAGCTGTGGTTCTGGTGAGATGGAGGAGGACTGTGCTGTGCACAGCTGCATTTTGGCCATGGGGCCCAGACTCTGCACTGCGTGTGGTACACATCTGGTAGAACCACATGCTGGGGGAGAAGACAAGAGCCACGTGGACTGCGTGTGGGGAGCGGTTTTAGCTCCCCGTGAGCCATTGTTTTCTGCTTGCTTGTCATAGCCTGACCTCCATTTGCCTTTCTCACACAGCAGCATGGATCTTCCCAGCTCCCCGTGCCGCGTGTCCCAGAGCCAGGGCACTGCACTGGTGTTGAGAGTGCTTCCAGCACACGCTGAAACAAGAAATGGGCGGGAGATGAGGAAACGTGGAGCTGAAACCTTTCCTGGCTGAAGTCCTCCTGAAGCTCACAATGTGAGCTGCACCTGGGTCGTAGTGGTGTCCATAGCAGGGCCAAAACAAGGCAGGTCTTCCCCTTCTCATTTCTATGTATCTTGTGGCTTTTGGTTTATGGTGTGGTTTTTTGGTTCATGGTGTGGTTTTTCCATTCCTACATTATAAGTTTAAATGTTTTTGGTGCGGTTTTCTCTTATTCAAATAGTGATGATTGGTAAAATAACTGCAAATTAGAGGCACACCCCCACCCCAGCAGGCATCCATCAGAAACAGTTGTTATCTGCAGAGCTT
Source organism: Tetrax tetrax (assembly GCA_009806455.1). Taxonomy (NCBI): domain Eukaryota; kingdom Metazoa; phylum Chordata; class Aves; order Otidiformes; family Otididae; genus Tetrax; species Tetrax tetrax. The sequence goes on from WHYT01016677.1 coordinate 44,937, forward strand.
GCAGCTAGCTAACTGTGGCCAGGAACAGAAGAGCTCAATACGATCTCTACTTTACAAAGGGGGGCTGAGGCACAGAGATCAACGGCTGGCTCGTTTCTTCAATGCCAGAACTTTTTAATTTGATGCTCAGTACAGATTTGAGACCCTGAGGATGAAATGTGCACCTGTCCCTTCAAAGAAATGCGGAGATGTAAGATGAGTTGGAGCAGTCCTGTCTTTGGGGGTGTATGGGATTTTGTTTTATGATAATATTTTGGTGCTTACCCTTAAATTACTGAGCTGTAGTTTTAGGCTTCCTCTCCAGTTGCACCTTTGCTTTTGTCTGGGAAAAGAGAAAAGATTAAATATGACTTTTTTTTTTTTTTTTGAAAAATGTAATCTTTGAATCAGAGGTGCTGTTTATGACAGTTCCCAGGCCTTCTCCAGCTGTTGACGTGCCCTCTGCTGCTGTACAATGGGCTGGGGGTTTGCTTTCTCACTGACACGATGAGCCTCCCTTCTCGTTCAGCGGCACTGAACTGCAGAAAATCCATTTTTCTTCCCCTTGCACCGTGCAGTGGATGTGTCTCTCTAGCAGACAGCTCCAGGGGCGCGTTTTTGAGGCCGCTAAGCACAGCAGGATGAATTTCTCTCTCTGTGCAGCTCCGGATGGGAAGGCAACCAGAGGGGAGCTGATCTTGTCCGACGTCTTCACGTCTCCCCAGACGCGCAGCCAGCCCACCCTCTATTTTCGTTATTTATTTGTTAAAGCTTGCAAACGGTGATTAATAATCCAAACAAGCCTTAGCTTTTAAACACGACTGGTACAGCGTAGCCGATGGGAGAGGCTGCGGGGACGGCGGCTGTTTTGGTGGGACGTGGAGGGAGGGCGGGGAGGAAGCGGAGGTGGGGGGCGATGGAGAGCCCTCGGGTGATGGCGGCTCCCTGCCGCCGGCTCGGCGGTGCCCGAAGCCCGCTGGAGCGGAACCGGGACGGCCCGCTCAGCCCACAGCAGCCGGCCCGGACCGAGCCCCCTCCCACCGGACAGGGCAGGGCCGGG
>WHYT01016677.1:58418-106260 GCA_009806455.1 Tetrax tetrax
CGGAGGGCTGGGGGGTGGCTGTGGTCTGCTGGGGGAGTCAGCGCGGGGCTGGCGTGCTCGGGGGAAGGGGTTTGAGCCCGCTTCGCTGCAAAACTGGTCTCCCTGCCAGGCGTTAACCGGGTATGTGCTAGACCACAAGCTACACGTAGAAAAGGGAAGGTAAAATAGAAGATGTCTCTGAAACGTAACTGCACCTGGTGCTCCCAGTGCTATATCCTGGGATGTGCTGGCTGCAAAAAGCTGCTCTTTCAACTGCAACAAAAAGACAAGTAATTAATTCTCTTTAACCAAAAATAACACCCTTGCAAAGTCCAATTCTTCTAAACTTTGCCTGTCCAGTGTTGCTGTTCACAGAAGTTAGTTGAAACTCTGCTTAAATAAAGATGGGAATCATATTTATCTCTTTCTTTTCCAACAGTTCAATGACACCCGGAAAGAAGTTGCAGGGTCTTGTAGCTGCTACAGTCACTCCAATGACTCCTGATGGGTGAGTATGACCCTGTATCACAACATGGCCTGTTGTCAGAGTTGCACTGCTTACTGTTACCTTAAAACCCTGTCTCCCTTCTTTCTTGTTTGGAACTGATCAGTTTTGTTTTGTTTTTAAATCAGCTCTCTGATGGGATGGGGAAACTACTAGGTTGGCCCCACTAGCACTAGAGTGGGTTCCCTTGGCCTCTGCATCCTCCTGTTGCCCAGCAAGTGCTGTAGGTCTGGGTTTGGAGAGTTTGGATCAGTCTCCCATCTCTTTTTCTATTGCTTTTGTAGGTGCAGATTAAATTGCTTTTGTAGGTGCAGATTAAATCATAGTAAGGTTATGTACATGGAGTATTGCAGTATTTTCCTATTTGTTAAGGAAAATCGCAGTCCTAGTTAAAAAGAGCTCTTGAGAGCTAGAAAATAATTGTAAAAATCTGATGTCCTTGCAGACTTTCCTTTACCCTAGCTAACTCATGCATGCATTTGTGTGTATATATGTGTGCATGGAATTAGTCTAAACGAGAAGAAAATATTGCAAGGACTGCACAGTTCTGAAAATAACATCCAATGAAAAGTTGAAATTTGGCCTTCCTCATAGCAGTGATGGTAAACAGATGTTCTGCCTACTGCATCCTGATGTTGTAAGACGAAGTTGTTCGGAGTCAGCAAAAGACCCTGAGCTTCTCTGATACGAATTGTGTCAAGATTTGTACATGTTTCTGGAGGAGACAGTGGAGATTTGCTAGCACAGTCCTCTGGAAGTGAGCTTTTACTTTTGAAAAGTGCTGTAAAGCATGGTACTGGCTCAGTCAAGGGACTCATTTGCATTGCAGTCACTGCCTCATTTCTTGCTTTAAAGGAGACTTATTTCTGATTTCATTTTTTATTACTACTCAAATTGATTGCAACATGGTATTTGAAGAATGATCCAGGCCTGCTGCTTGGGATGCCTGGCCCTTCTAAGATCTGTTCTGGGAAAGAAGCTGTGAAATTTTGGGTGATGTGTGAACCCAGTCAAGGTCCCAGAGCTGACTTCCAGACTGTAGGGTTGATCTGTATGTTTGACAAACAAAAGCAACAGTGTAATATTATACACTGATAAACAAAATAAGTTTGTCCTGTAGAGAATATAAACCTAGAATTCAATTTCCCCTGTTTGTCAGGGAAGTCTGTTGCTTTCCTCATCCTTTAATGAGAGAGAGGTCAAAGTCACATCCAGCAGAAGCCATTTCATGGTCTATGTCCAGCATTTACAATTATAGTTTAACTATTTGCCAGCACTTGCACAAATATCTTTGTGCTCTCAAGAGGGCTCCTTGTTCTCTCAACAGCCAAAACCATTTGAGTGCCTCTTGTTCTCTTGTATCTCCCCCAAAGAGTCCTTTGCTCTGATGAGCCTGCAGTAATTACCAATTGAGATAAAAAGTTGGAACAGTGAACTACCTGTTAGGAGGAAGAGAAACTGGAAGAAAGAATTCAGAACAGAACTGCTATCTGAAATGTTAAACACATACTGAGGGTATTGTACCTTGGGGTAATTCGTGTGTGTACAAATGCAAGGCTTCAGAAATACATGCCTTTTTTTTGTTTTCATAATCTCTAAGTTTAAGATATCTGTGGATGGAGACTTACGGTTTCTGAGGCTCCTAAGGTTGCTGTGGTTCCTTTCATTTCAGACAAATTAACCTTTCGGTGATTCGTCAATATGTGGATTATCTGATAAACAAACAAAATGTGAAGAATGTTTTTGGTAAGAGTTTTTTTTTTTTGACAGAAACTGCGTTACACCCCTTTTGCCTGAATGGCAACCCTATGATATCTTACCTGATAACAGCAGTGGTGGGAGGGACTGTGGATGTGCAGTCATCCTAGATATTTATATTCACCAGTGGAGAGAATGTAAGTGATACTTGGGGCATCTGCTTTTGCCTACACCCCATTTCTGTGGGGGATTAGATAAGCATTGCCTTCATACAGTGACATTTCCAGAAACGAATGGATAATACTGTCCTGGCAGAGAAGACTCAACTGAGTGATTCTCCCTTTTGCTTGGGCGAGATACAATCATCTGATTAAAACATACCATATCAGGAGTCCAGGGAATTCAATGGGCTGCTCAAAACCAAATGGACTTCTTTAGGAGACCTGTGGTGCACTGGATGATACCGAGGTGGTCACTGCTCCCATCTCTGTTGTGCCTCCATCTCGGGGACTGCTGTGGGGGCAGCAGGGATGGCTGGGCAGAGAATACAGCATCTGCCAAACCTCTTCACAGCCTGGCAGTTAAACAAGCTGAAGTAAGTGATAAGATTTTGGTTCAAAACTTAAATGGAAGAGGTGTCAAGATGACAAACAGAGCATAGCAGTGACATCACCCTATCCCAGTTTAATATGTCATTTGTGACTGAATGTATTGACATCTCATTTTCCAGGGGTGCTTTAGCCTAGGTAGGACACGTGGTTCCACTCACAACAGAGACACCAAATTTCAGGTCAGGCTGTTTCCTTGGCGGAGGATAGACAATCACTGTGCCTGGCTAGTGGGGTGTTCCTCTGTGCTCCTGGCATAGCCTGGCTCACACTGCTGGGGGAAGGAGGTAGTGCCTGTTGGGGAGGAGGTGCTGGACGGCATTTTCCCAGTTTCAGCAGCTGATTCTGTCTCTCCCCTCCCACTGCTGCTGATGTTTCCGACACAAGCATTTAATGATGATAACACTGTAATCCCCATGCAGGTGCTGGTGTGGACCATTGCTATCTTAAAATGATTCGGGGTAAAAATATTTCTGTTTAATCTCACCAAAAGTGTCAGTTCTCGTCGTCATTAAAGCCGATATGTGTAGGCCAGGCCTCAGCAATTGTGTTGTGTTGTATTGAAACAGTGAATGGCACAACAGGAGAAGGACTGTCCCTTAACATCCAGGAGAGGAAGCAGTTGGCAGAAGAATGGGTGTGCCAAGGAAAAGACAAGTGAGTAGCTGAGAGGGAACAGGGGATTCCAGATCTTGTGTTATGATATAGGCTTGCCTGATTGACTGCAAAGCCACGTCTGCTGATGGCTTTATTTTTGCAGTATTTTGTTGTTGATCTTTGTTCCCCAAGTCCTTTATCACAGAAGTCTGCATTTTTGTCACTGCCAGTTAGCTGGTGTCCATTCCTGCTGCTTAGAGAGCTTGTAACAGTCTTTCTCTGTGGTACACTGAGGGGTAGAGGGACAGAAAAGGGCTCAGGGGGAAAAAAGGACTGTGCCCTTTGCTTATTCTTGAGAAGAAATGAAAGAAAAGAACAGTCTGCCTATTTATGCCCTGTGAGCATTTCTGAACCTTTTAATATATTAAGTGATTTGGTATGGGGGAAGCTGGGGTGTATAGTGTTTTGGTGCTTCCCTAAAGGTGCAAAGTGAGTGGCAGAAGGAGGAATTCAACCTGGATCTGCAGCTGTATATCCAATTGCAGCTCCATTCTTCATCTCTTATACCTGTCATAGTCTTGTATCACTCATTACTGCTGCCTTCTTAGTTGCTATGTGGAGAGGAGGAAGTGTTTTGGGTGAGGATAGTGAGCAGAAATAAACTGGTGTGAAAGCACACAGTCTGTGTGTATATAAAGGAGGAACACAGAAATGGGACTGATGGACTGGAACCTGGGAGATTCCCTTGGCAGGAGCAGACAAGCAGTCAAAGGTGCTGCTGTGAGGTTGAACTCTTCTGGTAGCTCTGCAGAGAAGTAGGTTTAGAAAATGAAGATGTGCTTTGATATCCTTTCCTTTCCCCAGCTTCCCCTTAAATCCTTAATGTCTTAATTTTAAATTCCTAAGAAATGATGAAAATTTATCCCTCCTGACAGCCTCACAAATACAACAGCATGGAGTCACATGTGGTTCATATTTGCAAGTGCGTTTTTTCTTTTTTCCACCACCAGCTGCTTTACCTCTGTGTCTGCTTGTCAGGCCAACCCAAGTTGAAATCCCTTTTAGGTCTAACCTAGCCCAGTGAAGGTCTTGTGCTGTGGCTCCCTGATCTGAAGTGATTCATTTTGGCAGACTGATATTTTTTCACCATTTCTGAAACCTCCCCAAACCTTCTGAATTTGTTCTTGTGCAGATTGGATCACGTGATCATTCATGTGGGAGCACTGAGTCTGCCAGAGTCCCAAGAGCTGGTGTGTATACGATAGGTTTCCTTTTCACTCGGTGTGTAATACATACAAAGCAGATGTACCTTCCAATACTTTCCATTCTTTCCTTTATAGGCGAGACACGCAGCAGCCATAGGTGCTAGTGGTATTGCTGTGATAGCCCCCTTCTTCTTCAAACCCACAAACAAAGGTGAGTAGATGCGATTGCCAGACCTGCTGAGGCCCTTTTGTATTGCCTTCCAGACCTTTATCACGGATACAGGATTAGTGCCATCTTCTTTCTTCAAAAAGTATTCTGGTGATCATATTTGCACGCCTGTCACGCCTGGTGTCATGCGAAAGCAAAACCTAGAAGAAGCATTTTTTTTTTAATACCAGAAGTCTCGCAGTAAGAAGTGCGAAGGATGTCTTTTGGGGTGTATTTTGTTAGCCTCTTGTAAAAAGAAGAGGTGCTTATGGAAAGAGTAGTGAACTAGTCTGTCTTCTGAATAGATAGGATGGAGTTCATGTTTGATCTGGGTCACTCTAGGAAGCAATTGGTTCCGTGCTGACCCATGCTGAACACTGACCAAGCTGATAAACTGCTGATACACAGGCATGCCTCTTGTTACTGAGGTGATCAGGTTTGGTTCTGTGCAGCTAAGGTTACCTCAGAACTTACAAATTGAGTGTTTTGCTTTTAATATCACAAACATAACATAAAAGAACCACATGAAGTGGAGGTTTCCTAACAGAAATAGTAAAATTTGAATGAATTATGAATGGAAATGTTCATATGAAAGCACCAGAAGAAACTGGAGTTGATTGCCTATGTCTAGTATTGACAGCCAAGGACAATCAGTGGCAATCAAACTGGTAAGCGCCAAGGAACAGCACAAAGATCAGCACAAAAACCTTTACTCAAAGCAGCAGGATGGCAGCGAGGTTTCAGCCCACTGCTTTTCCTGCTATGCCAATGGGAAGATTGTCTAAGATTTGTGAGGTGCAGTGAACAAGATTCTCAGGAAGAATGTCAACCGTAGTACCTTTTTGTTTCCCGAAACAGTACCACATAAAAGTTGCCCAAAAACCTGTTCATGATCACCATCGAGCAGTACCTCAGGGAGGTGAATGTAAACCCAGTCCCTTGTCCTCTGTGTGGCACAAGTGGTCCTGGTGAGGCCACGTTGGCACATAGGTCTTACAGTTTGCATATAAGAGCGTACGTGAGTTTCATCTGTAAGAGAATGAGTGTGAGTTACTGAAATCGGCTTGGTTTAAAATAAATATTATCTTTGCCTTCCCTGTGGTCTTCCACTGAGTTTTATTAGATACAAGGTTTTTATATGACTCCCTGCATGTGGTACACATGCTATAGATCACTTCTCTGCATACCCTGCCTGCTGTGATCTGAACTGTCTTTCAGTACAGATAGTTTCCTTCTTTTATAGGAGTACTTGCTTGTTCTCTTCCAGGTGAGCTGATTGCTTTCTTACAGAAGATCGCGTCTGAAGCCGCTGCAGTTCCCTTTTATTACTATCACATTCCTCCTCTGACCGGTGTGAAGAGTAAGTACTGCTCAGTCAGCTCTTCCCAGACCCGTAGGCTCGTAGCAGCCTGAGTAATCCCAGTGGCTGGTGTGATTAGTCTGCCAGCCGAAACCAGGTGTGTGGCCTCTGCTCCTGTCACATGCAAGCTGTAGTGGAAAGAATCCTTTTGGAAAATGGGAGGGGAATCCAAGACTGGAAAATAAATTAAATCCGTCTTCACTGGGAAAATGTCATGGCTTGTAAGTACTGAACAACTGGGATGGAGGAAGTGATGCTGACCATGGCTTTGCAATTAGTGTGGATCAGGAGAGGTAATTGCCTTGGATAACCATCGTGAGTCCCAATTTTTGGCAAGGTACTTACCACCATCTCTCTTAGTGTAGGCTGACTGCATAGTCATGTTTGCTAGTAAATTATGTGTGAAACCACAGTGCTTCTCAAGTCTTACTATATAGAAGAAGAATGAGGAATAGCATATAAATCTTTGGTTATTTGCTCTAGGCAGCAGGTTATGTGGTGTTTCTGGATGTATGAATTTATATTTATTCTTAAATATGCTGTTGTCAGTTTATTCTTAAACTTTCACTTATCCAGAGTTTTTCCCTTCTGGTCTTGTAAAAGGAATGCTTCAAAAAGGGCAGAAAGATGCCTTTTGTGTAAATCTGGGAAATAAACACACTGAAGTTGTCTTACTGGTTGTTTTAGAGCTGTATAGTTTACTAGGCTTAGGCCAAAAGTGCACAACTTGTAAAACAGTAAGTCTCCCTCTTGGGGAAGAGACAGGGAAATATCCCAGAGTGGGGATGTGTTTCTTCATATGAAATCACTGTTCTGCACAGTTCGTGTTGAAGAGTTGCTGGATGGAATAAAAGAGCAGATCCCCACCTTCCAGGGCGTGAAGTTCAGTGGTACAGACCTCTTGGACCTTGCACAGTGTATAAACAAGAATGAGAGAGAACAGCTTACATTTCTTTATGGGGTGGATGAGGTAAGAGACTCCTCTTAAAATTATTTTTTCTATGGCATTCTCTTGCTTCAGCCTTGGGAAAAAAGGTAACCCTGGACATTTAATGCCAGGTAGTTTTGTTGCTCCCTCCCACTACTCTTTTTAAAAATATATATATATTTTTTTTTTTTTACATGAAGTAAAAATGTTTTTTTTTTTCTCCCTCCACCCCAAACTAGCAACTGTTGAGTGCACTGGCAATAGGGGCAGACGGAGCAGTTGGAAGGTCAGTATGGCTTGGACTCCTTCCCCTCAACACACACACACACCTTATTGTTTTATTTACCATTATCTACACAGTATTTCTCTGACTGTCTTCTGTCACAGCAGTGGAGGATTTTGCAGGGTAAGGCTGTACAGTAGCAAGCAGACAGAAGTTAGCTCCAGTGCTAGTGTATAACCTGGGATCTCAGATTATGTTCATTTGGGTGATCATTGTTGCAGTCTGTAAGCTAACCCAAAGGTTTCAACATATTTCTTTACCCTTGTGGCAACTTAAAGTAGGGAATCGCTTTTATCTTGTTATATGTGTCAGGAACGAAAACTCAGAGAGGTTAAAATCGTTTACGTTAGTTTGCTTGAGAAGTCTGTGAGGAAAAGGGCTGTGCTGAGTTTAATTTCTGATTTCTCTTCTGCCCCTCATACCAGGCTGCTTAGATGAATTACTGTGTGATATCTATGTTCTTGAGAGATGATGCATTGAATGAACAAGCAACTGGAAAATCAAGTGATTGACTTTCTGTATTGCCTGATTGTTTCTTTGTATTTTTAATTTTGAAAAGCAGTTCCATTTGGAAAGAACTGGGAAGAGAAATCTGCTCTCTAAACTCTTCTGTAGGGCTTGGCATCCTTCAGATGCTTGAACTGCACATAGATTGCATGAATCTCTATCATAATAATGGCATTCTTATAATGTCAACAGCAAAAGCCTATGGCTACCTCTTTTGTTTCAGTGGTCCTAAGGTCGCCCTTTGCATTTACTGATTCTATTTTTTGATTTTTTTTTTTTTTTTTGGCAGTACATACAACTATTTGGGCCGAAAAACCAATCTGATGTTGCAAGCCTTTGCAAAGCCAGACCTTGCGTTAGCACGGAAGTATCAGGTACAGTATCTTCACTGTCCCCACTGGCCTCTTTCCTTGAACAAGCCCACAGTGGCCAAGCCCCTTGACTAGGAATATTCTGGGGATACCTTACATGATGCAGGGCAGAAAGCCGTCCCAAATAAGCTCTGCCTTGTCCCTTCTTGGTCTTGGGCAGCTTGAAGATTTGTGAGAAGTTCTGAGCGATCAGTATACAATTTATACCCAGTGTTTTTATGAGACATTTGAGGCATCCTCCTTCTGCTTTAAAATAGAAATGACTGCAGAATGTAAGTCTAAAAGACATCTGAAAGATATCTGCTCTGGGAAATCTCTTCACTAGGCAGTGGATATTCAGATTTGTAAACCTTTAGAACCTGATACGAGACTTACCAGTGTTCTCAGACCGCCTGCAGCGAGGGACAGCTTGAACATGAGTGACAGACTGAGAGGGAATGATGGTTTTCTTATATCCATCCCTCCCTCCCCTGTTCCAATGGAATTCAATTAGTATTTCCCAGAAACTGGCCAGGTGGCCAAGGGCTTTTTGCAAAGCTGTGCAACCATTGTATAAGATATAAATATCATAATAATTCTAGATGTTTTACATCTTAAAATTTCAAGGACTTAATAAACTACTGTCTGTCTTTTCTAGTTTCTCACTGGGGAATTTCTCAACTTTGTCATCAAACTAGGTAAGTCTTACACTGCCTGCTTCCCTTGGTGTATCTAAAAATGCAGACTTGATGCTCCAGAAACTCTCGTGTTGGTGTACCCTCAGAACTTCCTTCCTGAAAGATTTTGCAGTGAGAAAACATTGTGTCTGCTGTTTCCCAAGTTAGTAGCAGCTGGGAGGTCAACAAACGGAGCTGACCAAGCATCCCTGGCAGATTCCACTCTTAACTTCCTTCCTGCTTCTGTGAAATCTCACAGCTTTAAAGCCGTGACTGTGATTTACCCCTTTTCTTACCGACCTGTGGGTTGGTTTTTTTTTGTTGTTTACAAAAGCTGATTTCTAGCTTTGTTTCTAGAGAGTCATTTTTCTGAAATGGTTGTGCTCCAGTAGGAGAACAGGTCTGATACTTGCCTCTCCTGCCGTGCTGTAGTTTAAGAGTGATTCTGTTCAAGGCTCTACAAGGCCAAAGCATTTTAAAATGGAATGATTTTCAGAAACAAAACCAAGTTTTAATGTAAAAAGCAATTAAAACCGACCAAGTCAGAGCAGTGTAGGGAGACTGAATCGGACATTTCATGGTTTTCACTTAATTAAGAGAATTGTTCACTGTGTTTTTGTTATACATATGTAAGCCCTAATGAATCTAGCTGAGCTTTAGTGTTTGGTTGTATTTCTTGGGTTAAAAGTCAGAGGAAATGAGTCATTATTGAGCCTTATAGGTAAAGAGGCAAACACTGAATTTCCAGAGGTACGTGAGGAGACTTGAGCTATGGACAGAGAGGCCTCCTGGAGCTTCCCGTGGTGTTTTAAGCCGGTACCCGATGTCATTGTCACGTGTCGGCAGGATGTTACTGCTCCCAGGGCTTTGCTTTATGAGAGTGCTCAGTAGCCTGCATCGGAGGATAGCTATAAGGATGCAAAGATGGATTGTCTGGGATAGTTCAGCCTACCGGTGAAGGTAAGTTTGAAGTAGCCCTATTTTGGCTTGGTTTACCTGTGGAGGACTTGGACTTTTCTATTGTCAGGGCTGCGTGGCAGTACATTTTTGGCAAGGAGAAAGGAACACACAAACAGCCCTGGTTATCTGTAAAACTGACCTGGTTTGTAAAGTGCGTGTCTAAGAACGTATTCTGCTTGGTGTCTTTAGGATGGAAATAATAATAGTGTAATACATAAATAAATAGGTGTAATTTTCACTGTAACATCTTTTCTGTCTGCAAGTATGATCACCTCTTCCTAGTTATGCCGTGCTCACTTCTGAGACGTGCTTAGAGCCTGATTTATGCTGGATTACATAGGAACTCTATGCTGTTGCTTTTATGGACACCTGTATAGCAACTGCTTTAACCAAAATAATCTGTAAATGACCTGATTTTGCTTTTGTCTGCCCAGGTTTTGGTGTTGCAGAAACCAAAGCTGTAATGACTTTTGTTTCTGGCATTCCCATGGGACCTCCACGGCTTCCACTTGTTGATGCCTCTGAGGAGTTCATTGTCAAGGCCAAAGCCAAACTGGACAGCATTGTGTGGCCTGATGGTGACTGATGTTCAGTTCCGTGTGGGTCTGGAAGCGGAGGCTCCTTTTCTGGGATTCGCTGTGACGTGGCGCGTTCCCCACGTGATGGGCTGCGGTTTCTTTCAGGGAATTGGCAGTGTGCCTCAGCCCCTTCCTGTTGGGTTTGGCCCCGTTGGCACACGCGTAGCTGCCTTTTTGTGTACCTTCACTCTGCTCCCCTGGAGCTCTGCACATCCCAGGACGAGCTCGTATCTTTTAATAAAAAAAATAAAAAGCAAGTTTTCTCTCTGTTGCAAAGCAGAATGCTGTCTTACACCTTAGAAAGTCACTTGCCGTTGGATTAAAAGGTGCTGTTTGGCACCCGGGAGTGGACCTCTCTCCAGCAGTTTGTGCTGTTACTGTCTGGTAGTTGTGGAGCTGAGGAGTGTGAGGTCTCATGCCCTCTGCCTCACAGCGGTCCTGCGCCCAAAATGATCGCGCGGGGCGTTGGAAGGAGGGAAGGGGGGGGAAACGCGGCGAGGAACGTCGCTAACTTCTCCTGACACAAGAGCACGGAGAGTTATACTAACGTCCTCTCGCTTTATAACCTCTCACCTGGAAATACACAGGAATAAAGGCTTCCTTTCCCTCCTTTGGAATTTGTAGGAAATTTAGGAGAGCGATCCTTTGTCAAGGAAGGGGGCTGGAGGGAAACCAGCCCGGGATGCTGCGGGAGTGTGGAGGTTCTCCCTGCGCCGCCGGTGGGACGGGGACGGCTGGGGCCTGCGGGCAAGCGCGCTGCCCTGCCCGCGGAGCCCCGTGTCCTCCGAGGACACGGGAATTGCTTGCTAGGCCCTTTTAAAAATAAATCTTAACGCTGCCGTGCTAACTGCGATTCACAGTGTTCCAGCACAGGGCACAGGCAGATGGCGCTAAATAAGGGGTGAATTTTCCTACCGGGCCTCCGCTACTTCGCCCCAGTCTATGCTCTGCCAGCTCTCGGGGCGCTTTTTATCGCTGAAGCCTTGCTGTTGTGCTGAAGAAGGCGAGCACAGCCGCCACTATCGCCAGCCGCTCCCGCCCCGGGCGTCGGGGCACCGGTAACGGGGCTTTTCGGGCCGGGGCACCCCCCCGCCCCTGGTCCCGGCCCCGTTGTGTCCCCCTGCGGCCGCCGTCGCCGCGCATGCGCGGCCGCCGCGGTGGGGCGTGGGAAGGCGGTGCTGCTCGCAGCTAGGCCGGGGCGCGGAGCGGCGGGCGGGTCGCGGTGCCGCCACCCCCGGTGTCCCGGCCGCAGCCATGGGGGACGTGAAGAACTATCTGTACGCGTGGTGCGGGAGGAGGAGGCTGACGCCGGTCTACGAGATCCGCGCCGGAGGCGGCCGCAGCCGGCAGACTTTCCTCTGCGAGGTGCGGGCCCTGCCTCGCCGCCGTCCCCGGGGCGGGCCGGGGGGCTGAGGCCTGCCGGGCCCTCGGGGGGAGGGCGCAGGGAGCGCTTGGAGTAGGGCCCAGCTGGTGGGGGACTTGGCTGCTTCGTGGCCAAAGCATCCAGGCTTCTTGTGCGTGGTGTAAAATGCACTTAGCGGGTTTGTGAGAGTAAAGCAGCCTGGTACAAAGCTGTTACAAGGAAAAGGAATCGATTTCCCTAAGGATAATGTGTGTGTTTGCATCGTGTGAGGCCCTTCTGGCAGTTAAAACTGCTGGCAAGGGGTACCGTCTGTCACCTTTGTGAGGAGCTTCTCTGCTGAACTTGCATTGAAATGTATTTAACAATTTCTGTTGGACCGGCTGCTAGTCTGTGCACTGCTATGATATTACTCTGTTCCTGGCTGCAGATACTGTGGATGTGCCTGCAGAGAGTCTTGAATTCAGGGTTGCTCTGAGAAGGAGCTGACACAAAGTACAAAGCCACCTGCAGAATGCGTTAGTTCATAAGCGATGCTAAAGATTTGCACCAAACTCCTTGAATTTGCTGTTGTACTGTTCCTCCTCCATTCATTTTCCCCACCAATAACAAAACTGAGAAGCACAGTGATATGAAACCAATTTTAAAGGCATTGTAACTGAGATTGAGTGTTACTCAGATGAAGGGGTTGTATGGAGAGTTACGTTGGTTTGGTTTTTGTATGTTGGTGCTCCATGAGCATCCATTGAAACTTAACAGGTGAAAGAATAGGTCTCAATAAAACATGCTCTTTTGCTCATTTTCACAGTCTGATACAATAGCTGTGTATTCAGTATGGTTTATGTTTGGTGGGTGATACCGTTGTCCTGGTGGGTTGATAGTCAGCTGAAAGTGGAAGGTCATTGTTTGGAACTCATTAAGCAAAATAATAGTGGACTGTGGGTGTTTTCTTTAATAGGTATAAAGTATACATTCAAAACCTACAGGAATATATATAGATATATGTAATTATATGTAGCAATACTTAGAAGTAATATTTCTCCTGTACTTACTAGCAACTGAAATTTGGTGTTTCAGTCAGTGCTATTGTTTTTCAATACCCTTCCACCGGTACGTGCCACAAATCTGTGTTTTTATTTGCAGGTTCGAGTGGAAGGCTTTAACTATGTTGGCATGGGCAATTCCACTAACAAGAAGGACGCACAGAGCAACGCTGCTCGAGACTTTGTCAATTACTTGGTTCGGGTCAATGAAATGAAGAAAGATGAAATTCCTGCTTTCGGAGTAAGCTGCTCTTTTTCCTTACCAAGGCTAATCTTTAATTGCAGTGATGTGCATCTGGTTGCCTTTCATCCCCAGAGTTCAATCTGGCATCCGCGTGCAGTGAAGAAGACTGAATGTGCAGGACTTCTGCTTGCAGTGCTGGAAAGCTGGTGGTGTATACAGTGAATGTTGTAGGATGATCTGGTAAAAACAGTTGCTTGTTGATCTGCGTAACAGACATCTCAAACCAGACATTGAACATTTGTTACTTTTTGACCATAAAGGCTTTCTGCCTTGGCTTCTCCTGTGTGTAACAGAATCGCTGTTCTATGATGTTCTATGAGCCATGCAGGTATCAGCAATGACGATCATGTAAAGGCTGAGGAGGAGGTAACTCTATCTTTACAGCGATTTTAGAGGACAGTAAATAAAGCATGAAGCTACGCGTTACGTGTTGGGAGGGAAGAGTCTTTATGTAGTGCCTCATTAAGGATATATCTGTATAAGATACGTGGTTTGATCAGTGGAAGCAGTGCCCCTGCCTCATTAGCCTAGGTGAAGCCCTGTGGTAACAGGACCTGTCTTGTTTCTGACGTACCCGACAGTTTCGTGAGAGCGCAGTGTGCTGCATGGCTGGGTCCTGCGTGGGGGAAGCATGTTCTGTGTCTTCAGTAAAGCACAGGGGCTGTGATCAGTTATCTAAACATGCGCATATCAAAATGGGAAGAAATCAAATTGTAATGATTAACCATAATTTTGTAATTTCCTAAAGGTATTAATGTTTTCTTGCAGTGTTTTTTTTGTGTATGTGTTCATAAAGTATATTTGAGTTCCCTTGGATATACGATAGGGACCAGTATCTGTTATTTTTCCTTGGCTGCTGAAGCAGTTGATACTACAACTGCTGAACTTCATTAAGTCAGGGCTACTTGTTGGTTGGAAATCCTTTTATAGAACACCCACAAAAAGCCAGCAACTGTATTCCTTTCTTTTTTTGAAAGGGTATTACTACTGGGGTAACTATTGCATAATGATGCATGATCTCTTTAAACTAGCTGAACAGTTTTCTGGCTAAACACTAAAAAGAGTTAATCTGTACGAATGTGCTGATATTTCCTTCCATTCTCTCCCCTAGCCAGCAGCTGCTGATACCCCTGATGGAAACAAAGCAGCTAGAGATGCTACTGGTCCCAGTTCTACTTTGGGTGGACCTCTTCCTCCACATTTGCTTATAGAGGCTGAAATAGGTAAGACTGTGAAAACTGTAATTTACATGTATGTGGATATAATATATGCATTTGGGTGGTTTTTTTTTTCTCCCAAATAGCGTAATTCTGCAGACAGAAGAGAGAAGTCATTGTAGTTTTGAGGCAGAGGTGTGAGTGACTGCATGAGATCTAAGGCACTGGTCTCGTCCTGTTGAGAATGCCAGGCAATGCCTCTTCATTGCTAAGAACATGTTTTGGGAGAGTTATTTTGGTTTTGTGGTTTTTTTTTTCCATGTGGTAGGCAACGGCCCAGATGCAGCACCTGGAAACTGTGCTGGTCGTGGAGCTCAGTGGGATCGGGGTGCAAATTTGCAAGATTACTATTCAAAGAGAGAGGAGGAAGGAGTGCAGTCAGTAAGTCGTTCTATGTATTATCCTTTACGTTCGTTTTTAAATAGGCATCTTTCACTCCCTTTCATTTGTTGGTAGCATTTATCATCAAGCTTGTAGTTTTGATTTTATATTTTGCTGTTGATTTTAACTTAAGCCGCCGATTTACCTGTTGACTTTTAACAAAGGTAACTTGTGTAAGCTAAGAAGAAAATAAATCATTGTGGATGCTGTGAGTATCCAATTGTATAGACATTTTGTTGTTAGAATAAGGAAATACTGAGGAATTTTTAGCATTTTCTGTAATGAAGTCTTAACTATTTTATAGCAAAGTTAAAGTTATAGTATAGTTATTTCAAAAACTTGTAAGAATGTTTAAAACTGAAATCTATTAAAAATCACAAAGTGTACTTTTTTTTTTCCCCCCCCTAATATTAGACCTCAGAGTCAGAAGTGGACTTAAATGCCGATCTTCATGGGAATTGGACCTTGGAAAATGCCAAGGCACGTCTGAACCAGTTTTTCCAAAAGGAGAAGATTCAGGAAGAATATAAATACACTGAAATGGGGCCTGATCACAACAGGTTTGGCAGTTTTAGTCACATTCTGCATATGAAGGGTTAGAAATATTTTTGTTGATAATGGCTGATCACACTTATTTGTGGTGCTCCATAGTGCCGTTTGAGGAAGCAGTGTTCTTTACCAGGACCAACAATATCCCTAAAGCTTGAAATGGGAGTGATGAGCCTTGGTGCCGAGATCTGAGCGACTCTGAAAAAATTTCTGCCTAGTGTTTTTCCTGGATGTGCAGCTTTTAAAATGATTGCTGTGTTCTAGCTGACAGCTGAGGTGCCACTTTGAGTGGAAAGAGTACTCAGTTGCTTGCAGTGGTTGTTCAGATGACTGTACTTGCCTGTGTACATTTTGAGTAAATCTTATATGTGCTTACATTTGCTTATGTAGAAATGTGATTTAAGGACATTTTATTTATATTTTTATTATAATTAAGTGTTTTTTTTTTGGCAGCAGAATCTTCCTGAAGGGGTTTTGAGCATCTTAAAATTTCAGTTGAAACCAGCTTTTTTGACTTTCTGCCCGTTCCATCAGAAAATTCACATGTGCTTCTCCCAAATGAAAATAACACATAACAGATTGCGCATAAAGAAGTGATGATTTTGATTTTTTTTTTTACCCCTGTTTGAAATAGTCTTTACAAATCATCAAAACTTCAGGACATTGTATTATTTCTTGCACAATACAATTAACGTTTTGTGGTCAGAGACAATGGCATGCTGCTGCTGGATTCTTGTTGTTGGTTTTTTGGGTTGGGTGTTGGTGGTTTTTTTGCATTATATAGATTTGATTTCTGTGAGAGTTGTGGTGGTGTTTGTTTTGTTTTGTTTTTTTTTTAATTTTTAAAATTTTTTTTTAGAAAGACAAGTGAATTTTCTTACTGCAGTCTTCCATGAGAGTCTCACTTGCAGGACTTCTGGTATTCTTTTGTTGTTAAGTCTTACAAGCATTTAAAACATCTAAAACAGATGTGTGTCAGATGGTGTAAGAGAGTTCTAAATTCTTATTTAAAACCTATCTTCAAGTTACTCATCTCTGTTCACATTTTCAAGCAAGGACATTTCTTTCCCTTAAGTGAGTAACATAAATTAGCTTGTACACTACTAGGAATTTAAAATATGCTTGTTGCAGATGTAGTTCTTGAGCACTTATTTTATTCTGTAGCTTGCAGATTATTTGTGCAGCCCATTTTGTTATGCCTTCTGCAGGTAAAAGCATTAAACTCCATGTGTTTAAATGCATAGAATCTTGAGCAGAATGAAGTGGCCGTAGATGACAGTATGTTTCTCAGCCCACTTACTGTTCTTCCAGGCAGCACCTCAGAGTTTCCTATTCACTATGTCCAGGAAAACTTGTGTGAATTGCCCTGGATGGAATGGCAGAAGGGGGAGCTAACTATCTGCTGCAAACTATCAGACAGGTGTGAAACAATCCTAATGGGCTCTAGTGTTCATTGAGAGAGGGCAAACTATTGGATTTAATCCTTTTCCTATGTAAAAGAGGAGAGGAATAATTTCAGAGGGTTTTGGAGTTCTGAGGACAGTAATATGGTTTGGTGGGTTGCTTTTTTTTTTTTTTGGTTTTGGTTTTGTTTGCTTTGGGTTGTTTTTTTTTTTTTTTTTTTTTTTTTTTGGTTTTTTGTTTTGTTTTTTCTTAAGAAATACCAGTTGCCATATATCTTACCAATCTGATTTTTTTTTTTTTTTTTTTTTTTTTTTTTTTTTTTTTTTTTTTTTTTTTTTTTTAAGTAGTGATCTTTGTTACAGAAATGTTATGCTTGCTCTCGTAGGTTTTTGAAGGAGAAATGTCTTTTTGTTGTCAATTAATCATCGTCACATAGTATAAGAACTTAGTAATAGCTGGAAAATTTGAATTCAGAAACATTTTAATTACAATGGCAGGGTATTAATTGTAAATACAAACATGGCTCTCCTACTGCACGAAGTATAAACTAAACATTAAGAGGTGGGATGTGGCTTTTCTCTTTTGGGATTCCATTGGTAGTGTGGGATGCCTTTGCCTCCTTATTTTCCTGCTGAAGATGGTAGCAGTGAGCAACACTAAAGATCTGTGCGTGTTCACACACGGGCTGCTGAGGTTGTGCTAAACAATCGCATGGGATTCTGCTGCAAACTGATTTCTGGTGTTGCTGTTCTCCCCGTAGGTGGAGGAGAATGAGATTGAATGCTGACTATAGGCCTGGCTGAGAAACATACTGTCATCGGTGCCTTAGTTGGCTGTTGTGTCCCTGAAAGCCAGTGGCCTTCGACCCATGAAGCCACTGTGCCTGAAGGTCAGTTCACTGGTAGTACAGGAAGGAGTTCTAACTTGAAATTTAAATCCCTCACTTAACCTTTTTTGTTTGTTTGTTTACAGCAAGAAATGAAGGACACAGATGCAAGGCTCTGCCTGCAGCTGTGGAAGTACCAAGGCGTAGTTTTCAAAGAGGATCTCAGTCCAATAAAGCCCAGTCATATCTCTCCAATCACGTTTGCTAGTGTAAATCCCATCTTTAAAGAATTCAGCTTTAATTTTTGATCTGTGAAAATACATGCTTTGGTTTGTGATTCTTAAGAATGTGGATCTTGATTTAAATTATCCACTGTTGACATACGGCTTTCTCAGTTTTTTAAACCTAAACTGATACATCAGTTGACCTTTAAATGAATTGCTTGCATGCCTGCTAGGCAAACTGTTGCGTTTGCTGCACATGTGCTGTTCCCAGAGTATGGCAATAAGGGCTTCATGAAAATTCAGGTATTCTGTCTCCTTTTGTGCAGATGTATTCAATGGGCTCTGACAAAATGACCTGATTTATTTTGTCTGTACTCTGAGCTGGCTAAATGTGTGGCAGAAAACAGGGCAGCTGTATTAAGCGTTGCATTGGAATTAAAAAGCTCAGGCTGCTAGTGGGCTACACGAGTGTAACGTGGGATACAGCTAACGGTACAGTGGGATGCACGTTAACATTATGTTAACATGCTGTCTGCTTTATAATTGTTGCCTTAAACTTAGACAGCTCAGAGCACGTTTCCCAATAAAGTGGCTTTAAATTTCAAAGCAAAACAATGGCATTTGCAGGACTGTTCTTACAGATGTGCTGGTTCTATTCATGGCAAGTCTGTTACCTACTATCTTGGGGTTAAAGGGACTAAAAGCAGTAATAGTCTACCTTGGTCATTGATGAGTTGAGAGTCTCTGACTGAGGACACAGAGATCTTTGCCTAGAAAAATGGGAAAGAATGGCCATTTTTGCAGCACCGGTGTCAGCTGTTGATAATCGTACTGTTGTGTTCTTTCTTTCTCTTACAGGAGCTTTATTGCAGAAATGAATATTTATGTGAAGCAGCTGGGCAGAAGTAAGTGTTCCTATTTTCTTTTTTTTTTTTTGTCTTAGCAAGAGATGGGTGTTGGTAGACAGGAATAGGTCATACTTGTGGGTAGAGACTTTTATAGTTGTGTGTTGGAGCCACTTCCAGAGGTGAAGGTCCATGTTTGCTTCCTGACGTGAAATCTTTTTTCTGTGTGCTGTGCTTGTTGCGTTTTACTGCTTTTTCATTACATGCTTCCACTAATCTTTTTTTCGCAGCACAACTAAATGTTTGTGAGATACAGTAGGTTTTGTTTGTCTCAATTACTTGTTGTTGACGTATCTGAGAAATGCAGGTGTCCAGTATGTTCCCAGGCAATGGATGTGCTGTCCATACCATACACATTTACGTAGAGTGTGCTGTGAAATGCATACAGTGTTGCTGGGTGGTATAGGATAATCATACTTCCTTAGAGGCCGAACGCAGGAAAAAAAGTCTTTACAGGAGTTGCCCAGGAAGTCAGTAAGTAACATGACACAGCTAGTGTGAGTCAGCTGGTGAAGGGGCCTGGTTGGATTTTATATTAGAACTCTGGATTTATCAAGATTTGAAACTTGCCGTGAAACCTGTCCTGTGTGTACAATCAGAAAGCCCATTTCCGAGTAATGTCTTCTGTGAAAGCTGTTTGACTCATCAGCTACTACAGCTCTGAACTTTGTGTGCTGCAGGGATTTTCAGTCGTGAGCATGGATCAAACAAAAAGCTGGCAGCACAGTCCTGTGCCCTTTCCTTGGTTAGACAACTGTACCATCTCGGTGTCATAGAGCCTTATTCTGGCCAGACAAAGAAAAAAGGAGAATCGGTGAGTTTGGTAGAAGGGTCAGAAATTGATGCTTTCATTTTAATAACACACAAGCAGTCTCTTATAAAGATAACTGAATTGGAATTTGCTCTCGATATTTAACAGCTTACAAGTTAATAATAATTTTGATTCCTTAGACTAGCAACTGTTTCTGGTCTGGCCAGTGATTTAGATCAGAAATTTAACTTTGTATGTGAATGGAGCAGTAAGCTGATTTTACAGCATATTAAATGAAATAGGATTTGTAACAAACACTTTTCTAGTATAAATTTTCTACAGACTTGAAGATTTCTGTTCATGCTATGTACAATTCTCAGCTATTTGATTTAATTCTCTGGCACATCACCATTTTTTTAGTAATCAGTTACAAGTTTGGGAACATTTTTCTCTGAAATTGAACTCAAATATTTAAAAATATTCTACAGATTGTTATTGGATAAAAAGTTGGCAAAATGTTTAAAAAATATGAATTTTGAACTGATGGTACTCTTTGGCCTTGTTTCACAACAAATTATTTGATGGTTTTGCATACTGTCTAGTAGCCTGCAGTTCTGGCTTCCGTAGTCTGTCTTTTTTTGCGTATATTAACAGGTAGTTTTTAAACGTTTAATAGGTGGAGCCCTATGAGGTATCACTGCCTTCTGACTTAGAAAATCAACTGCAAAAGGCTGTACGGGAACTGTCTCTGGAGATTGTGCCTTTGGTGAGTCTGTGGTTCAGCTACACCAGGATTTAACGTCAGGCCTGCACATTTAATACATTTATCTTTCTTTGCCCACTTTGCTTTTGGATTTGTAGCCTGAAGATCCAAGTAATCCAGTTCTGATTAATGTTGGAAAGTTGGCCCATTTTGAACCGTCGCAGAGACAGAGTCATATGGGAGTTGTTCCATGGTCACCACCTCATTCCAACTGGAACCCTTGGACTGGCTGCAATATTGATGAGGGTCCTTTGGCAAATGTAAGATAGCTTAAATAATGGATTTGTTGTTTTTCTCCATGCTATCAGAACTTTTAAGTGCTTTTTTCCCCCTAGAATTTAAAATATGAGCATTCCAAAGGAGAAAACAGTCCACTGATAAAATTTCTTCCCTTCTTGACCTGCAGGAAGGGAGTCTGTTCGTTGGTAGGAGTTCTTTGTATCTACTTCATGTTTTATTAGGTTCTTGAGTAGCAGCGTCTTGGATGTCCCAGTTCTTTGCTTTGTTTCACTTTTTGCCTGCTATTGTACAGCCCATACAAAGTTCTAATTGAAATTACAAGGTAAGCTTATGGGCATGACATCTATTATTTGCCAGCCTCTTTTTCCCATGTTTCCATGCTAGGACTTTCTTTTCTGGGAGGAGAAACTGCTCCAAGCCAGTGTCACTGCACAATTTGCCTGCTTGCTTTTTTTGTCGTTTCTAGTCCTGTTCACCATAGAACAAAAGAAAAGCAGCAATGTGCCATGATAAAATGAGAAAGAAGGGAAGAAGTACTAGGTTGCCAAGTTCAGAGGCATAATTTAGCCACTAATATAATCTGGTCAGAAAAGACTCTCAGGGCAGGAACTTCAATTTCCTACAACAGGGAACCAGAATGCTTATGACCAAAATTATAATACTTCTTTTCAACTGCAGAGTTGTTTTTTTTTTTCTATAAATGACATTAATTTAACTTTGATCATTTTATATTCATTTAAAAAATATGTAACTGATGTAAATTTGAGTGTTGCTGCTTTAAACACATAATGAATTTATTTATAGACATTGCAAATTGAGCTGGTTTCAAATCTCATTAGAATCTCTACATGCTAGTCATGGTGCAGCTAACTTATTTTCAGTAAAACCAATTAGCCCTTCGGTATCAAATTTTAGTTTCTTGAGAATTGTTACCTAGTTGAAATACAAGACTTGCCTGATAGATTTCCCTCTCTGCTTACTTTTCCCTTTTCAGCCACTGTTCTTTAAGTGGTTATGTGCTTACATTATTTCATTCCTTGCATTAAAAACTCCTGTCTGAATGATCATCTAAGTATCTCATTAGCTTGCTGCTGAATAGAGTGTCTTTCTCAAGCAGTTAAAGTATTTAAATTTAAACCATCATTCTTTTTCAGTATATTGGATCTTTGTGAGAAACATCTTTGAGAATGGCCATTTAGTTTTAACACTGGAATGAATTAAATAGAATAGCTTGTAGGCATAACTGATTTTGGGGAGTTATGTAGGAAGTGATCCTTTACTGATATTTGGAGTAATTATGTTGGTATGACTGATTTTATCTCGAAGTTATGATATAGATAAGTAGAGGGGTCAAAAAGCCTCAAAATAATGTCTTGTCTTTGCAGCTCACTCCAGAACAAATAAGCATGGATTTGAAAAGTGATTTCATGTACCGTTTGGAGCAGGATCAAGAATTACAAAGGGTAAGTGTGCTCCCTGTAACACGGCGTGCTTGTGCTCATCTTTTTCTTTCCCAAAAGAGGTTGAACGTACCGTATACAAAGTATTTGAGACTGGATTTCAGGCACACACCAAGTTTTTAGAAGTGCTGTACGTTACACTGAGATGGATGTCGGGATGTGTTGCGCTGTGTAAGGAAAAAATACAAACTATGATTTGTTCTTACACAGTTTTTCCTTTTTTTTAAACAAAACCTGTGTAGAAAAGTGAGACAAATTATGGGTGTGGAGTAGAATAGATTGATTTTTTGAAATATGCTGTATTTTTTCTCCAGATCCAACAAGAGAGAGAGGCCTTACCCGTGAAGGATTTTGAAAGTGAAATTCTAGATGCAATCCATCACAATTCTGTTGTTGTAATTCGTGGTGCCACTGGTTGTGGTAAAACCACACAAGTGCCACAGTACATCCTGGATGAATATATCAAAACCAACAGAGCTGCAGAGTGCAACATAGTAGTGACACAGGTGAGGGGTATCTTACAAATGCAACCACTTGAGTTTTGTGATCAGATACTAGAAATCGCCTATTAGGATGTATTGAGAAATCAGATTATTATTGCTGGTTGTTGTTCGTGAAAGTATCTTTTCAGTACTACAGGTAGGCGAAACCTCAGCATCATGCGTGTTTTCATTTGGAGTGTTATTCTTTCATGTATCTACAATTGGGATAATCTGGCTTATACTTTGCACAGGTGAAAAATTTTTGGCAGACAAAGGGGAAACAATTTGCCAAATGCCAGCTGGTAACTTCCATATATTCTGATATCGCTCCTCTATAATTTTATGTGCAGAATTAACCATTTCAGAAGAAAAAAAGCCTGCTCTTATGAATGTACTCTGTGAAGAAATCCTAGGACAGGATACCTGTAGCATTTATAGCTTTCTTGTTTTCAGTGGTATTCTGATAAACTTAAGAAACCTCAGCATTAATTTAGGGAAAACTTTTTCATCCCCCAGCCTCGGAGGATTAGCGCGGTTTCTGTAGCAGAGCGTGTGGCATATGAGAGAGGAGAACAGCCTGGGCAAAGCTGTGGATACAGCGTGCGATTCGAATCTGTGCTTCCTCGACCACATGCCAGTGTGATGTTTTGCACTGTAGGTCTGTATTGTTTTGTTTATGTTTGGAGCTTATGGGTCTGAATTCTTGGAGTTACCAGCAAAAGCAGAAATATGGCTAGATTAACATTTTTAGAAAGTCTTTTTAAAATATTAAAAAGATTTTTTTTTTGTGGCTAGAAGTTTGATGACATGCTCTTGTGCCACAAAAGATTAAGATTGTTGTTCAGAAGTATGATAAGACATAAGACAGGTCAAATACTGCGCAGAAATAATCTCTTGAAGAGCTAAAATTGCCATGTATTGATTGTCCTTAAGAGACAGTAGGGGAAGCAGCATTGGGTGGGAAAGAAGAAAGAATCTTTCTAGTAGTAATACTTCGTACCCTCGCCATCACTTGTACAAATGGAAGCACGGTAAAGCCGGTACATGTCTTGATTTTTAAACCAGTGCAACTGTTTTTGATGAAATGAGGTTGGGGCAAGGGCAAGACTGAGCTGTTACCTACATGAACATTTAACTACTATGTCTGTTTAAGGTGTTCTCCTGAGAAAGGTGGAGGCTGGGATCCGTGGCATTAGTCATGTTATTGTTGACGAGATCCATGAGAGAGACATTAATGTGAGTTAGCTGGTGATTATGATCCCGTTTCTCTCTGTGCTTCTGTTTCTGTTTCTTTTGCATTTGTTCTTGTGTAATAGTAAACGTGAAAGGAAACTGCATTTTACTAACTACCATATATGTGAGTTTTCCATCTTCGGTAAGATTTTTAGAAACTCTTTCTCTTGATTACTCCTTGCCTGATTGAAAGACACAGGACTTGTGCTTACTCCTTCTATATCCTGGTCCTCTCTGGAAAATAGAACATTGTGGTACAAGCACTTCTTGCCCAAATGTGGGAGCACGTTGAATGTCTCTTTTATTTTGGAGTGCTTTTTCTGCTGACAATGTTGTATTACTGTAACAGAACAGCAGTGGTATTTACAGAAGCTGCCATTTTGATAGTGACACATTTCAATTTGGTTTTAATACAAAGAAAAATGCAACAAGTTGGAAATAGAATTGGGGGAGGGTTTCTGTGTAACTTAAGAAATGGGAAACATTTTCTGTCCCCTTGATTCTTCGGCATAGTTTTCAGTTTTGCCACACCAAGAGTGAGAGAAACTGCTGAGTTCTGACATGATGTTTAAGCTTGTTTTGACAGAATTTGGGGACT
Organism: Tetrax tetrax; assembly: GCA_009806455.1. NCBI lineage: Eukaryota > Metazoa > Chordata > Aves > Otidiformes > Otididae > Tetrax > Tetrax tetrax. Next base: position 82,542 of record WHYT01016677.1, read on the forward strand.
CATTGAGATGGAATTGCAATGCAGATTTTTCTGATCTCTTCATCTATTACATTTGTATTAATGATGTAAAATAGAAGTTTTCAAATTCTGATTGAGATTGGAGTTTTATCTGTTAAACTAAAGGCCCACCTAACTGCATGGCAAAAATAAATGTCAGATTTACATAGGACAATAAAACTTCTGCATACAATTGCACTGAGTCATTCCTATTTATTTTATGACCTATGGCTACTTTATATGTAAACCAAGTTTAAAAGGCCTTAGATCATAATGTGTTGTTAGGAAGGAAGCAAGCTGGTTTTGAATGCTTTTCTTTAGTTTGTTTCATACTGATAAAAGAATAACTTTTCTTTACACTGGAAACCCTGAAATTCACTTATCCCAGGAATTGCAGTATTTGCAAAATTAAGCACTGACAACTGTTTCTGGTTATAGAGTGGTGTTGTAATAATTGTTACTGGTCTTGCTCAGCAAAGCTTCTGCTCAATAAATGTATATGTCTGTGTAATTCTTTCAGATCTCTTGGGAAGATGTTGCTTCTTACGGGTAGAAAATTATTGATGCTTTTATTCTCTTTCTGTGCAGACTGACTTTCTCTTGGTGGTGCTGAGAGATGTAGTTCAGGCGTATCCTGAAATCAGGGTTGTCCTCATGTCTGCCACCATCGATACCAGTATGTTTTGTGAATACTTCTTCAACTGTCCTATCATTGAGGTCTTTGGTAGAACCTACCCTGTCCAAGGTAAATCATTGATTGAACTTTAAAGAACTGCTTTATTTTTTATTTTATCAGTCATATGCTTTAAGATTATGGGTATGGCAGGACACACATTTCTTCTGGATTGTTGTATCTTACAGATGTGGTTTACACTGGGCAAAGAAGTCAGTAACAGTAAACCATTTCATAGCACTATTTGTTTAAAAACACAAACAAATAATACTGCCACACTCCACCTGCCCCCCCCCGACTCCACAACACACTCCTCCCCCAAACCTCAAAGCATCACCACTTGGGGTGGTTTCTATTGGAGAATGAGATAGTGATGGTCAAGCTGTGGTATTTCAGATCAGTTGTCTGTGATATTAAGAATAATAGAAATAGCTTTAAGTCAGCCAGTATTTGGGAAAAAAAAAAAAAAAACAACCAGTAAAAAGTGATGTGGAAGTATATTGGGTAGAGGAATAATCACTGGAATAGTGTGGGAGGCATTCTCATAGCATAGCTGACAGCCAAGAAGTTTTGTCCAGTGTTGGCTTCATACTCTGAAACATCATGATTATATTGGGAGAATCTTGAGAGGTGACAAAAAAAGTTGTGTTCCTTTACACAAGCGTCTAGTGGTCAGTGTTGATAACCAATGCTTGTCTGTCCTTGCAGATTATTTTCTGGAAGATTGCATTCAAATAACTCAGTTCATTCCTCCACCAAAGGAAAAGAAGAAGAAAGAGAAGGATGAAGAAAATTGTGAAGATAATGATGTATGTTTGACTTTTTTAATCTGAAAAATTAAACAAGGGTCAATTAGGACTCTAGTTCAAGTGTAATTCGTTCAGCATTATTGAACTTAAACATTTTTAGCAACTTCATTATTTTTGCTATCCAAGATTGCTCTTAACTTCAGAAATATAATTTAATTTTCTCACTGCCCTTGTAAACTGAACAATTTCTTTTTTTGTTGAAGCCAAAATGCTCATGTTTTGTCAGCCTACCTCTCTTGAAAGATAAAACTGAAATGCTTTTAAAAGTGAAAACATTGGTGACCTTTGAAGAAGAAATAGATACAGAAATATGAGCTTAGTAATACCTTTTCAGGGTGAAAATTTAGCTTCTCTCCTTTCTTCTCTCGCAGTTGATGTAGTTTCATGATACTTTTAATTTGTAGGTCTGAAACTACTTCTTAGGTCAGTTACTTGAAATTTAAAAAAAAATTAGGAGTTTTTCTTGAGAGAAGCATTTTCTTCTGCCTCTTATGACGTTATCCTCATTAATCTGAACAGAAGTTAAATTTGTTGGATAGCTTCCTGCTGTGAATTTGTGTTGAGTGATAACTCAATGCAATGACAGTATAATTCCACTCTTGTAGTAGAAATCGGGGGAAGCAGGATTTGAACTGCTTATTGCACATCCTGTGAGCTGTGCCTGAGGTGATCTTCCCTATCCACATGTCTCATTTTCCTATTTGCCTGGCCAGCCAGTCTCCACGGGTTGAATCAATTAATTTATATGACTTCTTTTGTGATTTGTTTTTTTTTAGTTGTGGGTTGTTTTTTGTTTTTTTTTAATTTTTTTGCAGGCCAATTGCAATCTTATTTGCAGCGATGAATATGGCCCGGAAACAAAGCACTCCATGGCTCAGCTGAATGAGAAAGAAACTTCTTTTGAACTCATTGAAGCACTGCTAATTTATATCAAGACTCTGAATGTCCCGGGAGCTGTACTTATTTTCTTGCCTGGCTGGAACTTGATATATACAATGCAGAAGCATCTAGAAATGAATCCACGCTTTGGTACAAGCAACTGTATTCTATTATATTTCATCCTATTTTCCAAAGAAAACTACTGGCTGTGTAAAGATGAGAGTTGGCAAAGTGGTTTAGAGAGCTGGATTGATTTGCCATGAGAATGAATGGGCGGAAACTTATTATGTTGTGCGAAGAAGAAATGAGATTTATACAGTTGTAGTTACTGACCTTCTTGTATTCATGTTATAGGGGGCCACCAGTATAGAATTTTACCTCTGCATTCTCAAATTCCTCTGGAAGAGCAGCGCCGAGTGTTTGATCCTGTGCCTCCTGGAGTAACGAAAGTATGAGAGCCTTCTCCGTGTGGAGTATAACACACTTTGTTCTGTTATGTTTTTGTGGAATGTACTGATGACTTTTTAAATGGAAGTTATGTAGTTTATCTTGCAGTCTATCCTTAACTTTTTTCAGACCAAATACATTTCAATATCATTTCCTGTTTTTTGTAGGTTATTTTATCTACCAGCATTGCTGAGACTAGCATTACCATCAACGATGTGGTCTATGTTATAGACTCCTGCAAGTGAGTTCATGAAGTAGCTTTTTGTTTTGTAAATCCTATTCTTTGGAATGCAGAAAAGGTTTTCTGAACACACAGGACTGCCTTGTGTTCCCATAGTCACAGAGCTGAATTTGAGGACTCTAACTCACTCAAGACAAATTTACATTGTCTTTAGCTGTTCAGCACAATTACAAACCACACTGGCGTTTCACTGGGCTGGTTTTGGTCAGCTGCATTCACACTGGCACTATTCATGGGAGGTGTCACTGGGTCTCCACACGTATTTAAAATCTGTCATCTGCCAAATGAATATTACAAACACTTAGCATATAGCTGATGCAAAAGAGGAAGATTTTTGTAGTCTGTTACAGAGCCTGTCTTGCTATGCATGCTCTCTGAGCAAATGACACGCAGAGATCTCATTAACTGCATGAGAATTGTGAGCTTTTGAGACAGTTGTGAAAATTTCATTCTGTGTATAGCTCGGGGCACTGCTTTGTAAAGGGTATGATACTTTAACTTCCAGATAGATGCCTAGCTAGCCAAAGCTTAGCTAGTCAAACAGGAGCGGTTTGCTTCTTAAAAGCAGTGTGGCTGCAAGAAATACAAGAAGAGCCGATTTGACAGGACTTAGGATGAAGAACATGTCATCTTAAGTGTTGTTTTTTTTTTTTCTGCAACAGACAAAAAGTGAAGCTATTCACTGCTCATAATAACATGACAAACTATGCCACAGTCTGGGCATCAAAAACTAATTTGGAGCAGCGGAAAGGAAGAGCTGGACGTGTGCGTGCTGGATTTTGTTTCCATTTGTGCAGCAGAGCTCGTTTTGAAAGGTGAGGCTGTGCTCTTTATTAATAAAATAACCTCAGAGACTTCTCCCAGAACTGTTGTATGCTACTTCTGATCAAACTGGGGAAATAATTTCAGGAAGCACAGAGAAGAGATGCATGAAGTCAGTTCACACTGGAATATCTCAGTTCTTTTGCTTAAAAAAACCCCACATATGTTTGTATGCTTTTACCCGTAGTATGAGATGCGTACATTGTTCAAGATTTTATTATCAAGACCTTCACTGCAACCTTACAGAACCTCTCAGGAGAAAAAAAATACTGCTTGGGATTTGAGGCAAGGCAGAAAAGAGCTTTGTAATGAGGATAAGGCTCTAGTTTGCCTTCAAACATTGTGGACACCTGACATCTTCACATAACAGGCAGTTTTGCCATAAAAATGGTAAAAAGCAGGGAGGTCAGATATTACTTTTCCCTCCATCCCCATTTTGTGGCCAGGAAGCCTCTTCATGCTGCTGAACTGCTGCTTTAGCACCTTCCCTGCTGCTGAAACGTTTGACCTCTTCTGTCTGCCAGGCTCTTTCTCAGTTACTAGAGCCACGGAAATCTTTTTGCTGGTTGCAGAAGTCTACACAGCTGTTACACTCTGTGTTTGATCTCTCTCATGAAAGTTTCAGTGCCCCTTTCTCAGATAGCTGTGAAGAGCATAGCTGTGTTTTGATGTTCAGCTTTCTGTAATCTCTGAAAGCACTGGTTGATCAAAAACTTTCCTTAAATTGCTCAGATTTAGTTCGATCTGCTGTCTAGTACATTGGAGGGATTTTAATTAAGATTTTTTGACAGTGAACTGATTTCAGGCTACTGAAGTAATCATGGGACTTAATGACTTTAAGGTTACCTTCCTTCAAAGAACAAAATCTGCTAGCTCCATGGTGCCCAGGAAGGAAAGAGTGTTTGTGGACTTGTGCAGAGAATCTTTTGAGAGATACCATCTAAGTCTCATGCCAGCTGAATCTGGATATCTGTTGGAGGTGTCCTGAAACCTTTTCTAACTGTCTGTTGCTCAGTGCAGTTACTCCTAGGAGTTCATATTTCGACCAGCAAGCTAAAGGATCACTAATGATACTGTGCTAAAGACTTAAGAGCTCCATCTGTTTCCATCAGGTCTTTTTCCTACCAGAAAAACACCTTTGGAAAGCATCCAGCAAAAATACTTACTGTTCTTAGTGATCAAAGCAGAAATGTGCAGGAGGAGTTGGGTGGTTTGGAGTGGATAGAAGGACAAGTAGAGAAGTGCTTGTGTGTAAAGGCAGGCTGAAAGCAGGTTGTCTGTCTTGGGAGTGGAAGGCCTTGCTCAACAATATAGGAGATGATTGTAAGGGGGCGCGTGTGGGGCTGGACAAAGCCGTGCTGCGAATCAGGGGCTTCAGTCATGCAGACTCATTATGTGGTGAGCTTGTGCTGGAAAGCACACTGAGTGGTGGTGATGTGAGGCCATACCCTCTGTGCATTTCCATTGCAAATTTACCCTGAGATGAGAATTGAGAAGCACAGAAGATAAATAAATACCGGTAGAAGAGCCCAAGTTACAGAAGCACAATGAGAGCTGATGGATTGGCTAGGCAACGGTATTTCCTTTGGAGGGCGATAGTTTATGCTGATGGAATGATGGTGATGAAAGTGAATGTTCAGAAAAATGTAGGCTTTTTTTGTTCTTTTCTCATTTCAGACTTCAAACTCACATGACACCCGAAATGTTTCGAACACCGCTTCATGAAATTGCTCTGAGCATCAAATTGCTGCGACTGGGAGGAATTGGTCAATTTTTGGCCAAAGCAATAGAACCACCACCTTTGGATGCAGTGATTGAAGCAGAACGCACACTAAAAGGTATTGTTGTTTGTCCAGAAGATTGTATGTTAATGAAGCTGACTCCCAGATGGTTTCCCATGTATAATGATCACTTACAAACTGCTGGAACATCTCCGGGTAGATTGTTTGCCTAGTAGCATGCTGTCTGGAACAGCAAGGTGTTTCCTGGATGCATCGTGTGGGTGGCAGCGTCTTCTTGCAGCTGAAGAAATACTTGTATTCCCAAGTGGAGTGTCATTCCTTTAAGAAACTTGAGCCTTCAAACTTAAGGCTTGTTTTGTTATTTTACCAGTAACTTATGCTTTCCAGCTTCCTGTTTTCCAGCTGTGGCACTGCTGTTTATGACAGACTCAGTCCAGTGCCTGAGGCATTTGCAGAACTACTGCAAAACTACTAAAGAAGAAGGGTTTGTAGTTTCTTGTATAATTACCACTTTGTACAGTTTGCTGACTCAAGATCTCAGTGTTTTGTCAAGTAATTAAATCTCCAGTTTATGAATATCCAAGCATCGGTATCCTTCTGAAACAGGAGAAGCTGAGGAGAGGGTTACGCTGTCTCCCCAGTTTCTTCAAGGAATAACTGCAATATGAGTAAAATGAAGCAGGGAGGAACCCTAAATTTATGCTTTAGATTAAAAGCAATGATCTCAAACCTCAGCATGCTTTGCAAATGTCACTGAATAAGCACTTCTTAAAATTTCTAAGAACTGAAATACCTACTTGATTTTTGATCTTATGGAAAATTTGTGTGATGAGCCTTGTGTTGCTTGTATACAAAAGGGAGACCAGAATGAAAAACAGCTAGCAATATGTATTTAAGTTTAATGACTTTCTGATCTAAAAATTGTTAGTGCTTTTCTTACACTGCAGATAAGAAATGCAAAGCTGGGGAAAAGGCAAACGTTGTCAGCTTTAACACCAAACAGACGTTCTATGTGTGTCTCCATTTCCTGGATGACCAGTTATTTTTCAGTGCATGTATGCTACTAGTAAGTGTTTAGGATGGCAAGACATGCTGGTCTTAAAAATATTCCTTAGACTTTTGAGTTCAATAGATACCAATAAAAATGTATTTGATAGTAGTTAAGGAGTCCTTTATTTGTTTACTTTTCCATTTAATTGCTGAGGCTACAAAGCTTTTTTTAAATGTAAAGCTTTTAGTTATGCTGAAGTTTCCCAAAGTAAAGTAGTCTGTAAATAGAATACGTAAACTCTAAGTCTGCATTTGTCATTTATATCTTAAAAGAGTTTTTAAAGATCACACTCGTATTGTTTTTCTTTGTCATGCAAACTTAAAAAGAGTTTTATGAAGTAGAGTTTAATGGCCAAATGGCTAGAGAGTTAAGGAGACTCATGAGACCCTTCAATCTGAAGGGCAAACAGCCAGAGACATTTGTTTGACTTCGTTATTGACAGTGGTTTGGTAGTTTCAAGGATGAGCTCCAGTGATAACTTTTCGATAATAGGAGAGAAAGGTGGGCAAAGCCTCATGCAGAGAGAGTTTGTGGTGTTTTCTTTTTGATGAACAGAAGGTTTTGTGATTTGGGAGTTGCCATGAAGACTCTGCAGTTGGCTGTGATAGGGCTGCTTTGATTTTTGTGAGGCAGAAATCAGGTTAGATTCACAGAATCAAAGACAGGGACTTGAAAAAAGTTTAATAGTGTATTAGTGGTTTGTACAGAAGCAAATTAAAAAGAAATGGAAAACACTTGTGTGGATTAAATAGTAGTTATTTTAATCATGGAGGAGGTAGTAAAACATCTGTAAAGCTGGAGTAAAATTTTTTTATTTCACCCCAGACCAGTTTCGGAAACCAGATTGCCAATATTGTAAACAACGTTAAACTTAAATGTAGGTGGGGTTCTATTTAAACATGATTATTAAAATTCTGAATTTCTTATCTAAGGATTTCTGGGATTAGCTAACTGTCTGATAATAAGAGATCTTTTTGCAGACCTTGATGCCCTGGATACCAATGATGAGTTGACACCTCTTGGAAGAATCCTAGCCAAACTTCCCATTGAACCTCGTCTTGGCAAGATGATGATAATGGGCTGTATTTTTTAGTAAGTTCAGTAGTCTCAGTGGTCTTTTTTTCCTGTTTTTCTGAGTTCCTGAGCTTCTAGACGTGCACGCTACAAGAGGAAAAAACAGGACATCTAAATGAACAATAAATGCTACAGCCGGGAACAGGAAACTGAATATTCATGAGAGTGGAGGATAAATAACTTCTAGTAAAGGAAATAAAGTAATCATGAAATTTAGAGTAACTGAAAAGGACCAGGATAGGCTGAATATGCATAAATTAAGAGTGGGACTGTACACGCTTAAGTATAGCGGTGAGCTAGAGGTGGGGAGCTGTGACATTTGAGATCTAGACAAGAAGAAAAATGAATCCACATATTTTGCTTCAACAGACATAAAGAACTGTTGTTTGTAATTGTTATGTCTCTAGAGTCCTTTCCACCAGAAGGTGGTGGTGAAAAGAAGTGAGTATGGATGGGGGAAGGGCAGGGAAGATAGACAAAGGACTTACGAACACTGGCTGTTGTGAAAGGTTGGCTACTGGAATTGGAGCTTTTTTTAACATGCTGGGAAGTGTTTCGATCAAGTCTAGTACACAAGAGCAAAATTACAAAGGTTTCTAGCCTCAAGCCATAAGTTTTTACTCTATCAACAGCCTGTAGCAGCTGCTGGCAGCAATACTGTTAATAAACCTGATCCTCATACTTCTTTGTGGTTTCTTTCAGTGTGGGAGATGCTATTTGTACCATCTCTGCGGCCACCTGTTTCCCTGAACCTTTCATCAGTGAAGGCAAACGACTGGGTTACGTCCATAGGAATTTTGCTGGAAACAGGTTTTCAGATCATGTTGCGTTGCTCTCTGTCTTCCAAGCCTGGGATGATGCAAGGTACATTCTCCTGTTGCAAAATTTGATGAGAAGTTGTGGGTGACACAGGGTGAGCAGTTTTGCGACCAGGCTAGATGTCAACAGATGCTGTGATAGCTAGAGTGTTGCGCTTCTCCTTTTCTTGTACAGATTTCTAATTCACTGTTTCTTTTTTTTAGAATGGGTGGTGAAGAAGCAGAAAAAAGGTTTTGTGAACACAAAAGACTCAGCATGGCTACTCTTAGAATGACTTGGGAAGCAAAAGTCCAACTGAAAGAGATACTGATTACTTCTGGCTTCCCTGAAGGTGATTCTGCTTGGACATAGTAATTTAATGATGGCTTTTTAAATTCTGAGATGAGAAATAAATAAACAAGATAATCTATGATGAATACACAATCACAGAGGCCTGTAGTGGGTTTGCCATAAAGCTGTTCTGCTTTTACAGCTGTGTTGGGATGAAACTTCAGTGCTGTCTCATTCTCTCGTAGTTGTCTAAATCAGAGAAGTTGCGATGGCTGTGGTGCAACACAGGGAGATTTCAGAGGCTGAGGTTTAGGGCTGGAGGATTAAAAATCTATTGTCCTTAGAGAATTACCTCCCTGAGTTATGATATTCTTCACTTGTTGCATCTCCAAAATGTGTTCTGAAAGTACTGTGCTTCCCCCCTTCTCTGTATTGGCCTCAGTGAAGTCTGTGTGATCTAACAGTGTGCTGTGTGCCCTGTGATTTTCCGGGTTTGTGCCGCAGGAGGACTGTGCAGTAGTGTGGCATATTACTGAATTTCCTAAGGGGAAAAGGAAAAATATTAAAGGTGACCAGGTTCTGAATTTATCTAATGTTCCTGAGGAGCTTGCTCAGTTAAATGGCATGGCTGGCTGGATTCAGCAGATGTTCCTCTCCCCCTCCTGATTTTTTTTTTCTTTTTTCTTTTAAATTCCTTTAACTTTTTTTCTGCTTATGCTACTAGGATCATTCCTGCATTTATTCTTAACTTTATTTCTGGGCAAGATGACCTGAAAACAAGCCACCAGAGACTCTGGGGAGATTTGTAACAAATAAACTAATGAAAACATCCATTCTGACCTCCCCCAAAAGATCTGTCTCCAAAACAAATGACAGGAAACACGCTGTGGTACAGCACATTCTGGGCAAACCCCTCTCTCCTTGTTTTTGAAGAGCTCGGGAGAGAAAAATGCCTCTTTTAGTACTATTTTTCAGCTTTTTGCTCTCCGTGAGTAAATTGAAAATTGAATGTAGAACTGAAATACTTTGAGTGCAGAGGTCATTTGAGAAGAGACACACATCTACCAGTTGATTGAATTAGAAAATGCATTGATCCAGGATCCTAAACAACTCTGCTGTGCTGTCCTACGTGACCTGTGGATGCGAGCCAGTCTTCTGTTCTCTGTCAACAGAATGTTTGATGACTCAACCGTTTAACAACACTGGACCAGATAATAATCTGGATGTTGTAATCTCCCTGCTTGCTTTTGGGGTCTACCCCAATGTCTGCTACCACAAGGAGAAGAGGAAAATTCTTACCACTGAGGGGCACAGTGCACTCATCCACAAGTCATCTGTCAACTGCCCTTTCAGCAGCCAGGACATCAAGTATCCATCGCCTTTTTTCGTTTTCGGAGAAAAGGTAAAGGCTTTTAATTTGTTCTTGTGCACATGCCACCAAGTTGTCTAAGAGGCTCTTTTTGGTAAAGAAGCCATAAGGAGAAAAACTACAGTGGGTAATACTTAGCTTGGTTTTTTGGGCAGTTTGGTTGTTCTTTAGGTGTTTGTTTTTCAGAAAGTGAACCTTATGTGGTCATGGTGTCACTCAGCCTTCCAGTAACTTCCAGTCAACCAAATTCAGTAGAAGTAGAGCTGCATAGAAAGTTCCTGTAAGTTTTGTGAAAACAGCCAGGTCAGAGAGAAAGATCTAAATTATTATCTTCTTTAAGAGATTGCTTTAGAAGCTCTTGCATACTAAACCAGGAACGTGTAGTATGGCAGTGGGTTGCTCCCTTTCTGGCGTGTAGGTAGTTTGTCATCTCCTGAGGACAACTCCCATTTCCCAAGCATCTCAAAAAATACTGAGATGCTTTCCCCACGGTCCCCATGACCTTTTCCTCCATCCCATTAATTTTGTGTACTCAGCACATACTGTACATGTACGCTCAGAGCCCTATGCGCTCTCGTGCTCCGGTGATGGCCACCATGAATGCAACTGCTCCTGCTCACCCTTCTTTCAAGAAGCAAATGAAAGCAATGCCTTTGTGTAGGACGTAGTCCTGAGATGGTCCTCAGGCTGCCAGCCTGCTTGTGCTGCCTGTGCACAGTTACTCCAGCACAGTGATGGGGAGGCCCTGAAAAGCTCTGTTGCCTGTTGTTGAAACCAGCTGTGCACAACACTGGAGTTCCTTCTGCCTGGGAAGTGCTGTAAAGATGTTTTTGAGAATTATCATTGAATTAGCAAAGACCCTTGCTGTAAGGAAAGCCTCTTAAGATCTTATAGCAGAGGTGATGCTGTAGGGATTTTTTTTTTTGTCACCTTGTCTACACTGGTTAGTTCAGAATTGCAGTTTGTTTATGCTGATTTTTATATCCTCAGTCCTTTTTGCTGAGATGCCACTTAATTTAGTAATGGCAGATAAACCACTTCATTGGTAATAAATGGAATTTTGACTCCTTTAGGCACTGGCTGGGGGCTCAGCTTGATGCTCTGGATTTCCACATACATAGTTCAGAGCTGTAGTGAGGCTTCGCCTCTTCTTCACCCTTTATGCCAAGATCCCAAGTGGGCCAGACCTTTCGATCTGCTTCGACCATCTCTGCAAAGTGAGCTCCCGTAAAAGCACTGAAAAACTTTTGAACTCAAAAAGCTATGCTTCAGTAAATCAAAATGTACGTGGGAAACGAAGAGTGACTAAGATGGTGCCTTATGAGTGGCTAAGACAGCACCTGGGTGAGACTGGGGCGAAGGAAGGATTTATATGCAGCTCTCTCCCTACCCGTTGTGTGCCTGCTAAAAGAAAGTTTCTGAGGTCTGGTTGTCTGTTTCCTGCTGTATTTGGCACTCTCTCTTGGACCTGCAAGTTCCCTGCTGCTTGCACTGGCCATTTTTCTGCCACGATTTCTATTCTGGAAGTTTCTCTCTCTTGAGCACGTGTGGTAACTTCCAGGCAGGAGCAAATCTTCTCCCTTAAGACAAACCAGTACAGCAGATTCAGCCCATCATGCTCCTGTGTGAAAGGAAGGAGAGGGAAAGGCAGCTGTCAGGGTGGGAGGCTGAAATCCCAAGTACCGCTCTTCAATTCCTCTTTAAAATGAAGGGCAGTAGCCCGTGCAGTCAGTGCTGTTATCTCTGGCTCAGGTCAGATGGCTTGTTATTGTCCAAGTGCTCACTTCAAGTACAAGTTTAACGCCTTCTTTCTATAAAATGACAAAGCAGGCTGGTTGCACGGACACGTAGCAACTTCCAAGTTTGCATGTATAGGATCCTATGAAAGAAGCAAGGAGCTTTTCACCGCAAACCCAGGAGTGCAAAAGGTGGGAAGATAATTCAGCTATGCATTGGTCGTTTTTAGGTTGGCAAAGCATGAGATGGCTCTTGGAAAATGTCAGCTGTATAATTGCAGACATGCAGTCATGGAAAAATGAGTACTTTTAAGAGGCAGGTGGTTTTTGGTGTTTCTTTACACCAGCCAGTGCTGACTCCTTGTAAACGTCTGCCCAGCGTTCAGTTTTGTATGCGTGTGTGCTCTTGTAATTTCCTAACATTATATCTAATTTTTGGGGATATTTTTTTTTTTCTTTTACAAAATTGTCTGATTTTAGCGGCCAGATGAAGGTGCAGGGATCTGTTTTCCTTCAAGAGTTGTATTCCTCTTCCACCTGCAGATTCGAACACGAGCCATCTCTGCCAAAGCAATGACCTTGGTGAGCCCGCTGCAGCTGCTTCTCTTTGCTTCCAAGAAAGTCCTGTCGGATGGGGAGCTCATTCTGGTAGATGACTGGTATGGACCTCCCTGGTGCTCATAATGTTTGGGTCTATGAAAGAACACGGACTGAGGGGGGAGCGGCTGCCGACACAAACATAAAAATCCCTTTAGAACAGGACCACTAGAGCAAGCCGTGCACTACTACAGGTCAATTGTGAGGGCCTTACTTTTGTTTCCTGTGAGGAAGGGAGGGGTTTATAGTGGCAGTGCTGTTTCGTGCAGTTTATCTGCTTAAATTGAGAATGTGATACCAGGCAGTTGCCGTAAAAACTGCTGCTTTTTTCTCCTTTAACTGGAACGTGAATAAGAGGTATTACTTATTTTGGACCTCCTCTTCAGACAGAGGCTGAGGAAACCTTGTTCTTAAGTCTTGGAAACACAGCATGCGGAGAGAAATGCTAAGGATTTGTTGGTTGCCTCTGGCAGCATACATTTATGGCCATGACCAACTATCGTCGGGATGTCTTTTCTCCCCACCTCCATCCTCCAGTTCTTCTCTGGAGGAGGAGAATTGCCTAAGCTTAGTTCAGTAATATTTTTTTAGGGTGGCCTGGAGCTTTCAAAATATTGAGGAGCCTTGTGTTTTTAGTTTACTTTATATTTTTGTATCTTTCTGTTGTGATGCTAGAGGTTACTTCTTGGTGTTACTGGAGTATGTTAAATCTCGAGGGCAAATTTAAACAGGAGGATATTTATGTTTTAACAATGTCAGATTTCAGGGATCTTGCAAATTTGCCTCCGATATTTTGCATCCCTTCATTGATAAATTAGAATTTCAAAGATGAGAATACAGATTTCTGGCTCAGTATGTGCGGCACTCAGTGAAAAGCCACTCTACACAACATCTTTCGTAATGGATCCTCTCCTAGAGGTCATTACACAACTAATGTACTATTTTGTGCTCTAGGATCAAGCTGAAGATGCCCCACAACGTGGCCGCCTGCATCACTGCCCTGCGCGCAGCGATGGAGGCTCTTGTTGTGGAAGTGACTAAAGATCCTGAGATCATTCGGCAGCTGGACCCAGCAAATGAGCGAATGCTGAATGTGATCCGTCAGATCTCCCGGCCGTCAGCCGCGGGCATCAGCCTCATGGCTGCCAACGCAAGGTTAGCTGGGCTCTGGTGGCTTGCGCAGTCGGAGCTCTGGGGCGTGGAGCGCTTGCCGCCTCCGCCCCCGAGGAGACAGAGAGCCTGAACAGAGCAGGTCAGAGCGGTCAGCTCTACTGCTTCCTCCCTGCAGAAGCCAAGAGCTAAAATCACCAGGGGAGCCTTGTCCCATGCGGACAGGAGCTTCAGGCTTTCACTTCAAAGTCAGGAGTCTCAGTGTATGTAAAATTTGTCATGTTCAAAGTCTGGTGTAGACAGATCATTGCCTGTTCCCTCAGGAAGCACAAGCAGCTCTCAAGAATAAAAGCTGTCATCGCCTCTTCTAAACACAATGATTTTTAAAGAGAAGATAATTCACATTTATTTTGAGCAAACCTATTCATCTTTGTCTCTGGAAATAAAACGGATATTTGACTGTGCTTGCACCCCTCCATTGCCCCTTGTTTCCATGACTTGCTTCTGAAGCAAAGAAAAATAAAAACACCCATGGGCTGTTAGTAATTTAAGGATCAAAACAAAGAACAGCTTAGATGTACACTTCACTGTGTTTTGCAAGGAGCAAAATAAAGATCACTGTGCTCACATAAACGGGAATGGGGCTCCCTACACATTTGTGTGAGCTGGAGAAGTGAGATTGAGGGGAAAACTTTCTATCCCAACTGTAGACCTGCCTGAAATTTAGAGGAGGGACTGCATATGTGGCGTGGCAGGCTATTTCCCAGCTTTTCTTCACTGAAGTGGAAAAGGCGCAAAAGTGAAACTGTAATTCAAACGTCATATTCTTCTAACAGAAAATAGAGGCATCTTAACTGAGTATCTTGGAATTGATTATTCCTGTATTATTTTTAAAAATTGAATACGTAAGATTGCATCAAGTACATAATGCTTCTCTTTGCCAGGTTCGGCGATGGTCCGCGTCCCCCCAAAATGCTTCGCTATGACAATGGAGGTGGCCCCAGAGGCTGGGGAGGTTACCCACGTGGCTCTGGCTACAGAGGTAGAGGGTACGGTGGCTACAGCTACGGCGGCAGGCGCTCAGGAGGAAGAGGATACCAAGGTAGCCCGGGGGGCGGCTATCGAGGAGGAGGGTATCGAGGAGCAGGCGGTGGGTACAGAGGAGGCTGTGGGGATGTGGGGAGGGGCAGGTGGTAGTTAGGGAAGTTCAGTGAAGTCTTTCCACTTTGACTATCCCGAATCCCTTTCTTGCTGTTGCCAGTCTGTTTGCTATTTTAGTTCCTTAGTACAATTACAGCTCTGTAATATATCGTGCCCTTAGGGAATTTACTGCAAGCTGTATGATTTATTTCTTAATAAAAAGTTTGTTTGTAAAGACTTACATGCTATAAGTTTAATTTTGTGTTTGGATTTGGACTTAGGTTTTGAAGCCCTCTGTTGTTAGTTTTGGTTGTAGGAGGTATAAGGCATTCTGAGGAAACCTTTTCAGTGCCTAAACCCATTCTCTGCCAAACAAACTTCAAATGACAGAAATTGGACTCAATGGGGATTTTTCTTTTTTGTCAAATAAGCTGTGCAAATAGACCTTGCTGCTGTGGTTTTCTGTCTGTGCCAGGCAGCACTTGGTTCCTTTGCAGCCAGCCACTGGCCTGCTGCATGCTGTGTTACACCTCCTGGCACGGCAGCTGATGAGCTCTTTCGCTGATCCAGATGATGCAGGAACACGGAATACCTTTTTCAAGACTGGTGTGGTGCTGCTTGTCTCTGCAGAACCTGAAGCGATCTCAGAAGCACGGACTGTGCCCTTCATCTGAGGCAGCGTTCATTTCCGTTGCCGCTCCAAAACAGTCACGCATCATTCTTCCAAATACATGTGAAAGGGAGCAATTCTTTCATTAGAATTCATTGAAATTGCAGGCCGTGGATTCCAGACATTCAAAGCTCAGCTGGCTGCCTGGGAAGTATATTGACACAGAGGGGACACAAAGCTCTCCAGCGAAGTGTGATTTCCTCCATGCCTCTCAGACTGGCACCTGGGAATACCCACAGGTACAGATTACTCTCAAGGGGTTTCTACAGTCAGGCTGTGTTGTGGAGGAAAACCTGTGTGAACAAGATGAGGGAAGTGCTCCAGTTTACAATAAAGGTATGCATATGAATGGTTTTGAGATTTTTTTGGCCAAAACTCCCTTACCTCTCAGAGCATAGCCACAAAACCAGCTATGCTGGCCTGGGGCAGCAGCAGGCAGGTACGGGTGAAGCACGGTTTCTTTAATCAAAACTGCTAAAAGCCTGTTAGGGAGTCAGAAGGGATGGACATGGAAAGAGTGCAAGATGTGCTGTAGCATTAGCCACCTGCCCTTTCCACAGTTGTATTTATTTCATCCAGACAAAACTTGCTTTCCTTGGCTTGCCCCTCAAACATTGTTATTTCACTTGTGTTACTAACACAAAACTGGAAACATGAAGCAGATGTCCATTGGTTTTAAAGAGAATTATACTTAATAATTTCAGTATTCTATGCTTTCTTACAAAGGAACTCTTCTTCATTCCATGCACTGAGAAGTGACATTCCTGAAGATGTTTTCTACATCTGCTTTCTACTTGGCCTCCACTTTTCACCCCTTTGTTCTGCAGGCCTGATCAATTCTGGGATTTGGTGGCAAGAAAAAAATTTGAGGATTTAGGATGATCCAAACTCTGCATGGTGGGAACTGCATAAGCATGGCCTGCCAGATGCTCTCAGAGCAGAAAACTGTGTTGAGCAACTTCCAGTGATGCCGTGTTTTCCAAGGCAGCATTATAATCTTTAATTTTTAAAAAATCTTCGAGTGACTCAGAAATTTGGCTGAAGTAGGAGCTTTGCTGGTGTGATATCAGCATCTGCAGAGGGACGATGGGTAGACTTTGACATTAGTTTTCCTGCTCCAACAGAAGATTTTTCTGAAGATGAATTTAAGGAGCTGAGATGGAAGAAACAATCTATAACTACCAGGTGCTGATCAGAGTTCAAAGTTTTAGAAACAACCAAAAACCATGGATCGAAGACTTAGAATTAAAACATTGTACATTATCTAATACAAGGATACATTATGACAAAAAAAAAAAAAAATCTTTATTATACTGTGCCAGAAAATAAATAGAACACTTTGTCCAATATACTTCTGACCCACTAGATATAAAATATTTCTAGTTGTGAGTACTTCTGGTACGTGATCACTCGGGTCATAAATAAGGAATTTATATGCGCATTTACATGAGAAAAGAGATTTTTCTTCCTGATACTGCCACATTTCCCATGTCATTCCAGACAGAAGATTTAATCCAGTTTCACATTGCTTGTGCATTCTTTATACTCTGTGTGCTATGTGCAAGGCATCTGCATGTCAGCCCATGGATATGCAGGGAATGAAAGCTGCCATTTCAAAGTACTTAGAAATTGCTAAAGAACCTGGAAAACAAGCTCCAGACTATTCAACAAAAAACATCTTTTTTTTTTTTTTTCCCACTGAACAATTTTTACCTTAATCCTTACGTCTAAAATGGTGACAGAAGCACTCTGCTCCTCGCTAGATGCAGTGGAATAACACAGTTGTTAGTTTTCCTACTGAACCAACCTACTGTCACCTAACAAGAATTAAGAGATCGTGCTGGAAGTGTTACGTATACGTAGTATTGGATTGAGTGTAAGCATTTCTTCGTAGCAAGATAGATTAAAGGAGGATGGTAATAAATCAACTGTTCATTCAGTGGGTACCACTCAGGCTGTGCATTAAACAAAGCAGCCATCCAATTAGAAAATAGTTATTTTATGGACCCCAGAACTTGGAAGTAGGGTTTGCTGTGGAACTGACTTTAAAGCATGCAAGTTCAAGGAATGAAGCTGTCTGCCGAATTGCACTATGCAAACTCAGAGAAAATTTTCTGTGCAGCTCAGCCCTTGAGCCAATTTTGTGAAGTCCAACACAAGTTTCAGAAACACGAAAGAAAGTGATGGGCAGGCAATCCAAGGAGCTGCTGACTTACGAGGAGGCTCAAAAGTAGAATGTGGTCATGCCTGACTTCTGCAATGTGTTAAGGCAGCTCCACAGGCACACATTTTTAGGTTTTAAATGATTTTAAAATCTTAACCTGATCTAGTGTAGCCTGTTTGGAGTGTGAATCTACACACACACTCTCTTGAGATGCAGTATAGTCCTGCAGCTGGTAATTCATCAGCACAGATCAGTCCTTCACCACTTGTTAACAAGAAGTATTTTTTTAAAGATAACAAGCATCAAACATACCTTGGAATATTTATTTTTTATTTTTTATTTTTTTCCTTTCTAGTTTTTCTTGTAAATTTTCAGGTAGCTAATGACCCAGAAGGGTTACTGGAGATGTACGTCCTCCATATCTTCAGCACTTCAGATAGCCTTGCTAGTTCATTTTTTTCCCGTATTCATCAGCTTCTCCAGCTGCCCATTCTTCTTTAATGCTACTTTGATAATGAATCAATTCCAAACAAAAGATTTTAGACATTTCCAGATGTGTTTTTTTTTTTTTTTTTTAAATGGTGACCTGCTGCAGCACAAATAGTTCCTCAACCAGAGCTGGCTATTTCTCACAACTTTCATCATCATCCCAACCCCTCCAACTGATGGCACTGAAGGATGTAAAGGATGTCTTCACGTTACGGTATGCAAGTGGATACAGCACCAATAGAGAGCAGGACAAAGTTGTCTTTTTTTTTTTTTTTTTTTAAATTCACAGAAGTTTGCAAATAATTTTCCTAATATGGGAAGACTGCAAAAATACAATTAGATGAGAGAAAATTCTGGCATAACTATCATTTATGGGAGGGAAGGAGAAGAGTAGGAAACGTTCCAGGATAATAAAACTTATCTGTTCTTCTGCAGAATATAATCAGTAGCTTACAAAATAACCAAAACTTTCTTAAGGACAAGAATTCGAGATGAGTAGCATTATTGGATGTTTCAAGAAGTCTCCTGAATACATCCCTGCAGAGAGATAAGGCTGAAGGAAATTAGGATACGTAAGCACATTGCAAAAACAACTCTGGAAGCAGAAGGAAAGGACTACTAAACTCATAATAGGCAAACTAATCACAACAATGGAAACAGCTTGGAGAGGTTCTTAGGAGAAGCCAAATTAGAAGATTTCTAGAACATGCCTGACTGTGAAACGATGTTAGACTTTTAGATACATATAATCTCTTGGAATGCCCCCATGCTTATAAACAAACAAATAAAGCCAAAAAGTCCTGGACCTTGCACAGATTTATGCGGGAAAGGCAGAATGTGTATTTTAAGACAAAGATTTTCAAGTGTTACGGGTCTTTGGACTCATCTCATTTAACAATCGGTCTCATTCTAGATAGAACAACCCCAAATTAATCAGCTAATTTTGCTAATTCTCTAGTTTGTAACCTGAATCTTGAAGAGCCATGAGGGAGCTTTGAACCGCTTGCTCACATGCATACCACACACACATCCAAACTACTTGGATCAGCTCAGACAACAGATGAGCAGTAGCACTGGTGTTTACTGTGTGACCTTTTACAGCTGCCATAAAATGGTTCATCCTCCTCCCTTAGGGCTAACGCAGACATTTGGTTTGGCTAGTGGAGCTGGCAGGCTGCTTGCAGGACTAGCCAGAGACGCCGCAATGCTTCTGGAATGGAGTTTGGCTTCACTCATCATTGGGGCAAGGCAGCAGTCTGCCACAAAAGAAGAAAAAGAGAAGAGGGGTTAAAAATTGTTGTCTGTGTGCACTCAAGTAGGAGAGGTGTATTCTTATTAGCCCAACAGAAGTGAGGTGGCTCTGATACACTGGTAAGGAAGAAGATGAGCAAGGGTGATGAAGTAACAGATGGGTTAAGCCACACTGACCAAAAAGAACAGACTGGAAGTAGGCACCAGTGGGTCAGCATCTTCATCCTGCACCAATCCTTCCTGCAGTGGAGAGAAAAAGTGCCTGTTGAACAGCTTGCTAAGGAATTTCCAACTTTTTCAGCCCAGGAGAGGCGCTGGAGGGGCCGTCAGCCTTGGGAGCATCTCTGGTGCAGGAGTATATCATACAAGTTTGCTTCCAAAGAGCTTTTCTTGTTTTTTGTAGGAGCATCTGTGTTCACGTGGTGACAGTGGTAACGGATCACAAAACATCTGTAGGAGGACACTGATATTAGGTAGAAGTTGAAGGTGCAATACACATTGATCTTGGTTTTATGTAAATTAGGATAAGTCATGCAGAAAGCTGTTCCCCTGCATATGCTAATGACTGCTAAAAAAAAGATCACCATCATCATCAGACAGTGGGAGAATCAGAGCTAGACTCTAGCTTTAATATCACTTTGTTCCCAAAACTCACAGTAAACAGTAACAACCATCTCACTAGCATTAAACATACTCCTGAAGAGGCAATCCAGCTGGATGAAAAGCAAGCAGTTACTGCGTTTGTTTGGAAGTAGATCCTACATGCTCACTCTTGGCAATAACACGATAATCTTTTAATATCCTGAAGGTGATTTACACATACGATACTTTTAATACTATTAACAAGAAAGACTGCAACAGATACGAAACCCACTGCATGAATGAATGTTGCTGCTCTCTGCTGGGAACCACACGTTCGCTCGGTTCCTCTAACCGCACGCTCGTATGGCCCTCACCTACTCTGCTCTTTAGGGGTCTTTGCAATCAAATGACAGTCTGCGATTCATAAGCAGAGAAAAATCTGCTTACGGATTACAGACTGTCATTTGATAATCTCTATTCTAAGGGCGAGGCACCAAAAATGAAGCAAAACAAATGAACAGCTAAATGTGAGAGCATTTTCATGTTGGCAGACTTTCAAGAGCTTCAGGTAAGATTTATTTTTCTTCCCTCACTCAGGACAAAGTCCAAGACTAAATTTTTCAAAACTCAGAAATATTTTTGCATTGACTCAACAAAGTTTTCAAACAATTTAGTCTTATTTTTTTTCCAAAGAAAAATCTCTGTGATTCAAACCGATTGCTTTCGAAGTGTCACTTTAAATTTATCACAATAAATGTGATAGAGATAGACATAGACAATGTTGCAACAACCTTATCTCCCTGAGTGGTTCTCAATCACAGGAGTCATCGCAGTCCATACCAGTGTTGCCTACTTGACATTTTTTACCAAAAAGATATTTTAAAATGTCCCATCATCTCTTGAGATAAATTGCTGTAGCAGTTTTTAAGAAAATGCCGTGCACTGAGAACAGTACGAGGGTCAATGCCGCTGGAAGAATAAGGTGAGGGGAGGACACACTGCTTGAGTGAGGAGATCAGGTACCAGAGATTTCTGTGGAGCCAAGGATGGGGCAGCTAGAAGCTGATAAACATTTCTGTGTGAGGTCAGCTCAGCCAGGCAAGCTTCCTAGCAATGTGACATGGATTTACTCAACGTACATTTTCAGTCTCACTGCATTTTTAGACTCCAGTTTTCTGTGTGATTCCTCTTACACCATTACCAAAACAAAGCAACCTTTAAAATATTTCTGCTACGGATACAGCTCCTCAGTTAATGCTGCATCATCTGTGAATGGCAAACTACTGCAAAAAGCTAAATGCCTCACAACTTCCAATGCCTGGGCAATTCAAATCCAGCATCATCCTGTCCCTCTCCAGGCCAAGCTTCCAGCACTGTCTGGCAAAGCTCCAGCTCCTCCAGAACATTATCCACCAGTTCTCTTGGTGTATTTACAAAATGAGAGGAAGATGGTTCAGCAAAAGATACGGAAGGCTACTTAAATAAATGGTCTATAATAGTAAACTAAAAATCAGAATTTGTGAGAAGAACGTCTTATCTTCCTGTAATTCTTTCCAGGCAGAATATTTTTGAGTCTATGTGCAATATACATTACAAGTAATGTAACCAACATCTACAAGGGAGCAACAAAAGCGCACTTAAACTGTCCCAAATGCTGGTTTCTGAATTTACTTGTTAAAGGATGGTTCCTTTACTCATTGCCTGTGACTCATATATTCAAAGTTGTCTAAACAACGCAAGTAGCTTGCTTAGCTTTCCCACACGATACAACTTATTTTGAGTTGCTTCCAGCTTCAATGGAGCCTTCGTTTTTGGACTGAAACTTTCCAGGTTCAGCCTCTATAAAGGTAACCTTCAAACTCTGAGTGGAGACTCTCCAAAGGAGGACAAGCTACTGTAAACTTAAATATGGACCCAAGTCTGGTTTGTTTTGTTCCAAGTAAACGATCTTTGTCAGGAAAGCAAGTTTAGGAAACCAGATCTGCCCAGTTGACTCTGTAGAAAGCTATATCTGAGGACAACTTAAAAATCACTGTAAATAAATAGGTGAACAAAAAGTTGTGAACATCTAGTGGCTTCAAAGACGTGTGTATAAAACCATTTATTTTATTTCTGCATATGCTAATGGAAAAATGACTTTTAAAATGTCACATCCAGCATTTTTACAGTGTTAAAAATTCAGAGAGAGTTCAAAGTGATCCCAAAGTATCCAAGGCCAAAAATAGGTCTAACAAAAAGACTTCAGCCCAGTTAGCTTATCCAAGAGAAGGGTGGGAACTTAATCTTGAGCTGAAAGTGTTTACATAACAGAAGTCTTAAAAGAGAACATTAGTTGTCTTTCTAAGGAAAAAAAAAATCTCTAATCACAACACACTGTGCTTACTAATGTACATTTTATCCCACGGAAAGATAACTTCCTTCACTGAAAGAGACCCTTGGTGAAGTTCTGTTATATTAAATATACCGTAGGTCATTAGCCTATTGATTTTAACATGAGTTTTCACGGATCGTCAGGATACATATCATCACAGATAGCATCAAGGATACATGAGATAGATAGCCAGAGGAGTTATCTCAGCAAGTATCCCAACAGAAGGCATAATTAAATCTTCTGAATTGACGATGAAATGCTCTGGTTTAGTCTCACAGATCCCAAGCCAGTTGTTTTTTCTTTCATCTTAAGTTTTTCCAAAAGGTATTTCTCCATTGCATTGCTGGCATCCTCTGCCTGTACAGCTCTGCTGTTGCTTTAACCAGGTGATATCTCACTATTTTAAGAATACTACAAAGGTGGGTTCTGCCTCTTGACGGCTCCAGGACTGCATGTACATAACAAGAGTGCTTGTTCTGTACCATCTCTGGTAGTCTTTCTTCAAACTAGCCATTTACTGGAGAATCCCAACTCCACAAGCTCTAGGAAATGTGAAAAATGCAGGAAGTTACGGTGTACAGCTAGAGAAACCATAATGTCCTTGGAAGAGTCTTGATGGCACTATAGAGCACCTTGGTTTGAAAGGGCGTTACGGTTCAGGCTGGGACAACAACAAAATAGACCACTGGCTATCTGTCCTTGTTGTGAAGACTGGAGGTCTTTCTGTCCAGTTCCAGACAGCACAAGGGTTGTAAGCACGGGACTGTCTTCAACACAGCCCATCTGTCAGCTCATCTGTTTTTTCCTTTTCTAAGATGCTACATTCTACAATGCATACCGAGTTTTCCTTAGTCAAGATACTCAGCTGAACAATATCAGCTGCTACTAGTACATTTCATCAAGTTTTTTCTTTCTACTACAACCCTATTAAAATTGTTTTGCAATATCTCAGGATAAACCTGTACATGTCTTATTTACCAAAGAACACTGAATTTGTCTCTTGTTGTTGGTCACACAAATCAGTTTATAGAGAACTGGCATTGATGAATCCCTAAATGCCCCAAAAATATAGCAAAAAAAAAAAAAAAGTGGCATATTAATGACATAACAGCACGAGGCATCCTTACCAAGAGCAACTGCAAGCACCTCTTGTTTTGTGCTACCAGTTCTGCTCCTCACCCCTTCACATTGTAGCTCCCCTGAAGCAGGAATCCAAGAGAAGCCTGCAAAATTATGTAGCAGGATGAACAATTGCTTCATTGAGCTAACTCCTGTTTATCCTCTGGAACCTGAATCAATTGGCAATCTCAACTGCAGGATGTGAGGAGAATAACACACTGGGAGAACATCTGCCGTCCCAACTGTGACCTGGAAGGAAACTTGACCATGAGTACTTGTGTTCAGTATGAGAAAAAT
>WHYT01016677.1:117664-128091 GCA_009806455.1 Tetrax tetrax
TAGCCATTTACTGGAGAATCCCAACTCCACAAGCTCTAGGAAATGTGAAAAATGCAGGAAGTTACGGTGTACAGCTAGAGAAACCATAATGTCCTTGGAAGAGTCTTGATGGCACTATAGAGCACCCTAGTTTGAAAGGGCATTACGGTTCAGGCTGGGACAACAACAAAATAGACCACTGGCTATCTGTCCTTGTTGTGAAGACTGGAGGTCTTTCTGTCCAGTTCCAGACAGCACAAGGGTTGTAAGCACGGGACTGTCTTCAACACAGCCCATCTGTCAGCTCATCTGTTTTTTCCTTTTCTAAGATGCTACATTCTACAATGCATACCGAGTTTTCCTTAGTCAAGATACTCAGCTGAACAATATCAGCTGCTACCAGTACATTTCATCAAGTTTTTTTCTTTCTACTACAACCCTATTAAAATTGTTTTGCAATATCTCAGGATAAACCTGTGCATGTCTTATTTACCAAAGGACACTTGTTGATCACACAAATCAGTTTATAGAGAACTGGCATTGATGAATCCCTAAATGCCCCAAAAATATAGCAAAAAAAAAAAAAGTGGCATATTAATGACATAACAGCACGAGGCATCCTTACCAAGAGCAACTGCAAGCACCTCTTGTTTTGTGCTACCAGTTCTGCTCCTCACCCCTTCACATTGTAGCTCCCCTGAAGCAGGAATCCAAGAGAAGCCTGCAAAATTATGTAGCAGGATGAACAATTGCTTCATTGAGCTAACTCCTGTTTATCCTCTGGAACATGAATCAATTGGCAATCTCAACTGCAGGATGTGAGGAGAATAACACACTGGGAGAACATCTGCCGTCCCAACTGTGACCTGGAAGGAAACTTGACCATGAGTACTTGTGTTCAGTATGAGAAAAATGCTAACTGTCCGTTGTACACTTCAGGGAACTAGTGAAGTTCGGTGTTATCTGTGCAGCGTTGTTCATTCTTTTTTCTCTGTTTGGAAAGTCAGATGTTATTAAACTGGGACCTGGCCACGTGGCTTCCAGTAACCGAACAGTTGTTTTTGCTTCTTGTCCTGAGAGGTGGAATTTGTTAAACCTGTGGGCACCTGTACTTGTCCACAGTTGAGCTGGAGACGAGGTGAATACGAGTAAAAGCTTTCAAGCTTGATTTCTTCTACAGGCTAACAAACTGGGAAAGCCTCCTGCAGCTTGGCTCCTTTGGGAATTACAGCCTCAGGTGCAGGGAGGGCAAGGAATGGCTGGAAGATATAAACACAAGGTGGAGAAAAAAAAAAAAAAAATTAAAATATTTTCATAAATTAGGGCAAGCTGAAGAGAACTCCTGGTGATTATCTGGAAGCTTATTATGCTTTCAGGTACTGTGTGAGGAATTACGTTTATATTTGCATCAGTTAATTGGAAGGGAGTATCCCGGAGGATAAAACTCATTAAAACCAATTAACCCATTATGCAGCCAACTTCATTGTAAGAAGAAACACAGGTGGTTTGCCAAAATGAAAGAGACGCTGCATATGTCTGTGGGTTTGTAGAGCCCTCAAATGAGGGTGTAAAATTCATTAAAATGGTGTCTGGCAGTGTCTGGTAAAACAGTAGCATTCAGTAGGGCAGCCTTCCCTACGGACGTACACATCCAGGGACCTGGCTTACTTTTAAACACAGGAAAATGCAGGAGTGAACAAACCTGTATAAAATCATCGATACTATTTTAGAGCTTTGGGACCCGCACTGAAGCGTTGATGAAAATGGTATGCTAGGTATGTATTACTATATAGAGATGTTTATGTTCTGGAGCCTTTTTGTTTTCTTAACCTTTGAAGTTAAACAGTTCGGGTGGCAAAAACTCGGTTGCCACAAGCCAGTGGCTGATGGGGAGGTGTGAAATGTGTTTTGAGAATTACTCAAGCCAAAAAGTGGACCAACAAAAACTACATTCTAGGTTAAAAAAACACTGGGCAGTCACTATGAGGTACTATTTAAAGAGCGTTCTCTGATTGAAAATATCATAAGAAATAACTTTTGAGAAGCATGTTCTGGTATCTAAATCGCTAATGTCATTTCAATGCTAATTAAATTAAAACAGTTTTTCACTGACAGGTATCTGAATCTGCAGGAAAACAGGAGCAGGAGGGATTGATATGACCATCATATAAAGATGTAGCCTACCCTCTGTACCCTCTCCTGGGGCTTATTGTAAGTTAACTCCATCACAAACAATTACGATTCACTGTTTAATAAATCAACATGCTAAATCTTGATTTTAACTGCTTCATAAGATTTTAAAATAACATGCTTGCAGCTGGAGGTAAATTAACATATCCATATAAAAAATGGATTGTCAGATAAATGTTGCAGTTGATCTACTCAGATAAATGCTTTTAATGGAATTAAAGTCTCTGATGTAATGACTTTCTTGAGCTCCAAAATGGAAGAAATTAATAACGGTTGAGGAGACTACAGATTTCCTATTCTTTAAGGACCTGACAAGTAAAAAAGCAGAGTACAGGTCTTAGAACTTCCCATCCCTTCGCATCACTGCATTTTTCTGAACACTTGACTTTATCTTTCTGATATTTCCATGAACTGAGTGGCAGGGATGAAAATATGGGTAGTGTGTTGGGGTTCCCAGCAAGCAAAATGCAGCTTACAGCTATGAAAACTAAGATTTTTTTTCTTGCCTACTAAGTTCTTATTTTAATACATTTTCAAATCTCCTCCTTAGGTAGCTTGCTACTGGTACTTCAAAAGCAAAAAAAAAAAAATAAAAGGAGATATTTAGCAGGAAACAGTTTATTTATAAGGCATTTTAGACATTTTTCCATTGTTTATGGTATCCACTGATGAGTTTAAAAATGTCATTTCCTTCCCTAACAATCTTATTTTTTCTCTTTGCTTTTGATAATCCATAAGTAGAAGTGTGAGTGTTTACATAGTATTTTGCATGTTTCAAACCAGGAGCATAAATTCACTTATTATTCAAAGAATTATTGACACAGAAAGAAATAGGAATTCAGTTGCTCCCAGTGAATGGATCAGGATTAATTCCTAGTCCACACAAAATTAGGATATCTTCCAGCTCTGTGATACCCATGGACAACAGAACAACCAGGGAATGGTCTTCCACATTTCCATTCTTTGCAGTTCCTCTTATGACTGCAAGATCATAAGACTTAATACTCCCAAGAAACTGTGACTTGCCCTCTACTCTACCTGAGGGCTTGGTAGGGCAGACACAGCCCTGGCCACAACCTCTAGCCTCCACAGACTGTATCCTCCTTCTCACAAGACCCAGCCTTCTGGGTTTTTGGAGGATCTTCTGCTGACTCAAAGAAAAGGGAAGGAGGGAAGGGTATCAGAGCACTGGCATTTCTCCCAGCTCTTTGCAGCAGGAGTTGTGGGTGCTCTTCAGAAGCTGACTAGACCCATAGCTACCTACTACTTATTTATTTACCACCAACAGAAGTGTTAGCAATTGTACAAGAGAGAGGAGTCAAATCCGGACAGTCTAGAGTCAGAGAAAGAAAAAGAAGAAATATCAAGTAACTTAAAGTCAGTAATGGTAGTGTGTTACCCCACGGAGATGGTCCATCTTCTGGCTACCTCCTACTCATATGGAGGTAAAGACATCCTGGAAAAGCTCAGTCTCAACAGATGTGACAGACCACGGCGGACCACAAGTTTGATTTGATTTGTCCAAGAGCTCTTAGCAGGCACTGAGTTAATGGAGAGGTATTAGATACTTTTATCATCAGGAAGGAACAAGGAATGTTTAAGTGCTCTGCCAAGGAACAGGAAAAAAGTCGGCACTACAGTTGTGATGCTGGTAGGGAGGTCAAACCGCTAGACCCTGCCCTCTTTTCTGCTAAACCAAAAGCAGTTCCTTATTTAACTGTAAACAAAGTTGGTGGCATTGTCAAACATGAGCATTTTCAACCTTGACTTTTCTGCTGTTTGTAATTTTGCAAAACTGCTCCTTTTCTTCCCACTGAAACTGCATGCGGTGCGTGTCTCACTGTCATAATGTTTGTTGACTTTTTATGTTTATTCTCAGCTGAGAGGGATTTGGATGAAACCAAAACATTAGGGAATAGTATAGAGTGTGGCTTACATCAAAGCCACTGTATGTATTCCACTGTGACACTGTTCTTTCTGAACAGTAGATCAAGGGACTGATGTTTGATAGGGGAATGGTCTTGATGTCAAAACCAAGCTTTTAGTGTTCTTGCAAACATCTATCTACAGCTGGCTGAGTTACAAGTCTCTGAAAATTGTAGTTCATGTGTGCTTTGTAGCTTTGCAGAGACTTTGTAGAGTTTAATAGCTATATTTTCAGAAGATTCTGTTCATTCCAAGTTTTTTTTGTTGTTTTTTTGTTTTGTTTTTTTTTGCTACAGGAGCTGAACAGATTTTCCCTGAATTGCTTCTTTTGTCTATTCAGTCGTTGGTGGCAGGGGGTCTTTGAGTACAGAGAATGTCTCTTCTGTCCTCTCTACTGGTCACCATGTGACCATCAACAGAGACACAGGCAATGGAGAGAACATAGTGAGCTGGGGGGTACCAAGACTAGAGGTGGGACATGCTGACGGACGGACAAGGACAGGCATGCGTATGTATCCCAAAGGCAGCTCTGTAGGTCAAATGCCTTGTAGCTCCTCACCATTCACTGTAGGCTCCAAGTCAGGCGATGGGGAAGCCACTCTGCCTCAACTCAGCTCCATGTGGGAGCAGAGATAAGTTGCTGAGGAGCTTTAGGGGGAGGAACAAGCAGGTGGGGGAGATTGGTGAATCTCATTGCCATCCTCCAGCTGGGCATCCAGGTGTGACTCTTCAGATGTAACTACAAGTCGAACTGCAGCTTGTTTGTCAAGACAAACCATTTATAGCTCTCAATGGCCATCTTGTGTGACAAAAAGAAAGGTTTTACAAATGATAAAACAGCAACATGATTCACTATTAATAAAATAATCATTGTGGAAAGACTGACTAGCAGACTGTGCTATAAAAAAAACAGGTTGTGACCATAAATGATAGTTAAGAATTAAATGGGAAGAAAATTTCAGTGCTGTTGGCACTGGGCAAAACAAGTTATCCAACTTTCTGTTGAAAACAATCTTGGGAATTCTGATGGAAGTTCAGGAAGGATATTTGTTAAACAACTTCACTGTGGTCACCCTGGTCAACAGCCTTCATGGTGAGATACCCATGGCCACCCCCAATACACACACTACTTTCTAGGATAGCATTTTATCAGGCTTGGAAGATAGTTCTACTGGGAATGTTTTACAGTTAGTGTAAACAGCTCTAGCTCATGCATGTGAAGGATTTGCATAGCTATGCAAGTCAGTAAAGAACAGGACTCAGACATTACCCAAATGGATCTGCGTAAACAAGTCCTGCTCTTTACAGAGAGAACTTCATCAGCACATAGGAAACCTCAATATTGCTGGAACTTTTTTGGTGGCAGAACATCCATCAGTGGACCCTGTCGTGCAAGGATGAAGGTGGCACTGAGCCTGAGACTATTCTTGCTGAATTTAGTGTCTCTATACTATAGATCTAATACCACAGAGAAATAAATTTCATCAGTTCCTCTGGCACACGTTTATCCCTGCAGCGCACTGCTAGCGTTCTGGTTGAAACTGGGAGTGCTAGAAGAGAAGAGGAGTGTTGAGGAACATCTCATCTTCATGAAGCCCACTGGATGTTCCAAGGCTGAATGCAGCCATCCATGCATGTCCCTCTCCCAGTGCCCTCATCAGTGGGCTTTACAAAGGCAGCTGTTCATGGTGGTATTGGACGGGCGAGTGGAGGTCTCGGACAGGGGAAGGAAGTATAGTTAGGGCTGGCTCGGGTCCTTCTGATGTCACTGCCATGGTCTAATGTAGGCCACAAGATGTGGTTGCTCAAATTCAGCACAGGGCTACCACTGCAGAATAGAAAGAGGAACTAAAGATCAAAATCTTATCTGCTAATTACAAATTAATTTTGTATACACCACCAGACATCCATTAACCAAAATAGGTTTTGGTGAAAAGCATGGGCTGTGTGTTTGAACTTACAGTAGGAAGATGAAAAGCTGCACAGTCCTTTCATGTTTTGTTTTTGTTTTAGAATATTTCTTCCCAACATTACAGTCTTAAGGAGAGAAAATGAGGATACATCCCAGACCCACTTCAGAAAAGAGAGAAAATAATCAGCTTATGTCTTTTGTTTCTCCTGAGCTGGCAGAAACTTGTAAGAAGCAGATTACCTCTCATGAAGAGGTTCAGAGATACTTTTTTATTCACCTACCAGTAGTTGCCACACAGGATCATTTAGGATAATCTGCAAAAGAGTGACTACGAAAGCCGAACTGAAATAAACCATTTAATGAAACACTTTCCGCTTTTATGGCTAGTAGCGCTCTCTTTCAGTTTGATCTGTAAGATTACAGTAACATTCTGCCTCCATAAAATCGTGATAGGTATGAGTATGTAGTAACTAGCACAGTTCTCTGATTTATTCTGTACTTTTACTGGTAGTGAGAATGGGCAAATTTTGTGCTGAAACCTCAGACATTTGCCAAACTAATTCACATTCTCTGCAGACCTATCCTTCATCTTCTCTAAACAGGGTGGCTTTAAACCATATTTTAATTAAATACAGAAGCGCATTTCTTATGCATTTCTACCATTAGTCCTAAGCTGCATTTGTTGCACTGCATGTGGAAAGAGATCGTTTGATCCTTAACCTCGTTCCCCCATCTGCAGTTTCTGCCATCCCCGTTGAAACCAAATGTGAAACAATTTAACTCTGCTACAGCTTTTCTCTCCTGTTTTAGACATGCCTGTAGGCCATTGCCTGGAGAAATCAAGGTTTTTCCTCGCTGTCATTGATGCTGAGACTGAAGCAGTGCCCAGCTGGTAAGAATGGAATTGAAATCCCACAAGGCACACGGGCACTTTGATCATTTCACTTTGGGCACTAGAAAGACGTGATGGATCTGTCAATGGAATTTGCGGTTGTTTATATGCTTCAGTGGAATTGCTGAGATTATCCTAGCCGGGATTGTGTCAAAATATTGAATCCACCTTGGTAAAATAAAGTTTTCAACCAAGACAGAAAAACAAGTAAGCCTATAGGTTGGCTTTTATCTTCATAAAAAGAAAGAGGTTAGAAACTGTTTATTTCTGTGTTCCCCAATGCACTACTGGAGACAGCAGTGTGGTTTCTTTTCACATCCACCTGTAAAAGCACTCAATTTAATCACTCAGCCTTTCTGAATTTCCACTCGTTCACATCGACTCTTTGGTGAATCTGCTGACTTGGTTGCTTTCTTATAAATGCTTTTGGTTATTTGGTGGCCAGGGAATGGATGTCTGCTGTGATTACTGTTGTTTTGATTGCGTCCACTGAGAGAAGCGGTGGGGCCCGTGGGAAGCCCCTGGGTGACAGATAGCAGGGCAGGAAACTGCTGGAAACTTCTTCTGATGTTGCCCAAACCAGCCGGATTGTGTCAAGTGGGATTTCAAGGTTGCTTGAGTGCCTCCTCCGGTGGCTGACAACCCTGTAGGCTGATGGCGAGCACGAGGCTTTTCTGGTCTTCATTTTTTTTAGTGTAAACTGACATGTGTGTACTGGTAACAAAATGCTTGGGTGTTCAGCAGTTTCATTGGGGATTCTCAAGCTATCCACTTACATTTATTAGCAAATGCTAAAAGTTGTTTTTCTCCATGGGGGTTACTTTATCAACCTGCTTTAATAATTGAGACCCATGGAAACTGAAACTTCTGAGCAGTTTTCCTTAGTGGACACACTCAAATTTTGTCATGAACAAATGCTGACTGAAAATTAAAGTGCTTGCTGCCCTGTGACACTTACTAGAAACATTTTGGACCTCAAAAGCCCCAAATGGGTCAAATGTCTTAGTGTACAGGTGTGTTAGTGCTTGGTTTGAGCTGCTGTAGAAGGACAGAAACTAACTGTGCTCTTAATTCGTTATTTTAAATTGCTTGTGGGTGCACACCACACTGTTGTGATTTTTTTTTTTAATCAATAGGAAAGAAAATATTGTTTTTCTTTTTTTCCTAAAAGAGGTGTGTTTGAAGAGCGAGACTGCCAACCTCAGGAGTTCTGGCCTTCTGAAAGCAGACAGAATTTACGGTAAAAGTTACTTTTATAAAGGCTATTTCCTCTCAAGTTTTTATGTTGCTTTTCCTTTTTTGCATTTTATCTCTTTGTTCTTACTCTCTCCCCACTTGTTCTCATTCATTTAACCTGATCTGTGTACTTAAAAAAAGAATTGCAGTAATAATGTGCTGATTTCTATAGTTAACTTTATATATTTAAGTTCTCCTCTGATCACCTCTTTATTAAGTAGAAAGCAAATTTTCTTGAGACTTGCTATCATTTTGTGATTAGCACAATTTGGAGCAGTAAGTGCTTGAAGACTCACACCTGCTTTTGAAGCAGCAGCCATCTCATTTTTTCACTGTTGTTTCATTATGCTTGTGCTGTCTAAGCTCAGCACAGTCACAAACCTTATCCACAAATATTATTCTTATTTTACAGATGGTGAACTGAAAGTTTTGTTGTTGTGTCCATCCTATCTATGAAACAGTCCTTCCTGCCTTTCAGGCCACTCCTGCCATGCAGAATGACTCACTCTGCTTCGTGGGAGTTTCCAGTCGTAAGAATTTATTGACCAAGGTATTTTTTCTGTTATTCACCCTCATAAGCATTGCCAAGTTAGAGAAGTTATCTGGGTTCTGTGCTTTTAAGACACGGTTATTTTACATAAGGATGATTTTTTCTTTGTTGGAAAGGAAATGGTTTTATGGGGAATACACTGCAATGCTTTGACAGAGTATTTCAGCAGGTAAGACATTGAAAGGAAACCACAGATCATGTATTTATAGGGATATAAGCTTTAATTCTGGTTTTAGTTAAATGAGTGCAGGTTTACCAAATGAAATATGACTGTGTCACTCGGTCTGTCCTGTGACAGACATACAAAGATGTATGTCAAAAGATGAAATTGCAGTTACAAGTTTTAAGTGGATTTTGATGGCAAATAGCAGATGTCTGTGGAACCTCCCACACACGGATAGATGATCCTGCTGCCCCACTGAGTGGGATTTGCGGCAGTACCCTCTGATCCTGCTCAGAGCCTCTGCCACCCTCTCACCTCTATCCTAATCCTTCTCCCCCTCACATCGATCTGCTCCATGCGGCTTCCCGCTCTCTTGTGCCTTGTTGTCTGCCCTGCCGTGTCCACTCTCAGCTGCAGGGAGCAGCTAGGCTGTTACTGAACCTGAGAAGGTTCCAGCGTGCCATTTCCAGAGCTTCTGCTATGATGGCACGAGCTCAGCGTCGCTTTCACAGCAGCCGGCTTCATTTCAGAAACTGAGGAAAAGGAGGGGAAGCGGCGGAAACTAAACTTTCCGCTGGAGATGTGTAATTCCAGCCTGAACAATACGATGCAGCAATGCATCGTATTTGTGACGTGCTCGTGTCCGTTTAGCTGGTGCTGGGGGTGTTTGGGGGACTCTGGGCAGGGAGGCTATCTCATCACGGCGAGGTTAATGCTCTGGGGAGGCAAAAAAGAGGAATCGCCGCACCAACATGTGGCACCAAATGTAGCAGCAACATCTACCAGCAGCAGGGTAATTTCCTAGTCTCACACACACTGTTCACGTATGAAGCCAAGGGTTGACTTCTATTTAACGTGTGTTTACTTTGAAACAAGAAAGTGTGTCTTTTTCACCGAGCAGACTGTGTTTTTCCTGCTCTTTCAGCCGCAGGCTGCATCCAGGCTTTCTCAGAATATAACCAGCCCTGAACTGACAAAGCCTTTCCTTGACTCCACACCAGTTTCTATCTCACCAGCAGTTTCCTGTTTCCTGAGCACGCTTCTGGAGGCACTTTCTCCTTTAAAAGCAGTTTTGGCTTTCTACGATTTTACACAAATCTTTACACAATTCCTGAACCTGAAAAGTCACAGGGCGATCTTATGGTGATAGCTAAAAATCATAACCCAGTCTTTGGCCATCTCTGACAGAGCCGGTGCCTCTAAGCAGCACCGAAATCGGGATTTAGATATGAAAATAGCTGGAAATTAATGAAAATTTAAAGAAGCCGAGGTGGCAGCACAGGTCCCCTCAGACCCGCATTCTTTCTCAGGCCGGTGCCCTTGGACCGGGCATGAGACCGGCGGGTTCAGAACAGCCCAGCTGGCAAAGTGCAGCCAAGGTGCTCACATTTCTTGAGAAACTTTATTTTTTTTTTTTTTTTCCTTTTTTTTTAAAACGCCTTTAAAGTACAGAACGGGGTGGCTTCTGTTGGTCGCTGACAGGGCAGACGCGGTGACCGCCGCCATGGCGGGGGGGGACACGACATTCCCGCCGGCGACGGGCGGTACCAAGGGTGCTGCGGGGGGGGGGGGGGGGGGC
>WHYT01016677.1:138295-152841 GCA_009806455.1 Tetrax tetrax
TTTTTTTTTTTTTTTTTTTTTTTTTTTTTTTTTTTTTTTTTTTTTTTTTTTTTTTTTTTTTTTTTTTTTTTTTTTTTGCATCCTTGGGAAAGGCATGTTTAAAGATTTTGAAGGGGAGGATTCTTATCCTTTTTAAAAGATTACTGGTCATTCAGAATCGATAGATTTTCTGGTAGGGCCTGTTGTGATAGAACAAAGGGTAATGGCTTTGAACTTAAGGAGGGTAGATTCAAACTGGATATGAGGAAGAAATTTTTTACCATGAGGGTGGTGGAACACTGGCACAGGTTGCCCAGAGAGGTGGTGGATGCCCCATCCCTGGAAACGAATATTCCAGGTCAGGTTGGATGAGGCTCTGAGCAACCTGATCTGGTTGGAGATGTCCCTGCTCACTGCAGGGGGGGTTGGACTGGATGGCCTGGAAAGGTCCCTTCCAACCCAAACCATTCCATGATTCTCCAAAATGAAGTACAAATTGTAAGGATGAGCTGTAGGAAGCTTGGTCTTTCTGTTCTGGGCCTGACTAGTGGACGGTAGTCAGGAGGTTGCTCAAACACTTGCCGTGTATTTCTATACCGTTTTTATTTTCCACATCTGCTGCTTCCCCACTTTTCTCTTCCACCAGTCCCAAGGCTTTCCTGCTGACAGTGGTGTGCTTTGTGTTCAGTTGCTGTGACAACAGATTACAAGGCAGAAGTGTTTTGTGTGCGTGAATCGCACAGCGTCCTTGCAGAACAGCTGTCCTGTGGCTCAGCAGGGTGCTTAAAATTTGGGAGGCAAGGAATGAAGGTGTGGCTTCACCATCTCTGCAAGGTACACTGGCTGCTCTCAGCCCTGCCCTCTTCACCACCCCTGGGGGCAAGGAATCATGGCAGCCCTGGTCTGGTTGTATCAGCTTGCTGGCTGAAGTCCCCGCGGCTCATCTGATGGAAAGATAACCTTTTGGTGGCCTTGGTGATACTGGGGGTGCCTGGGGCCACGTAAGTGGTGGTTAGTGGGAAGGAGGCACCAGGGATGCACAGCCTGGGAACAGGGGACAGGCTTACACCAGTTGCAGCCAATTTTGAAAACACCCTAAAAGTTCTTTTAGAAGGACCCTTGTGATAAGACAAACTCAAAGTGAGGGCTTTGGATTATGGGAAGCACTATGAGCTTTGAAAGCTCAGACTTTTTTAAAAGGAAGGAAATGAGCAAGCTGAAATTTCCACTTTTGTGCCTTGCACATGGATGCAGCTCATTAGTTGAAGAAAGAAACCTGAGAAAAAGATGGAGAAAGATTAGAGAGCTTTTTTTTAGGGGAGGATTTTCATAGAGAAGACATCAATGTATCTGTTTAACTTAAACACTGAATTCTTACAGCGTTTTACATTATGCAAAACATCTTTGTTTGCACATTCAGCTGTTCTAGCTCCTTTCAGCTGACTTGGCATAAGCAGTAATAATGAGACTTTTTTTTTTTTTTTTAATAAATTAATAGCCTATTAAAATAAGTGGGCAAACTGATATTTATGCAGCTGGTGACTGTCCTGGAATTGAATTCAAGGGCAACAGATTGATCTATAGTGGAAAATCACTTGATAAATGGCCTACTTGTTTGTCTTCTTTAAAGCTTTTCATCACAGAAGGATTGGAAAAAAAAAATAAAGTGAAGCTAAACCTAATTTTCATAAATGGTGTTGAAGATTGAGATGATGCATCCCAGTGTGATTAAATTTATAATCTTACTAATTTCAGAATTAATAGCAACATAATGACTTGCTTTTCTTTTTATAGACTTGGAGTTTCTGTATTGCTGGTGAGATAGAGCCCGTAGAGGACTCCTGTGCCGCTGATACTCATTGTGTACCTAAGAGTTAAACATAGAGCCAAAGGAGAGAAGGAGGCTGAAGTGTCTCAGTGATTTGGATTAATTACTGGAGCAGCTTCTACAGAATTATTGTTCTTTATGTGTCAAGTCGGCCAGGCTGCTATTGGATCAGCATTTCTTTTGTTAAAAAGCTTCCTAAGAGATGAAAAGTTGGCATATGCACCTCTGAGGAGGAGATTCTCCTGCAAGTCATCTGCCACCTGTACAGAGTTGTAGAGCTGCTCTTCCAGCAAACAGAGCCAACCAATGAACAGTGATATATCTTTACAGAATATAGATATAGAAATAGTTATGCCTTCTGGTTTTGGGGACATAAAGGTGCTCTTTAGTCCTGCAAATGAACTGTACTCATCAGTCCTAAGGAGAGGGTTTTTTAAATGCAACTTTCACCTACTTGCTTAATCTGCAAGCGGCTGGAGTAATGGAAAACATGTTTAGCATACCTGAGGGCTTTTCTTACAGAGGTCTCCCTTTAGTACGTGTCCTGCCCACGCAGAGATAAGTGAGCAAGAAAACCCCTGGAGCGATGCATTTTTGCATGAGTATGCAACAGTTCCCACCCAGATGACTCTTGCTGGAAGGATCCAGCCCATCTGCCACCTGGAGCTGCCCCTGATGTGCTGGGAAGAGGTATGGTGATCACCAGTGGGGTGTTAGGTTTTGGGGGTGCTTGGGCAGAGCGTACGCGGAAGCGATTTCTATTTTCTCCTGCAAGGGATGTGTAGGTAGTGATGCCTGGAAGCAGACCACAGGGACAGATGCTCTTCTGTCAGGTCGCTGAAACCTGCTTCGCAAGTGCAATTTTGTAGTGCCAACTTCATCCTCCCCCCTCCTGTCCCATCTGGGAGAAAGGTGGTGAGTAGTCAACTCCCTCCTCCCCAGATAATGCTTGGAAGCTGTCCAGAATGGGCTTGGTTTCCAAAGCAGCGTGAAGTCACTGGGGTGCATAAACCACAGAGTCAGGACTCCGGTCTGGGGGTTTTGGAGTTCTCAGCCCTTCCTTCCTGCTGGGAGAGAGACTGAAAAACCTCCAGATGATTGTATTTTTGATGCTAAATGCGTTGTTTCCTTCCAGCGCAGCGAGTTTGCGACTGTTTTGAAGCAGAGTGTCCTCAGCCCGCACACAAGCCGAAGCCTGCCAGCGAGGCAAGCAAAGGCTTGTTTGCTAAAGATAGCCTGCACACGTGTACAGAGTCCAGGGGGTTTTTAAGGCACTCTGGGTGCTCAGATTTACAGTATCATCCTAGGCATCCTAAAGAAAATTAAAAGGATCAGATACAGCTAACGAATAATGAGCTATTTAAGGTCAACTTCATCCTTTATAGCACCTAGTCTCCGTGGCAGCCACACCAGATGACACTTAGTCCATCACACCAGACTGTCGTGGATCAACCTTCGCATCCAATTCAACTCTGTCCTGTGCTGTTGTGCTCCCAGGTGATCGGGCGTCAGTTTTGGCGTCTCTCCTGTCTCTGATGCCGGCGTACGTTGGTAATTCAGTAATCGCTGCAACGCATTTGGGCTGCCTAAGGCTGTAGCTTGTTCTCATGTTACTCGGGCTGGCCCTGGAAAAGGTTTTGTTCAACTCTCTCTTTTAGTTATGCTTCCTTTAGATTTGTTAAATAGTTGTCCTTTGCGTGGATGGAAAATGTTAAAAATAGAAGTACTCAAGGCAGGGCTATTGTGTTGGTGTTGACAGGTTCGCTGGAAGCTGAAGCACGCCTTGTATTTTAAGAAGCACCAGGTTTTGGAAAGGGTTGCGCTCTGATATCCCCTTGACCCTGCACTGAGGAGCTGCTTTTCTGAGCTGAGAAGAGACCATCCTTTAGATAAACTAGATTTTTAGTGTGCTACCACTCACTAGGCAGCGAGTATTGGAAAAAATAGACGGAGCTTGGGATTTCCGAAAAATTGTTGCCTTTTGCAATTAAGAGGCACCAACTGCAAAGCTAGTCCGTGAAAGAACCTGAAATTATGTCTAATAGACCATTAGCTTTTCACTGCAATGTTTTTTGTTTTTTTTTTTTTTTTTGGGATCCCTGACTTTGCTGAGCTTCCCCCAAACCAGAGGCAAGCTTTTCAGAAGAGAAGGCAAAGGCATGTAGGACCTCTGTCTGGTCAGATTCCGTAACTGCAGAGCTGTGTCCTGGAGTATAAGTGTAAATCACGAGTATATCTGGCCGTTGTGGTTGCAGAGATGAACTTCCAGATGTAGATAGTGGATGAAACGATGGAGAGCAATTTCCTGAGCCTCCCATCTGAAGCTGGCTTCTTTATGGTAGCAGTCAGCTGTTGGTATCTGTGTTTTGTCATCACGGAAAACTAACGGTGACCACACAGATTTTATTGTGCCGTTGCTGTTTCTTAGCAGATACACAGGCTTATCTCAAGCCTGCACAATCCTTGCCAGGAGTTATTCTGTATCCAGCTGTGTCTTGCCCAGCTGTGGAAGTCATCTGTAACTTGTGTGGAACCGCAGTTCTGCGGGAAACTGGGATGTAGGACAAATGTAAGGGCAAGGAAAAAAGCTGTGGAGTTTGTTGTTTTGGTTTTTTTTTTTTAGCTTTTCTAAAATGGTAGGAATGAGGGAGGGTCTTGTTGAAATTTAGGTTTTCACAATGTAGTGATTACTCCCTTCTTTTTTCCTTTGCACTGCATAGATATTCCCCCGCCCTCCTCTGCTCATGTGATTAGGATTCCCTCTGATTTAGCAGGATCATCTAATCTTCAAGACCCGGCAGGGGAATGTGTATTTTGATAAGGAGCAATTAATGGTGCTTCCTCACCCAGCCTTGGACCGATCCCAAAATCAGATCATACGTCATGGGAGGATGCTCGTCTCCATGCAGCTTTGACTCAGGCAACAGATGGTTGAAGTTATACATAAAGATCCTTAAAAGTATATAAAAAAAACTTCATAAAAATAACTGGATTGCTTCATGTCACCTACTGGTTGTGCCTTTATTCCAAATACCCTCAAGTTTTTTGTTTTCTTGGCCATGGTAGGTGTGTGGCAGTGCTGGGGCATGGTGGGCAGCACCCCTCCCTGACTTCACATGGTGCATAGTTAAAATGTGGGCAGAGTGAGTGCATACACTTGGTTTCTGTCTTCAGAAATGAATTGTACATGTTGGCAAATGAGTTTAATATTTCTGAAGGTTTTTATTTGAAGAACAGTAGTAGTTTTCGTCTTCCTTTAAAAAACAATGGAGACTATAGGTTTTTTTTTTGTGTGTGAGAGAAAATGCTGAGGCATTTTTGGAGTTCAAATAAGTAGCGTGCTTCTATAAGCCTTTT
This sequence comes from Tetrax tetrax, assembly GCA_009806455.1. Classification (NCBI taxonomy): domain Eukaryota; kingdom Metazoa; phylum Chordata; class Aves; order Otidiformes; family Otididae; genus Tetrax; species Tetrax tetrax. The sequence goes on from WHYT01016677.1 coordinate 143,460, forward strand.
TTTCTTTAAAAAAAAAAAAGGTTTCTATTTATCCTCATGGTTGTAACTTATGAAATATTCACTGTCATAGGTCACAGTATTTCTGTGCTAAATTTGGGAATATAGCTGGCAGCTTGCTTTATCCCTGGAACTTTCTTGTCAGGTTGGTACAGAAAGCTTTAGCTGCTTAGCTGTTGGGGCAAAGAGGCTCTTGGTTTCTTCTTTTTTTTTTTTTTTTTTTTTTTTTTCTTCCACTGCTTTTGTGACTTTCACTGCCTTTCCCACTGTCGTGGAAGAAATCAAGACTCAAAGTGAGTAGCAGCTCAAAGTGTGGCAGCTGCCTGTTTTTCAGTGTCATGTTTGTCTTGCCTCTTGGGTGCGAGGCTCCCTTTCCTCATCGTGGTTTTTCACTGTTTTCTGCCAAACCTCTGTATTTCAGAGCCGTTTCCTGCTTGTGGCTTTATACCAGCTTGGGAATCTCCACACAGATCTCTGCTTTTGGTGTGCAATAAAAGCACAACTGTGCGGGGTGTGAAATTGTAGAAAGCAATTAAAATCTGTCAAAAGATCCCCAGAGTTTTTCTGTGCTTTTTTTCCAGCATTTTGCATATAATTATTTTGCATTTAAAAAGCCAAAATCACACTTAAAAAAAAAAAAGTTTTTCCCTATAATATCCTAGCTAGTCAAACTTTTTTTTTTAAAAAAAAAAAAAAAAAGGCAGACCCAGAGATGAGTGATCTTCACTTGCCTGCTTGTGCCTGGACCTTGACCGCCATGTCAAGCGATTTGCCTTCTCTTGCTAAAGCAGTAGGAAAAGCCCAGCTGTCCTTCATGCCTTCCTCTTTTGTTTACTGGCATTTTCCCCCCAAATCAAAGGTGCTGACTAGAGGGAGTGCTGAACACAACACTGACCCACTAGGTCTACAGATTGTGGTGAATTTTGAGGACATCCCTTTAGGCAGGGGCTGTGCAGCGTGCCCAGTGGCCGGTGGTTGGCTGGGTTAGTGCTTCCCTCTGGTGCATGTCAGAGGTAGCATGTGGTCCAGACCCGAGCACCCTGGGATGCTCTGGCACGAGATCCTTTCAAAGGTATTCATGTGAATTTGTCATGTATGCAAAAAGGGTGGAAACAGTCCTGGACCAGCCTGAAACCTCATCTGCTATGAGTGAAAAACCACCATCACTGACTTACTGCCCAATTGCATGATGTTGGATGTTCAAGTGCGCTGCGAGAAGTTACTTACATATACATTTTGCCTGTTCCTGGGCTTTCCCCAGTAGTCATCTTTTGACTGCTGCCAGCACTGCGATGCACACCTGAACAAAAAGTACCCCCACCCCCCCAAACTAGGTTCACTTTATTCATAGTGATGTAAGAAGTGCTGGCCCATGTTAGCTACAATACCTCTTCCAACGTTCATCTCTGGCATGGCCTCCTTTGTCTTGTTGCTGTCTGTCTGCCTTGCTGAAGTTGGCTGGTGGGTTACAGCCCTCAGGCTTGCAGGGTAGGTGCTACAAGGGTCAGGTCTCCAGCCCGGCAGGTCTGTGATAATCCATCACACTGTTGGAAGCTAGTATGCTTTTTGAGAGGGTTTCATAAGGAGATAGACATTCAACTTCCCTCCAAAAGCACAGGGAAACAATTGGTGATAAGACCCAGAAAAGGAACCTGGCTGATCCCCTTGTTTCTGGGGACTACGGTTTTCCTGTTTTCTGAGCCTGGCTTTCAAATATTTGGGTTGTTGCACTCAGCTGCAGCGTTCTCCACTGTCCCTGTCCGTGCAACTAGTGACTTGTCTACTGTTTTTGAAAATACTTGCATTAGTTTGGAAGTATCAGAGGGAAACCTCTCCTCCTCTGTTTTTGAGTGACAGCCCATTAAAAATAATCACCCAAACCAACCAAAAAGGGTATTTAGTTCTTGGTGCTATTTTTTTTTCTTCTTCAAAATGTAGCACAGCCCCTTGAAATGAGGGTTTGCAGAGCTATAAATTGCCAGGTACTGGTTGTCAGTGTGCCTTTCTGGATGAAGCTTGCTGCCTTTGAGGTGAATTAAAATGCTTCAAAACTCTGCTGGGTTGTAAAACTGTGATATTAGTAAGTAGTCAATAATCGAGATGATCTCACTTGCAGTTTTAATGTGACACAGCCAAAAGTTGCATGAGAGGGAACAGAGTATAAGCAATACTCTATAAACCATTTTTCAAAGGTAATTATAAAAATAAATCTTCTATATGTATGTGTTAGGAATTGACCTGCAGATTCATGGCATGTCCGTGCTCTGAAGGAGTTTAGTGGCTGGATGGAGAAGTAGAAGATAGACTGGACAGATATGTTGGTTGGTGTGGAGGCATGATTCCAGCCCAGCGTTGTCCCCTGCGTTTACCTGCCTTGCAAAGAAAGGGGGCTCGTGTGTTTGGGGCCAGAAGCACAGATGGGGACCCTGTGTGCGGACCATGCCCAACAGGCACAGCTGGGCTGATCCCTTTGTATGAATGCAGTGGTTTTTCCTGTCACCTGAGGAACCAGGAATCACGCCAGGATCTGGGGAAAAGCTGAAGCGACAGTCATTCCTGGCTGGTCCTTTCATGGAGCGTCGTGGCTCTGTAGCACCCTGCTCAGAATCACAGAATTATCATGATTGGAAAAGACCTAAAAGATCATCCAGTCCAACCATCACTAATACTTCTCAGCTAAATCATATCCCTCAACACAACATCCAAATGTTTCTTGAACACCCCCATGGTCGGTGACTCCACCACCTCTCCGTGCAGAGGGGCAGTGCATTCCAGTGCCTGACTACCCTTTCCGAGAAGTAATATTTCCTAATGTCCAGCCTGAATCTCCTTTCTGTCCTTCCTGGATCTGCATCAAACCTGGAGATGTTCTTGTGTGGGTGTGAACATTTGGGGGGGGAAAATAAAACAAAACCAACTTTCTATTACTACGAGTTGCTCTGGGTTTGAATTTTTGCTCCTAGCAGGAGCTGGGATGACGCGTTTAGTCTAGTTAACTCCAAATGATGCTTGACCCTCTGATACACGTGGTCTGTGTGGGAGAGGAGAAGTTGATGATCCACACCAGTGATGTCTGGGTGGAGCTGGGAGCGGCAGGCATCTCTGTCTTGGGCAGGAAAAGCCCTTCTGTTGGAGCGCTCGGCCGTGAGGCTGCTACAGAGCAGTGCACTTGTGCTGCTGCTCAGGGGCTTCTGCCGTGAGGAGGTGCCTTGGGTGGGCTTCCAACTTTCATGCCTGCTGCCGTAGCGTGGGCTTCGAGTGAAGATTTCTTTTTCTCCTCTGATATTTGCAGCTTCATTCGCAGCAGGATTTGCTCCAAAACTTTTTTTTTTTTTTCCAGGGAGCTAAGGGTTCTCAGCTAGATACTTCCTTCCTAACCTCTTGAGAAGAGCGGAGTACTCTCAGCTAAATGAGGTTTTGCCAAAATAAGCATTCTTGCTTAAAGCAGTGTATCACTAGGAATGCCTCTGGCTTTAAAGCTTTAGGAAGAGAAGTTAGTCTGGACACTGTAGCCTGATAACTTCTTTATTTATGTTTTTAAAGCACAGGCCTGGATTGCAGAGACAGGGTTTCAAGCTCTTGATCTGAAGTAAATGGGTAGGGAAGATGTCAAATGATTTTTCTTGAGTGTGAAATGTTTTGCATCTCCACCCAGCTTACTTATGGGCAATGCCCCTGGAAGGGTGCTAGCCAGTTCCCTATGGGCAAGGCGGTGATCTCCAGCTCCGGTAACTCGTTACAGTTTTATTCCTGAAAAATGTCAGGGACATTTTGTTTCTGTCCTAAAAAAAGAACAGAAACAAACTGCAAAACCTTGGAGGTTGCTATGAAACGGAACTGTCTTCCCCTTGGCTCTATTAATAAAGCCTTTAAATATGGTCCTTGCTGAGTTCCCTTGCTACTGCTGGTGGGGTACGGTGGTGTGTGTGTCTGGTAGATCTGTCTCTTGTAAAAAAAGATTTCCTTGGCTGTGGATTCATTGAACTGTTTTAGGCAGAATTAGGGTGCCCTGCGCTGTCTGTCCTGTGATATTGGCATGGAGCAGAGTTGTTTTCTGTTCCTGTTTTGTGCAGACAGAGAAAAATTATTTTAATTTTTTTAGACCTTCAAAACATTTCAAAAATATTTTAGAAAATACGACTCTTTTGCACACAACACTTTTCTCCTCCTCCCCCAGCTTTCACAGTTTCCTTGAAAGGGTTTCTGATTTCTTATAACTTCGCTACAGAAAACCTGGTGCTGTTTGCAGAGAGGATCACGTACCAGGGATGCTGCTGTGTCTGTTCCCTGCAAGGCCCAAGGTTAGCTAGCTGATGGTGCCCTTTGCCTGCTACGCGCAGTCTTTCTGCGCGCCTGGTTTTGTGCGGCACAGCTTAGCTGAGGGACCTGGAGCCAGCGCAGAGGGCAGCAGCGTCGCTCCCACCTGTGGTGCTCAGCAGCAGACCTGTTCAAGGGGAATAATTTGTGTAAAAATCAGACATGGACAAATTTATCCTATGAAGGAAAACAGCTGAAATGAGGAAACCTCTGCGTGCTTTTGGAGCCCTGTGTGTACTGAGAAGATGGCCTTCTATATCCAAGGCTGTAAAAGGAGAGGACGTGGGTCTGCAGTGGTAAATACCCACTGGCTATTTTCCTCTGGGCTTGGATCCCCTCTCGGTGGTGGGTGTCCATGTGGAGCTTCAATGAATCTGGAGAGCCCTTCCCTTGATTGTCTTGGTGTCTGCGTTAGTGTGACTCCAGAATCTTCTGACAGCTGTGACTCAGGTGACATTGACTGTCATGGGAGGTCAGTCGCGTATATTTAGGTGTCCAAATTTAGTTGTCTGGGCCTTAATCCCAATCTATTTCTGTCCATAGAAGAAGTGAGGTTGGAAGGGACCTCAGGAGGTCCTCTAGTCCAGACTCCTGCTCAGAGCAGGATTGATGTTGAACTTGGACCAGATTATTTAGGGCTTTATCCAGTCTGGTTTTGAAAACTTCCAGGTCCTTTTCATGATGTTCGTGCAGTGATAACAGTAACTCACTGCATTAGTGTTTATGCTGAGGTCTTCTCTCTGTGCAGTTATGCCTCTTGGGATTTTTATGGTTTCTTGCCCGTGACAATCTTGATTTTCCAGGTAGAAGTCACAAAGCAGATTGCTAAGCCCCTGGTTGTTAAGCATCAATTGTAAGGTAACTTCTCAGAATACACTATTTTGGGTGCTTACCTCCATTTAACATGGAGATACTGCCTTAAGAAAAAACACAAAGTAAATGGAAAGAAGAAAAAGAGGAAACTGAATTTGCAAGCCCTCTACTGTCTCACTCAGTTTCTGTAGCTGGCAGCTTGGGAACATCTCGCTCAATGGTCATGCAAAGAGCGTGCTGGGTACCAAGGGATGTCTTGATGCCTCTGCTGTTCCTCTTGGTACCATGTGCTTGCATTGAAGGTCTGTGAACTTGATGATTCTCTACCTGTAGACGTTCTTGCTAACTTAGAATTTCTGCAGAACTTCATACTTTCAAAGAGCAAACACCTAATTGCTACACTTTCTGGGTATATTCCAAATCTGAAGACCAATAGGTTTGACATCTTTCATAGTTTAGGATGTCAGCTTACCGAAAACCAAGAATATGTCTAACATGCAGCTGAGATTTCTGTGGCTGATTTTTGAGTGTAGGTGTTTGCCATGGAGTATTTGTTGTTCTGCATCAGAAAAAGCAATCAAAAAAGCTGAAATCTCACCAGCTGTGTGACAAGGGATAGTCATTGGTGCGTGCAAGGACTGCACAGAGATTGCAAGATTTCAGGCAATACCTGAAAACGAGGTGTGTTTGGGGCTGGGAATGAGACAGCTGCATGTGTGCACCCGTTTTGTCCATTTATCTCCGTAAACAGGATGCGTATGGCGCTTTCATTCCCAGTGCTTCATACATGGATGACTGGCCAAACAAGCTGCTGTTGTGTGGGTGAGGGTGATGCAGAAGGCAGCTCTCCACTCCACATCGCCGAAGCCGGGTTCCAAGAGCTCGCGTGAGCTGGAGGGCTGGGCAGGGGCAGTCAGGAGGAACAGATGGTGCTTATTTCTGAATGTACAGTCTTTTCTCCCCTGCCCCCACCCCCTGCAGACAGATGAAATTATTTATCTTATTAATTCCAGAGACTTCTGTAAACAGAATGTGTAAATACATATAAACACATGCTTGATCTGCTCTGGTTTGCATGTCTGGGAGCGGTGGTTTACAAAACTTGTTCCCAGCCTCTGGACAGAGGAGAAGTGGGAGAAGGAGCTCAGGCACAGTTCACTTCTTACCTTTGCTCAAGTCCACCTCTTCCAGAGCAAGGCCCTGAGCTGGCACAGCAGCCTGGGCTCCCCAGGGCAGGGTCACACCAGCTGGGCTGGGAGGCTTAAAGCTCATTTGCCCTTTTGGAGCTTGGAACCAGATGGGCTGTTGTGTTGGGGTTGGGGTGCACCCTGGCCATGGTTTTATCTGCTTTCTTACATCCTGCGGGGAGGGGGGCTCACCATGTGCTAGTCTCCCTTTCCAGGGCAGAATCTTTGGTTTTGCTGGTATTTTGTGTACCAGTTGGTGATGCTGAACTCATGAAGGGTTGGTGTTACCAGTTAAGTGGGTTTCTGCCACTCTTCACTGGAAGCATTGGGAGGAGCCCCACCGGGCATGCCGTCAGTTGTTCAGGTCACTTTGGTAACTATCTCATTGGAGGTTTGACCTTGGTAGGGCAAGTGACACCAAAGCCATTTCAGGTGGTAAATTCTGCCAAGTGCCAATGTTACCAAGGGAGGGCAATTGCTCTTTTTCCTCATTAGTTTAACAGGGTTTGGATGGAGTTGTCCATCCCTGGACAGCTGTGATGCAGAGAAAACTGCAGCAAAAGCCTCCAAGTGAGGGCAAGGTGTTAGCTTGGGAGCTTAGCTGTGAGGTGGCTGAGCTACTAATAAATGCTTCAGGCTCCGAAGTTGATGTTCCAGAGGTCTTAAGGTCTTTAAAAATGAAAGAAAAAAAAAATTCCCTCTTCGTATGCCTCATCTGCAGTCAAGTGGTGATTGATGGGTTTTCTGGGAGAGGGAGGGAAGCAGCTCATGGCTGCATTGGGCTGAGAGTAGGGTATAGGACAGATCGGTGTGGTGATGCTCCTGAACTCAACTCACCTCTTTTCAGTGAACGAAAAAAAAAAAGAAGTTGTCTAAGGTGCATTTCTGGGGTTAAAAAACACCTTATGACAGCTCTTGCTAGAGCATGGCATAGGCTTCGAAAGCTTTTACACTTCAAGATTTACTTGTGGTGAGGAGGGAAAAACAACTGCAGTCACTTCTCATCAGAGGATACAAATGGGCTTTCTCAAGAAGCTCTGTTGGCATCTGTGGTTTTTAATCTCTTTAAAAAGTGAAGAGGTAATGTTTTCAGACGACACAGCTACTGAAGTTAGCCTAATGATGTTGGTTAGGTGGTTTCGGAGGAATTTCAAAAGGCTGCAGCAAGATCAGGTCATTCAGTAGCTCTGGAGCAGATGAAATTCCCCGTGGATGTGTTTAGTACTGCGTGACGAAGGAGAAATGTTTGAGCTATTTGTTTCTATTGATGAGATCTGAATTAACTCTGGGGAAAAAGGAAGAACAGCTAGGCATATGTTATGGGGTGCACCTCCACTGGCAGGTGGGATTAATTGCATCTCAGCTCTTGTTTTGGTGAGGGGAGATATAACCACGTGAGAACAGGAATGTCGCATGGCTATGAAATTGTAGTCGCGGTGACTGCTCCGCAAACCTTGTGTGAACTCGGTGACTCTTGAGACCTCTCTGCTGGTTGGAATTGGTGATCAAATTTAAGAAGTTATTGGAGAAATGAGGGGGCTGACAGCATGGATTAAACTTCAAGAAGCTGGAAAAGGGAAGGAAAAATTTTAGAGATGGAGAGGCTTGAGATGGAAAAGTTGGCGTAGGCAACAGCGTTGTCTACACTACAGCAGAGAATGCCGCTGCAGGATGTGTTTTGGGAATATTGCAGTGAAGCTGGATATCGCTGCAGCCCCACCACGGAGGTTACTGGGCTCCAGCAGCATTTAGCAGGAGCACCTGCTGCAGAATAATCTCCTTCAGCATGAACCACTGCTGGAGATCATTTAAGCTCTGCTGATTTTATGCTGAATAACAGCTCTTTGGATTGATTTTTGAGAGAGTATGTGCCTATTGGTCTCAAAACCCCTCCCTATTCTCTTCCAAAATTGAGGTGGGGTGAGTGGTAACCTCAATACTTACTAATAGGAGCAAAATATTTCATGACTCTGAAGAACTCAAAGTATTAAGCCAGCAAGACAATGCTTTAATTTACTGTTGGATAATGGCCTAATAAATTTTAAATATTACGTGCTCAAATGAATAAAACACCCTTCCATTTATGGGGTTTTTTTTTGAGAGGAGAGTGGAGGGTGAAGATCAACTCCTCTGCCCCATACAAACCCTTATCCATCAAAGGAGCTGGCCTTTAATCATCACGGGCAAGGACAGAAATTTCTCTCTGCCGTTCTACCACCGATCCCGGCAGCGTGCAAGCCTGCAGCGTATTTTATCTAGCGCCCTGGGCATTTTGTTTCCCTTGCTCCACAGCCTGAAATGGCTGCAGCTCCCTGCATGTTTGGTGAGGACCTGCAAGCTGGAGCAAGAGGAAAAGAGAAGAAGCAGGTGCTTCTTGTGGGCTGGAGAAGGATGGGGCATGTCCTTCGTGCTGACATCTGTTTCGTTCGGTCTCCAAACAGGCTCTTTTGAAGCACAGGTGATTTATCTGTTGCTTATTGCACTTGACAGTTGGCTTGTGAAATGTGCTCCCCCGCTGCCAGGATGGGTCCTGGCCCCTTGCGTGGGAAGCTTTGGACTTTGCAGCTCAGTGAGGTGGGGTCAGCCATGGCTTTGGAGCTCCTCCACGTGGGCGTCCGACGCGTGGGGGCGGAGGAGCTGGACTCGCTCTACATGCTGTTCTGCAACTGGTGGCCCAGTGGGGCTTCTGTGATGAGGAGAAGAGGCTTCCTGCTGCAGCTGCAAGTTTGAAGGGGTAAACAGGAGGAAAACAAAAAAATATGAGTACAATTTGTGCTCGGTTGGGCTGTCCAGCCTCTGAGTGATGGAAAGGGAGCAGATGTGGTGTATCTGGTTTGTGTGGATCTGGCAATCCTTGCGGAGCACAGCCTTTCCCTAGGCTTGCACGCTCAGCTGGACGCAGGACGCTATGTGCTTCCCCTTTTAGATTTCACCATAGGCCTGAGGGTTTTTTAATTTCTTCTTCCTTTCTTAATGCTTTCCCTTTGGGAGAGGGACAGTGATGGTTGTCTTGAGCAGCGATGGTTGCTTATCTGAGCAGTTTTCATAAGGATAAACTCTTGCATGTA
>WHYT01016677.1:156678-232333 GCA_009806455.1 Tetrax tetrax
TTTTTTTTTTTTTTTTTTTTTTTTTTTTTTGTAATGTAGTATATGACTGCAACTAGACAGCACAATGATTTTCTTCTGTATCTTCGTGCTCATAACTTTACCCGCTGGAGTTCCTCTTATTTCCAAAGCGTATTGGTATGTCCATGAAAAGGCTGGGAACAGCTTGGCTTTGTTTTCCCATGAGCTGTGGGAGAATGAGCTGGGGGAAAATAGATTACTCTTCAACCAGTGAGTCTGAGGGAGGATATGCTCGTGTTAGGCAATGTGGTTTAAATCTGAAGGCCATTACTATCTGGTCACTTGGTTAATGAAGCGGTGAATAATTTGTGTACTTAATGTTCCTGGGAGATTGAAATGCGGTTAAAAAGCCAATCTGTACAGCTGCCCTCTCTTTCTACAACATACATTTAAAATAAAAAGTAGCCAGACCCGGTTAGGTGATAAACTCAGTAACACTTGAGAAAATGAAGGAATATCTGATCCGTGCAGTGACTATTTCTTTAGCAGTGACCTTTGCATGACTAAAAAATACTTTGACATGTACAAATTTTTAGCTGCACTCCAACTTTGGTGTTCTGAGGTGGGGTTTTTTGGGTTGGTTTGTTTGTTTTCCTGCTTACATTTACTTACCTTCAGTATTCAGGGGGTCTAGATGGAGGAAGGCCTGGGAGAAGGAAGGAAACTGCACTCTTGTAGCTGCAGTGAGAGGGAGGAGGCTAAGCATGAGTGCATCCGAAAACTCCCTGAAGGTCTTTTCCCAGGTCTTATCCAAAGTAAGCTCTGCTTACTCCAGTAGTGTTTTACCAGAGTAATACTGCACTTTGAAATACAGGGAAAGCTGCTCCCTTATCCACGGCAAAACCAGCTGTTCCAGGAAAATCCTCACTCCCTTCCCTGCCAAGTTATCAGCAGTACCAACTTCTTGTCCAGGATTATACCTCTTCCCCTCCCTCCCCATCACTCTTTCAGAAATCAGCAGTGCAGATCTGGATATAATTGTTAAAAGAAATGTACATTGCTGGCTTTTTAATAAAATAAAAATTAACTTTTTACTGCTATCCTTAGCTTTGCAATGAGTAATTGAGATTAAAAGTTCAAATAACTTCTTGCAGAAGTACCGCAGTGTGGTCAGTGTGATCTGGAAGTGATTATGCTGTCGCTGGTACTGATTTAAGGCTCTCTTTGTGTCATCTGTGTGAAATCTGGTGTATCTACTCATGGGCTGATAGTTGTTTGTTTGTTTTTAATAGCAGCACTTCTCTCTGCATTGGCTTGTATAAGGAGACCTGAAATTAAACTGTACTGTGCGTACTTGAACACTTTTTCTGAGTTAAGAAAATTCAGCGAGTATCTATGTTAGCGTACTGGTAGTGGAAATGTTGAATGAGCTTAAAGAATACCTTTTTTTTTTTTCCTGACTTTAAAGGAAATAGACTGTAGATCTAATAAAAGAGCTTTTCCAGATAAGGTAACATTTTTATAGTAATGCAAATAATGTACAACAAAATATAGGGTCATCAGACCTTGGTGAAAGGAAACTTGAGTGTGTGTGCAACTTGGCCGTGCATTTGAAGTACTTCAACTCTTCTTTGTTTGCAAGTAGAAACTGGTAAAGAAACCATTTGCTAAAACTGCTCTCCGGGTCTTTGGAGGAGTGAGGCATCCATGAAGGTTGTCACTGTCCATTTGCTCATTCAGAGGGAGGCTGTTATATCTGCTACTGCTCCATTAGCTCTGTATTTTAAAGCTTTTTTCCTGATAGTGTCATGAGAGGCTCACGGAATCTTTTGCAGTGACTCAGCAAGGCATGGCTGTTAGTTTACTCTTTGCAAACAAGAGGCAGTTGTATTTCTCTTGCTGGAATGCATCGTCCTATGGAAGTAAAACTCACCTAAGAATTTGGTCTGTGCCCTGTCACGTCCAACATAGTTTCTGAACCCCTTGCTCTTCTGCTTGGATGGGTAGAAGCGCTCGGTGTTGGTGAGAACAAGGTGTAGCACAGCACCTCTCCTCGTTGGCTCCTCTGTCACTTGCAGGAGGCAGTTATCATCCACGCATTCCGGGAACCTCCTGGATTGCCTGTCCCCTGCTGCGTTGTCCTTCTAACAGATGTCGGTGTGGTTGAAGTCCCCCATGAGGACCAGGCCTTGTGACCGTGATGCTCCTCCTGTCTGTCTAATAGAGGGCCTCATCTGCTCCGTCCTTCTGGTCAGGTGGGCTGTAGCAAACCCCCACTGTAATGTCCCCTGTCCCTGCCCTCCCTTTAATGCTGACCCATAAGCTCTCTGTCAGCTCCTCCTCTGTCCCCAGAGCTCCATGCCCTGCAGCTGAGGTACCTAGCCAGGCAACACAGAGACATGGGGATGCTATATGATCTTGAAACTCTGAGCTTTTCGAAAAGCAAAGCCTTCATTGCTGCAACTCAGTGGTAGAGTGAAGAAGAGTGCGATGCTCTTCAGCACTCTTGGGGTTCTGTCGATTGAAGGACCCACAAGTGGGTTAGTTTGGGTTTGACCTATCACTAAATGTAAGGATTTAGTAAAAACAGAGACTTGAGAGTGCTGTATTGTTTGAGACGTTACAAGGGTAGCAGCTAAACAGATGGATTTAAGCAGCTGTTTTTATCATTCCCTCCCAAAACTACCATCAAAAGAGTCAGTGTATGTGCTAAAGGCTCTGAAAGCAGAGGGAGCAAGAAATATCTTGATCCCTACTTCATGGGCTGCCACTGATGGTCAACAAATTACTTGAAGTCTTAATGTGTGGTAGTTTATGTTACTAATTGAAGTACAAGAGTTATCTTCTAACTTAAAAAAAAGCTTTTTCATCAACTAGGTATTTAAAGTTTTTAAAGGAATGTTACTGCCTTAGCAGTACTAATCAGAAGATTAATTTGTAATAGTCTCTCTCCTGAGAAAAATATCTTCTGGTAGAGTTCATTTAGGCTTCACAGCAGTGTAGCATGCCTGCAGAAAATCTCATTGTTTGGCATTCAGTGCAAATGATTAATTTTCTGTGCAGTCACCCTCTTTTAGGCAGTGCTGTTACCTAAGGAAATCTTACGCTGCCAAAGAACCCGTAGGCAACTGGGGACGTTGCGGTGTGATCTAACAAGTCATAGCGTATGTCTCTCAACACGGAGCTCTGGGACGGGGATTTGTCTTCTGATGTGCAAGATGTTCCCTTGACACTTGCTAGAAGGCTGCTTGCAGGGGTTCTCTTCCACAGTGACCTCGCTGGAAGTGTCCTCTGCAACAAGCCAGGGGCTGATGAACCTACTTTTTGTGGAGTGAGTGGGTTTTCTGTTGCAATGTCTGGACTTTGCTCTGTAAGTGTTTCTGCAGCTGTTCCTAATCCACGCTTTTTGTACATGGATGCAGGTCTGAGTTCTCAAGCACCATGACCTCTGACCATCTGGGAATAAAATGCATTTCTTTGCGTAATTATTTTTGTCTTTTCCCCAGACTACTCAGGCAGTTCTTCACAACACAGCAGTCTCACTGCTTTACCGCTAACAAGGTGAATCCATTGCACGCCCAGCGTTATGAGGGTTCACTTGCATTCCTGCTCTTGGGAACCAGGCACCGTATGGCCTGTGTTTCAAGACTGGTAGATAAGCTCCACAAATGAGAAGTCCCCGTGGAAGGTCTTTTAAACAAGTTAATGTTTAGGTTTTTGTTTCTACTGAGGCTGTTTGTAGGAAACTTGGTTTATGTTCTGCTGTTTCAGTGGAATCCCAGTTGGTGTTCCGTCCCACTGCAGTGACTCTGTCGGTAGCTTCTTCTAAACCCTTCCTTTGCAAAGGAGCCGCAAAGTAATGCTGTCTCCATCTGGAAACCTCCCTCTTGCACAAAATTGTAAGGAAAGACTGTGCACATATCTATTTTTCTTTCTTTTTCAGAGTTTTCTCTGTTCCTGGATGGGCAGCCTTTAGCCTGGGTGGAAGGAGTTTTGATCTACAGATAACTTTCCAAATCTAGGTCTGTGTGGATACATGGAGGTGTTTTGGAGCCTAATGTAAAGCAGGTTTGGCTCTGTTCTAGGCTGTCTGTGAAATAAACCAAGGGCTTCAAATTTTGCAGCTGGAAATACTGAGAAGCCTGCAGTTAGTATTCTCTTCAAAGGGTCAGCAGAGAGCACCCAGTTTCATCTTCTTGTTCATGATGTTCCAAAATAATCTTACGGAGTCGCTTCTGTGGGAAACCGGTCCTACTAAGCCATGCTACCTTCTCGAGTATGTGTGGTTTTCTGCTTAACGATTTCCTTAGCAATAGTCGCTGCATTTAGTAGTTCCTTGCCCTTCATGTGTCTCCATCAGGACAGAACGTGTGGATGAAGATGAGCTTGCACGCTTGTGTGTTTAACACACCTCAACTTCCACGAGCGTTTGTAGTTTGTTCTCACAGGCAGAGTGAAGGCGCGTGCTGGCTGCTGCCTGTGAGTTGAGAACTGGAGTGCAGTTCCCCCTCTCCTTCAAGAAAAATTTGGAAGAGCTTTGCTTCTGACTTTCCAAAACATATTTGAAACATAACTCAGTGGCAAGCTTTGTTTTGAAATGGCCTTGCTCCAGCAATGGTTTTGTTGAGTCTGTTTATCCCAATTCCTTCCCTGGCTTAATAGGCTGAGAAAGTAAAACTGTTGTGTGGGTGGGTGGCTGAAAGTGCTCCGTATGGATACTGCTGTCATTTCTTTCATAAATAATGGTAGCTTGTGCATAAGCCTCTAATTGACTGAAAATGCATTAAAAGATAGCATGAAGGCATGTAAACTGCTACTTAAATCCATAGCGGGGGTCGGTCAGGAGAAGGGAGAGATTTCTCGGTGGGAGATGAGGAGGCAGGAGGCACGCAAACTCTGCGCGACATTAAACAGAGCGATTCAACAAAAAGTTAGTTTTCTTAAATGTTTATTGAAGAATGCAAAACTCCTTAAATACTTGAGAAAAGAAAGCTGTCTTGTCTCCCTGGGGCCAGGTGATGGATGCTAATAGCAACAGTATTATTTCCAAATAGCTGCGGTGTTAATTATGGCCTGTGTCTGAAAAAAATCTGTGGCTGGTGAGTGGGAGGTGGAAGGGCAGGGGCGGGAGGGAGATTAAACCATCAAAATTCCAGAGAATTCGGTGTTTTGTGTGAGGAACATATCTGGCCTCTCCGTGGCTGTACAGCCAGCGGTGTGGGAGCTAGTCTGGAAGGTCGTCATGCTCCCAGAGCTGCTGAACCAGCTGCTGCTCAGAGTGCTTGTCTATCGTTGTATCTCTTAATTTGTTCTTAATTAGGCTCAACAACGCGAGCTGTGTGTTTTTGATATCTAATTCAGATAGGAGCAAAGCCAGGCGTGAGAGCTGTGGCGGGCTGTGAGCACATGTGGGGAGCAAAGCGCTGCCTTTCAGTAGGCTGGGGAAAAGGCTTCAAAATATTATTTAATAGAAACTAGCAGCTGATTGTCAGGAGTGACGGAGCCATTGAACGGAGTCCAGAGGCAGCGGTTCGGTGGGAGCTGGGGTACCTGCCCTCTGGGAATGCTGGGGCTGGAGCGAGGGGCGTCTGGCATCTCACCCGCCCGCGCGGCCACCATCCAAAATCACTTCCATGCTGCCTTCGGCCCGGACTTTTTTGACTCTGGTCACTTGGGTTTGCTGAACTTCTTAACTGAAGCATTACACGTGCTTTGAGTTTAGGTGTGCTGGTTGAAAATGTGCAAGGGAAGGACATCGAGCTGCCGGAGGGCGAGGCTCCTGGGAGGGCAGCCTCAGGAAAGCCTGTTAAAATTCCTGCACTAACTATCCCATTTGTAAAATGCTTTTTATTTGAATTTTTTTTTTTTTTTTGGTTACAAGACAGTAAAATCTAGTTGTCCTTTAAACAGGTGGTTTTGTAATTCTCACCAGATTATCTGATATTTAAATTTGTTTGCAAGGTACTGCACTACAATCCAATAAACTTATTTTCTTATTACAAGAAGTCACGTGTTTGCCAGTTGGCCAAATATAATATTTAAAGAAGCTGCAATTTCATTTTTATTTAGCTATTTAAACTTTTGCTTTGGAGTTTGAAAGTATTTTTTAGTCTTTTTTTTTTCAGTTGTTCTTTCATCCCCACCTCTGAAAAGGTACAGTTGGAGCTGAACATCAGGAACGTTCTCTCCTACACCACCTACTGTCAAAATATCTGAGAGGAAATGAAAATGTCATGTATTTTGCTCTGTTTTGTCACTTTAAGCTGAACACTATGACCATGATTTGAAGGTGGGTAAGATTTGTCGCTTTGTTGTGATTCCTTTGGAGATGTGGGTCTTACTGAAGAAACGTTCATGAGAGATGACTTGCCGTGTGGCCAAGGATGAGAAGTGTTGCATTGTACAAGTAAATAGAAAACTTTTTGGTGAATCTCCTCTTGTCTGCTGCTGCCACCAGCTCTGATCTTCAGGGTACTGTGGTGGTGGTGATTGTTTTTGGTGGCTTTGGTTTTTACTGGATGATAGGTATATCTCCAACATGAGGAAAACTCTTGGGAAAATATAACCTTGCTGGGCCACCAAGGTCCTGCAGTGACTTGGACTGGGTGGAAATTGCCGCTTCTGAAGTGTAGTTATTACTGAAGTCACCGTTGGTATTGTCATTATGGACTAGTGGTGATGAAGTGATGATTTCTTGGTAATTGATGTACATTATTCTGCTGGGAATAAAGGGTAAAAGACAACTTTTTGTCTTTTCTGGATAAGTAAAGTCTTTGGATAATTTTGGTTTTTTAATTTGTTTTTTCTTGGGTAAAACCCTTATTTTAGGAGAGTAAGCCCCTCTTTGTGCTCCTTCCATTGGGGGAGTGACTTGGTTTCCCTGATACCTGTTGTGTACTGGCTGTGGAGCAGCTTCTGGATGTTTGATAGGAGCAGATGAACTTTCCAAGGATTCTGACTCACCGTAACCCAGATCCCGCTTGTCTTGGTGCTGACAGTGGTGGTAGCTTTGCAATCCAGATACGTGAATGAAATGGAGCCCTCCCCAAAATGGCCCGTGGCGTCCTTGATCATCTGTGATCTGGCTGCGCTTGCCAAGTGTAAAGTGCCTTTTTAAAATGAGCTTTTATTGTTTGTGCAGAAAAAGGACTTTGAGGCTTCCTGTGCAGATAGGAGTTTTGGGTTGGACATGGGATCTTTCCAGTCCCTAGTGAATAAACACAGCTGGCTGTTTTGGGAAATGGATTTAACATCTTTGCATCAAAGCTGTACAAATAAGGCAGCAAGCTGTACTGAATTATTAGATGACTTTTTCTGACTTTTGCACTGATTCAGGAGCGATCAAATGAAAAAAATGCATTTCTTTTGAGGCTGCCTTCAGCCCATGAAGGGGAAAATAATTTTCCCCTCCTCCTCCCTTTGGAAACATGACTAGAGCCAGCAGCCTCGATGACTTATCAATGTCAGATTATCATGCAATAATTTACTGGGCAGCCTTTGACTGTCCGGACCCGCCCACGCGCACAAGTCAATGGTGCCTTTGTTCAGGAGAGCTGGAAGAATGCATGATCTAATGGGGTGGTGGGAGTTCGCCGTCGGCCCAGTGTGCTCAAGGCTGCGCTCATTCCCCCGGTGTCCCAAACCCGTTTCCTTCCTCTGTCCCTGTCTTACTACGGGCACTCAGAAAAAGCCACTCGTGTTTATGTCTGCGTTGAGCTTTCTTAAAATCCAGGTGCCCGTGGAGCTCCGCATGCCAAAATGGGAGCAGGGCTTATTATGAGGTTGCATTAAAATCCTTCAGATGTTTCTTGTTCATGACGTACGTTTCTGAATCTCTAGACTCATCAGGTGAGGATAAGCAAATAAATCTAAGGTTTATTATCACCAGTTTGTGTTCCCATAAGGGCCACCACTCAGTGTTTGAGAGCCGTCATCTGTGTTTCTGTATGGGGTTATTTCCCCAGTGAAAATAATCAGAAAATGAAAATTCTGTATTTCCTTTTTTTTGGGTCCTGAGTATTCCATTTGCTTGTGCAATACCAGTGCTCTCATCTTCCTCCTCCTCCACAAATTTTCCCAGAAAAGCTAGGGTGTAGTTGTAATGGACATTCACTCTGGAACAATAATAACTTCTTGCTTTCTGTCAAAAATTTGGCTTTTTCATGCAAATGTGATGCAAGTGACATAACTTACCACTTATGTGTTTTGCAGGTGTTGGACTGTTGTTGTTTAATATAACTTTTTTATTCCAAAAGACCAAATTGCTTAGGATGTTTCTCGCTCTCCTCCCCTCCTTATAAACTGTTCCTGCTCTTGCTGCCCATCTGCATGCTGGAAAATCCTGTCCCATTCCACAAGATGGGGTAGCTCATTCTCCTTAAATATTTCCCTCTCATCTGCATCCCCTGTGTTCCAGGAGGGAAGCCTCCAGGAGGGTTTCTAGCATGAGAGGCTCAACAAAATGCCGCAGTAGCTGAGACCTTGGAGTGGTTGGTTGGCTCAAGAAAGAGCGATCAGTCTTGAACAAGATCTTGCAAACTTGCTGGCCTCTGTCTACTGCCATCAATGTTTCTGTCCCTTGCAATTTGCTGCTTGTGTTCCAGTATCTGTGCTACCCTTCGCACGTTGTGGTAGAGTACAAGTGGGAGACGCTGCCTCCTGCTATGGCTGGTAGCTCTTCATTTCTCAGAGAGGAGCAGATGAGCATTAATGTCTTGAAGCAGGAAAGCCTGTCTGCTTATAGCTGGTCTGGCATTGCGCTTGGTGGTGGGGAGAGTTGAAGGTTCAAGAAGTTGAGGTAGGAGTTGAGGACAGGATGGGCAAATGGCCTGGGGCGCGTTCCAGTCTAGTAAACTGGGAAAGCTGGCCTTTCTTCCTGGGAACACGGAGAAGAAAGTAAGATGAGAGCAAAATGAAATGCCAGTGGTAGTTGCTTGCTCTCTGTGTTGTCACTGCAAAATGGAAATGAAATGCAATCAAACAGTGGTAAGCATGCTGGTGGTTTTTACTGGCTTCTTTTCAATTCTGTTATCCTTTACTTAGGAATATGTTGTCAGCAGGTACCTGTGTCAAAAAAAGCTGCCTTTAAACAGGAGCCAACAGAAAGAGAAAGAGCAAAGTTTTAACTCTTTCGTTACTATTCAGTGAATTTTACTGAAGTTCTTTGCCCAATACAATCTTCTGGAGTGGATTTCTTTTTCTCCTGGGCAGCAAAACTCAGCAGCTGTATTTTTAAACTCCCTGCTAGGAGGATGCACCACGGGATTGCAGAGCGCAGGAGAGGTAGCGTGGTTTCTTCCCACATACAGGGGATGCAGGCAGACCGACAACAAAGGAGGTGGATGTCTTCTGGACTTATCTCATCCAGGCATCTGCTCACAATTCAGCGCTTGTAGTCACTTGTAGTCAGTGTGCCAGCTGGCGGGACCTTTTCCGGATGTAAATTATCCATCTGATCTGAGGGGTCTGAATACAAGGAGGCCTTTTGTGTGTAGGGACGAATTCCTAACTTGAGGGGAAAAGGAGGAGTTTCTAAAGATCTGCTGATGTTTTTCCAGCCTCTCTTTATGGTTTTCAGCGTGGTGCATTCCCTGGTGGACCTTGAGATACAGAGTTGGGCGATAACCTGCTGAGGAAGGGCTTTAATTGCTGATGTTGTCTGGTAGCTGCCATCAGCCTGACAACGTGAGCAGGTTGTTGGGGGAAGCATCCCCTACTTCAAACAGTGCTGAAGGCTTCCAACGCCACCGCTGCCGCCTCTGCGGGCACCCAGACTTGCTGGCTTGGTTGGATCCGTAATTGCAATACTGTCTTGAAGGCTTAGATGTGTGCTTGCTTACTTCAGAGAAAGATATTGTGGGGTTTTCTACGTCAGCCTGAATTATCAGAAGAGGCCAGTTGTTTCGTCACCTTGTTGCTTGCTGGTGAACAGCTTCGTGCCTCAGAAAAGATGCAGTTTGTAAATGTGCAGCTCACTGTTTTGAGCTCTGGATGCTTTAAAGACACGTCAGGTTGCAATCCTGAAGTGCTGAGCTCATGGTCGCTAATTACCGTATGTCTTCTTTCTGCTAATGAACTTTATGACAAACATCTGGAATTCTTCCTGCAAAATAAATCTGCCACTTCTCAGTACACAGAGGGAAGTGTTTTCTGATATTTGACGCCATCGGACACTTCTAAACCAATCTGAGATCAAAATAATTCCCGGCTTCTAGGAACAGGAGAACAATGGCTTTTTGTTTCCCAAGTGAAACTTTTAAAACTGCTTTTTACCCGGTTATTGCCGTCACCATGTCCCAGTGTCATAGCGATCTGTATTTATTTAGCCCTACAAGAACCGAAAGCCAGCTAAGCAGCTTATCTTTGCTCAAAAAAGGCTCTGCGGCCTTGCAGAGGCCTGCTAGCCGCCCGGCTGCTAGGCACAGCTTTTGCGTTCAGCGCGAGCAGGGGGGGAAACGCGTTTCAACACCCTGTCAGCTGCTCTTGGGTAAAGGCCATTGTTCCAGCGATATTTCCCCACGCACGCCGGTACGGCGCGAGTCACAGCCGCTCTGCGCGCAGTGACCGCATTCCTGTTTAATGCCATGAACGGGATTTCTCAAGTGGTTACGCTGCAAGCTGAAATAAATGTCTGTTCACCTGGGTTGCTCAGTCGGGAGGGTTTTGGATGCGTTTTCTTTGGCCTGAGATGTAAAACTGACGATGAAAAAGGGAGGATCCTTTCCATTCAGCACAAGAGATTTCCATGGAAAATGTTTTCCTGCTGCCCAGAGCGCAGTTTGCACGTGTTGTGCCTTTAGCTGAGCTGGAAATTTTGCACGGAGCTGTAGGAGACCTTGTTGGGGAACAGGGACCATAATTGAGTTATAGTGAGGAGGAAAAAAAAAATAGTCATTTTTCAGGACATGCGGGCTGTAACCTGGCCTTTTTACTGGAGCAGAAAGCTGTGTGTTTGTGGAGTGAGAGCACACGCCCGGCCCCCTCTTCATTCCCAGGATTCTTCTGAAGCGTTTCCTCCCTGAAATCATCTTGATGAAGCTTGAATGAAGGGTTTTGCTTCATGTTAGAGGAATGCAGTACTAGTAGAAGAAAACTAACACAAGTCAAAGTAGCAGGGTATTCTTGACAATTCCGTTGACGCAATTTAATTGAATAATCTTCACGCTGTAGCCTCCCCTCTTCCCTCTTCTTTACTCATGGAATGGCTGCTCTTGACTGATATCTTCACTGTTTTCACTTGTCATGAAAATTACCCAAAGAAATTTGGGTCCCACCTGGGCAGACTTTCAGCTTGAGATTTTGTTTTATTTTAGCACATGAGCTCAAATAAAACTTTCTCATTAAGCTAATGACAGTTTTATTAGTGATAAAACCATGGCAGTAGGCCTGGTTTTAGTTGCTGCCCATCCAAGGTGTTGGTGAAGTTCTCAGACTGGCAAGTTGCAGGTCAACATGTGTACTATGGTCTTGCTGCAGAAGAATGAGGAGGTGTTTGCTTCTGGCACTCCTTGCCATTATCTGGAAAAGACGGAGAATGTATCCTGGGTTTGTTTACCTTGGGCCTAACGAAGATACTTGTGTGTGTCTGGCTTGTGTGTGGTGTGCTCACCTTGAGTTTCTGCCTGTGCATGCTCTGCACCTCCAAAGCATCCTTTGCCTTCAGTGAAGAGCTCTTATCTTGAGAAGAGACCATGTAGCAGGAGAAATGGGTAATCTAGGATGGACTGATTTGTGTATCTGATCTCTGCTTCTTGCCTTGCATTGAGATTTGTATGAAAAATGCTTCCAAATAAATGGAAACAGGATTAATAATCTCTTGTATTGGGCGGTGAGGGGGGAGAGTAAGCCTAAGCTGCGTTACGATGTTAAGCGTTGATCCTTTGGAGTTTCTAGCCCTTGTGGAAGCAGCTTGGCATTAATAGCGTCATTGCTTCTCACTTGGCTTCTGTCTGTAAAAAGATCTTGTTAAATAACTTGACCCCAAACCAAAAGTGAGCTACTATTGAGTAAGAGCTGCAGATTGTGAGTGTCTGGCTTCCAGTCTTGGGCTTAGGTCATGCGTAACATCACACATGATATAAACAATAAAGGGTATTTTGTGGGAAGTATTGAGGGGTTTGTGTCTGTACAATGTCCCAGCTGTCTTGCGTGTCACGAACAGATAGTAGTTCTTGGTAGATTGGAATATCAGCAGATTTCTTCTGGTTTTAAACACAAGATTGGGCTTTCCTTTTTTTTTTTTTTTTTTAATAAAATCCTTGGGACATGTAGGTGTAAGTCTTCAGCATGCTGTGTGTCTTGATTTTTACTTCCCCCCATATGCTGAATTCTGGACCCTCTGCTTTGCTTCTCCTGCTACTTCGGTGTTCCCAGCAGCCAGAAAGAACAAAGGTTCCTCTCATGCCATTCAGGCTGTAGGCATGACCTGCCTAATGCAGACTGGTCCCAGTCTAACCAGGGGATGGCCGGCAAGCGAGAACTGTGGTTCCATCTCGAACTGGATGCGTTCCACCCAGGTTTTGCAAGCGTGCTTTGAGCCGCACGCTGTTCTTGTTGCCTGTGCCATCTGGTCTGCTTTAACTTATGAAGAGAGCCACTCTACAGCAGGTGCAAAGCCTGGCGTTAAAATTTAACACGGTGGAGTTAATTCATTTTACAAGTTGAGGTTAAGTCTGTGTGACTTCTGCAAGCAGAAAAAAACCCCGTTTCTCAATCAGTTAAAACTCTCCTAGACGGCTGCAACCTCTGCTTAGAGCAGTGTTTTTTCTTGGAGGTGGTGGGACCGTAAAAGAGCGTGGCAGGGACTAAACACTCGAGATCTTGTTCCAGACAAGCCTCATGTTGTTCTAGCAAGTTCCCTACGTGCGCCAGGGTGTCGTGATCGTACACAGCCTGCCTGCCGAGCTGGAGCGAGAACAGCCGGCGTGCAGCTGTACGCCTCCTCTTGGGAACGCGCCCCTTGGCTGGCAGGGGTGGCAGAGGAAGGTGGCTGAAGCCTGCTGCAGTCCTTTTGCACTCATGGGTTTTCTGAGGGGTGTGAATCCCCTGGGCGGTTGGTTTATGTGCACAGGGGTGGATGCTCAAGTCGCTGGAGAGAAATCCATGAGGGAGGACAATCTGCTGATGGCCACAAACTTATTAGGAGATGAGTAGACAGCAGGGAGGTGTTTATCCTCCTAGGAGAAAGAGAACATGGCTAGCTTGTAAATCGTTGCACTTTGATCTGAAAAGTGTCTTGGTGACTTTAATCAGACGGTCTGGAAAACTTAAACCTTGCTTTGTCTTTCCCAGGGAATGAGTAGAAGAGAGTGGACTCAGTAGGTCAGTGCTGGAGGAAAGGCTTCATGAGTAGTAGAAAGAGTTTGGGATGTTGTCTATTTAGGGGGGAAGGAGAGGTACAAAACAGGCTCTGCAGTGTGACTCTTACCTCTCTGGTTAGTACTGTTTCTGCCATACGTGTGTTTGGAAGAAATGTTATCAAATGGCATGGTTGACTTGGACCTGGTCTTAGATACATACAAACTCTTACTGGATCTGTTGTAATTTATCATCTCGTGGGATAAGGACACTGTTGGTTAATTCTGCAGAAGAGAACTGAAGCTTGTGAGATGTGTGTTTGATTGCACAGAAGTTTGTAGGTCTATTTATTTATCTACTCAGCCTTCCTTTGATTTCTGCTGTTATTTCCTTCACGTAGTCTTTTTGGAAGATATGGTACCTAGGACTGGAAGAGATAATTCTGGTGCTGGTGGACACTGCTCATCCTGCTGGATGGTACCAGAGAAGATATTTCTTCTAAAGAGAGAACCGCAGTGCAGCTTTTGCTGTTCTTTCTGTTTCGAGTTGTTTGAGTCCCTTTCACCACTTTCTTCTCTCATCTGCAGGAAAGGCCTTTGACATCACATATGTGCGTCTGAAGTTCCACACCAGTCGGCCAGAGAGCTTTGCGATCTACAAACGCACCAGGGAAGATGGCCCATGGGTGCCCTACCAGTATTACAGTGGCTCCTGTGAGAGCACCTATCACAAAGTCAATCGTGGCTTTATTCGGACTGGAGAGGATGAGCAGCAGGCGCTCTGCACGGATGAGTTCAGTGACATCTCCCCTCTCACTGGGGGCAACGTGGCATTCTCAACGCTAGAGGGGCGTCCCAGTGCCTATAACTTTGACAACAGCCCTGTGCTACAGGTACGTGAGCAGGACTAAGTCAGTTGAGTGGCCTGAGTCAAGTCTTTCTGTTTAGTCATTGTGGGTGGTGGCTTTGTGCTCACTGTGGGCTGCACGACAGCCCTGGTTCATACTGAAAGGTCCTTGCGCAAGTAAGGTAGGAGGGACAATCCAAAGAGATGCTTCTGAAGGAAGAGTTGAACTCTTGACTCGGTTGTTAGTAAGTTTATGGTACAAAAATCAAAATCAGTGACATTAAGGATGATTTGTCATTAAGGCATCATGGAAGTCTTCAAAGGATGGATGCAAATCTCTGCCTTCTTAGAAAGCAGCCGTGGGCATTTTACTGGTTTTTCAGATATGAGGTCAGAGGAAGGTAAAGCCTAAGTCAAATGAATATTTGAGGTATCTGCATGTATATTTTGAGCACAAAAATGTAAGAAATGTTAGATTCTTCTAAACAAATAAAGGGTTATTGGAAACCCTGACCTGTTCTTTTACGTGTGTGTTGGAGCAGGGGAGCTTGATTTTATCCAGTGTATATGGTTTCTCTTACAAGCAGCTTGGGGTGGAGGTTTGGTCAAGGGTGGGTTTTTTTGTTGTTGTTACCATTCACAGCAGTGGTGGGCTGGTTGTCAGGAGCATACTGGGAGCACCAGTTTATCTAGTTTGCTGCTGCTTTCTGTATGCTGCTCTTGAGGACTTCTCCAGCTTATATTGTAACATAGCTAAAGCTCTGCAGTTTGCCCCATCGAGGCTTTTCTGCTTCCTTTCGGAGCTGTGATCACCACTCCTTCCCTTTCCTCTTCGAGTAGCAGGAGCAGACTGAGACAAGATCCCCAGCCAGCAGGCAGGAGAGCAGAATCTGGTGGGGCTCACTTCTGCAAACGAAAATAAAGATTAATGGCAAAGGGAGAACAACTGAAATGGAAAAGAACCAGTTTGACCACCTTGTTGGTGTAGCTTACCCTTGTAGAGAACAGGGTCCGATCGTTAAAGTGAACGGAGAGGTTTCAAGCATGTAATTTTCTGATTAACTTCTTGCAATGGCCATTTTCCTAAAATATGTACAAAACTCTGGTGTTGCTTTTTGGAACTGAAGTAAATGTGTATTTTGTGCTCAGCATTTCCATGTGTTTATGCCAGTGTTTGTAATTCAGCAAATCTTATTGTACTGGCTAAGCGGCAATGCAGCTGCTGTGCCGTTGGACATACAAGGACGTTTTTCCTGGTTTTATGGTGTTGAAAGGAAAACGGCATTGCAAAAGCTGTAGGGAAAACAAGGAGATACTAGTGACAGCCACTGGCTGAAGGTGATGTGAAATCTGGGGACAGGCTGCATTTGCTGGCTGTTGCTGGAGGAGGGTAGGGCAGTGTGTTGAAGATGCTGTGTAAATATTATTAAAAGCTCTTGTGTTGTAAGTCAGATCTGCCTGTCTGTTTTTCTTCCTCCGCCTCCCCCAGCCTCATTCATCTGTCTGTGCCTCTTTGTCTGGCGGTATATGTCTGCAGACAAGTGTCCCCTAAAGCTTTTCCCGTTGGTGCTGTATAGCTTTGCAGGAAAACTGCAGTCAGGTAGATGTGTACAATTAGGAAGCTCACATAATTGCTTACACTGCACTTTTCTCTGGAGAGTTTACCCACTGCTTCCCAGCTGAGAGCAGTCAAGATGCGAAGAGGCGTTGGAAAGGGCACCCAGAGAGGAGCAGGGTCTGGAAAAGACATTTGAACCAAGAGAATGTGGTGTAAGGCCTCTCAGGCAGGGACGGGTGAGCTTCCGAGGTGCAGAAGGGAAAAAGATGAGGAAGGAACCTGTTGATTGATGAATGATTGTAAATACAACTGCTAATGACACAGCACTGGTATGCTTTCTCAGGGAATGTTTGATGTTTAATCTGTTGGGATTTCTGTCTGCTCTAGGAATGGGTGACAGCTACAGATATTAGAGTGACCCTCAATCGTCTGAACACATTTGGAGATGAAGTTTTCAATGACCCAAAAGTTCTGAAGTCTTATTACTATGCAATTTCTGATTTTGCTGTGGGTGGTAGGTGAGTAGATAATAAACCTCTACTTATTTAAAGCTTTTGTTCAGGATTACTGAGTGCTTTAAAGATTTTGATTATATGCATATGGTACCATTAGGCTCCAGTCTGTATTGACTAAAAAATGTAGTAGAATGAATCTTACGAATCTTGCAAATACTGTGTATAACTTTTTTTACTGTAATTTCAGGGCAGACAAAGACTGAATTTTTTTTTTCTTGATTAGATCAAATGTTAAGTGATTTAGGAGAGTGAAGGGTGAAAAGAGTGACAAAAAAGTAAAGCAAAGGTCAAAAAATCCCATTTTTTCCTATGCTTTTTAACATGTTATTAGTTGTTCTGTGCCTCTATCAGGATGTAGCCTAGGCTAACAGTAAGTAGAAAATCTCAACGTCTCTGCTTCACAGATATTTTGGGAGCTGTCTCTTATGAAGATCTGAAACATTGTGCAATACTGTGCTTGTCTGCTACTTTTGCTAAAGCATATTGCAGAATGCTTAAATCTTAAGTTGTTGACATTAAAATGTTTTTATAAACAGGGCTGAGACCAGTGCAGTGTTTTGGACTGTTTGCAGGGAGCAGTCCTGAGACCGGGTTTTGACAGCACGGGGACGCACATTGGCTGCACCGCCAGTCTGTGGAGGTCCCTTGGCTTCTGTATGAGTCACTTCTGTGCTAATTAATTTCTTACATCAGTAGCACACGGCCAGCATGCACACCGTTTCCCGGCCTTTCATGAGAGAGAAGCTATGGAGAGTTTACTAATGTAAAGCCAACAAAATCTTTGCCTCTCCTACTCAGCTTACTCTGTTTTAGTGACAGATTGTGAAGGAGTTGGTTAATGTTCTCACGTTCCTAAATGCTTACCTTGAGCATGCTAAGCCTGTTTGTTTCATAGAATGGTTTGGGTTGGAAGGGACCTTCAGAGATCATCCAGCCCCTCGCCGTGGGCAGGGATGTCTTTTACTAGATCAGGTAGCTCAAAGCCCCATCCAAACTGAGCTTGAATACTTCCAATGATGGGGTGTCCACAACTTCTGCAGGCAGCCTGTTCCAGTGTCTCACCAACCTCATCGTAAAATATTCCTTCCTTATGTCCAATCTGAACCTACCCTCTTTCAGTTTAAAATCGTTACCTCTTATCCTGTCACTACAGACCCTGGTAAAAAGTCTCTCTCCATCTTTCTTGTAAGTCCTCTTCAGATATTGAAAGGTCTCCGTAAGGTCTCCCTGTAGCCGCATCTTCTCCAGGCTGAACAACAGCAGTTACGTTCTCAATTTTTTTAATGACCATCTACCTTTGAATTTGTCTCATCTCAGATTTTTGGATCTGGGCTCTGTTTTTGGGATTGCTCTGTGGGTAATTGGAACTCTGGAGTTTAAATACCTCTTCCTTGTCTCTTGTTAACCAGATGCAAATGTAATGGGCACGCGAGCGAGTGCATGAAGAATGAGCTTGGGAAGCTGGTCTGCAACTGCAAGCACAACACCTTTGGGGTCGACTGTGAAAAGTGTCTTCCTTTCTTCAACGACCGTCCATGGAGGAGAGCAACAGCAGAGAGTGCCAATGAATGCTTGCGTATGTGCGGCCACACTTGAGGGGAAAATCTCTCAGGGGCTGGGTCCCTTGTCTCTACTGGCATCCAGATGCTGGCCCTGCGTAGTTTTAAGTTGTCTCAGTTGCAGTTAGCCAGTGTTAAGCACAGTTCTGGTGTTTTTCACCAGAGATTTCATGGGACTGCTGGTCATCCCATTTCTTCCTTTAGGAGCTTTCTGGTAGATCTCTAGAAAGGGCCATCTCCTTTCTGAAGAAGAGTGAGAATGACCTTTAGTAAAGAGGTGTGCCGCGAAAATGTACAGGTTTATATTTTATTGAATCCATAGAAAAAAAAATCTGTATTTAGTATGCTAGAGTATAATTGCCCTTTAAAAAGCCCCTCATTTAGCATCCTCTGACTTCCTCTCATATTTGGATTATTGGTTTTTACAGTTACTTGTCAACTGTTTCATCCAATTTTGAGGCTGTTGCAACAGTTCTGGACTGCAAATGCGGATCTCTGTGACCGAATGCCAATTTATTTTGCTTGGTTTTGTGTCACAGACCACAGCTCCTGGTAGTTTACTTTATGGGGAAGCTTTTTCAGACAGAAAAGCTTTCTTCCTGTCTGACCTCTGGGTGTGTTGATCGTTCCCAGCTGTCTGGTCAAGACCTGTAGCTTCACTTGACAGACCAGTGAAGCCCGGGTCTCCTGCTCTGTAAACAGAGGGGATTTGTAATCAGGGGAGAAACTCTCCTTACAGCATGGAGTCAGCCTCACTGTTGTCTTCTCATGCTTGTTTGCATGACTGAGATCAGTGTTGCTGCACGGGAGGGCGGCTGCAAATGGCAGCCCAGCGTGGAACAAAGTACAGCAGAAAATGCTGGTTTTCTTCTGGATGTAGATGAGAATGATCTCAGAGCCTGTTTCACTGTTACAGCCTTGCTTCCACCTCCCCTGTTCAACCACCACTAAAACACACTTCCCTCTTTTTCTTCTCACTGATGCACAAATGCCTTAGGGCTCCGTGCATGGGTCTTGGGATGGTTAAAGGCTCCTGCTCCAGCTGAATATCGAGTCTTGTGGTAGCGGGTTTTGTGATTGTCAGGTCAGACGGCCACACCTGCTGTTCACTGATGGTACCCTTGTCTTTGCAGCTTGTGACTGCAACGGGAGGTCACAGGAGTGCTACTTTGACCCTGAGCTGTACCGCTCGACAGGCCACGGGGGCCACTGCACGGGCTGCTCGGATAACACCGACGGCGCCCACTGTGAGAGGTGCAGGGACAGCTTCTATCGCCTGGGCAGCGAGGAGGGGTGTCTGCCCTGCAGCTGCAACCCAGTCGGTAAGTAGTGGCAGGAAATATTTCGGCTTGCGAACTTCCATCCACAAAAGCTAGCTCTTCTCTCCGTTACGCACCTAATTGTAAACTACAGAGTAAAAAGAGGTTTTTTTTTTTATTTTATTTTCTTTTCTTTTTTTCCCCATGTAGGAAATGTTCATTGGGTTGTATTTTGTTTTGAATTATCCTTGGATCTAATTGGAGTTGAGGTGGCACGAGCAGATGTTTCACCTTTGCAGCACTTACTCCTTCAAATGTGTTCTGAAATAGATTTCAGTTTGGTTTTTTTTATTTTTTTTTTTCCCCACTGTGCATGTGTTATCCTGGACACTCCCAGTACTAAAGAGCTCATTTAAATTCTTAATAAACAAGATGATGTGAGTGGATATTTCTGGAAGTTGTTCATACTGAAGGATTGTAGTGAACTTTAGCTGCATCAGTTTCTCCTACTGAGTATCCAAGCACTATAAATACAAACCAGTCAAACCTTAAACGCAAAAAGGGATGGAGGTGAGAAAAAATTTAAGTAAACTTAAAATGTGTAGTTAAACCCCTTTACGAAAAAAAAAACCAAAACAAAAAACCACAAATAGAAGAAATTCTGGCAGGAGAACAAGTCTCTTGTCGTCAAGGGAACCGCTTGACCCCTATGGAGTGATCCCAGAACTACACCAGCCCACAGCAAATAAGGAGGAAGGAGACAAAAGGGTAACAGATAGTAAGATATGATGTGAGGTTCCAAAATAGCGTAGCTGGAATAAGTAATTGCTTGCAGCATGCCCTAAAAGCAGCCAGTGAAAGGTCTGCCAGGGTACGTCTCCTGTCTAATTTGGTCAGAGAGTTGTACAGTTGTGAAATTTTTTCCCAAGAAAGGCCTCTTTCTTCCTCTGTCGGCTCTCCTAGGTCCTTGTGTCGGACCTTATTTTAAGAGGGGTGAGAGTTGGTGTCAGCTGAGATGGTCCAGAAGAGGCAGGGAGGTGACTTCTCCAGTCTCTAAGGACAAATTTCAGAGGGCTTTATAACTTATATAACTTTATAACTCAGTGCACACTGGCACCCAGGGTGTGTTCAAAGCCTTTGGATTGGTTTAGGTTGCTATTTTTTGTCAGAGTACTGAGTTTTTCCTACATAGTCATGAGTGGGACTGCAAAGGGGATTTGAACTTTGGCTGTATATGGTAGAGGTTTTCTGAGTTCTGTCCTGTCCAGCCTGATTGTCTTATAACTCTTCACTTTGCTGTAATTTTCTGGTGTGGACTGAAGTGGAAAGAAGAAACTATTTCAGTATATTAAAATACTTTTCTTCTGGTAGTTAACTGTTACAGTACTGACAACGAGGCTGCTGGCTGCTTCAGTGCTTGGGAGAAAGCATTTTGTCCACATGGATTAAAGAAACCTGCTGCTGCCTTTTGTGCAAAACCACTTGAACAGAGCTGTACTGAGGAATATGTCCTTCCAAAAATGAGACTTTTTCTAAAGGGTTTCTTAGAGTTAATAGTGACATGTGCAGCCTTGCTCTGAGGAGGTGCTTTAGTCTTTAAATCCAACTTGGGAATCAAGGGAGGAAATCGGAGCATGAAAGGGAGAGGTCAGGATATCTCCTGGCAAAGGGAGAGATGGTGATTAGGGGAGAGCACAAGGGATTCAGAGAATAAAATCTCAGAAATGACACATTGCAAGGTAAAACAGGCATGAACTAAGGAGTTATGCAAAGGTAACATTGAGGATGAAACAGGAATAAGGACGAGAATGCAATTTGAAGTTTAAATTGTATTTATATATAAAAAGGTTGGTAGGAATACTTAAAAGCTGAATGTAGTTTGGGAGATTAGATGATGATTCATCT
Source organism: Tetrax tetrax (assembly GCA_009806455.1). Classification (NCBI taxonomy): domain Eukaryota; kingdom Metazoa; phylum Chordata; class Aves; order Otidiformes; family Otididae; genus Tetrax; species Tetrax tetrax. The sequence continues at coordinate 177,575 of WHYT01016677.1, forward strand.
TTCTAGAGCTGCTAGGGGAAAAATCCCTGTGAACTAGAGGCAGTCTTTAGGTAAGCTGTCATTTATTGGCTTGAAGCTATGCTTTCTACTTTTTTTTCCCCCCCTTTTTCTTGCTCATTTTGTAAAGTTGAAAAAATTGCAGGCTAATAGGACTAGATGGGTCTGCTGAGGTGCCCATCCCTGCTCTCCCCACAGGTTCCCTCAGCACGCAGTGCGACAACTATGGCCAGTGCAGCTGCAAACCTGGCGTGATGGGTGAGAAGTGTGACCGGTGCCAGCCGGGTTTCCACTCCCTCTCTGAAGCTGGGTGCAGGTAAGGGAGACTGCTATTCTCTAAGAGGAAAACTAGGTGCCTTTTTAAAGCTTTCTCTATGTGGCTCTTAATGAGTTATCCTCTCTCCTGACTCTTTCAGGCCCTGTTCTTGCAATCAGGCTGGCAGCACAGGGGAATGCAATGTTGAGACAGGACGGTGTACGTGCAAGGACAACGTTGAAGGCTTCCACTGTGAGAGGTGAGTGTCTCTTCCTGTGGCTTTGTTTCAAGAATGACAAACATTTGAGCGATGGCCCTCAGGTAAGCATCAGGGAAATTAATTCTCTTTCCTTCACATCTTTAGATGCAAACCAGGATTTTTCCATCTGGATGCCTCCAATCCAAGGGGCTGTACCCCCTGCTTCTGTTTTGGACACTCTTCAGTCTGCACCAATGCCGTCGGCTACAGTATCTACAGCCTCACCTCCAGCTTCCAGTTTGGTAAAATTGAGCCTTCCTTTGTGTCTCAAAGTGGGCTGTAAAGTCAAGTCAGAAGCAATTAAAAAACCCTTCTCCTTCCTCTCTGTGCAAGACTGCAAACCTTGGGCAGACAGATCCAGGATTCCTCTTTTGGAAGTATTGAGTTACTTATGAAGTTACTGGGAGCTTCCATGTCTGCAGCTAGTTTGTTCAGCTAGAGAGAAATGAATTCAAGACTTTGTCCTTGGGCACCCAGTGCTAATGTACACCATGCAGGTGCAAGCAGGAACTGCAAATATAAACCTTTAATAGCTTGAGAGAGGTGCTGGTTGAGGGGGTTATTTCCTCAGTTTTACAACCAAATCAGGAGTTTCTCATTGATTATAATAACTTTAAATTTGGGGTTTAACATGGCTCTGAATTAAACACACTTGTGTTTTTGATTGGTCTGTAAGCTGAGGAAACATCTTTTTTCATACAGTCAGTTTCCTGTGTGTGCGTGTTTTCATGCTGCGTAGTCCAAAAAGAACATATTTTAAATTAAAATTCCACTGAAGTACAGTTCGTACGAAGGCTGAAACTCGCATCAAGTAGTAGATGGCTGCAGGTTTTCCCGTTTGTGCTTAAGCTCTTTAGAAAACAACATTTTGAACAAGGAGTTGTCATAGTGTTGGAAGTTCAGAGGGTTCAAGTCAGCACTTGACTTAGGGACTTGAATTGAAAAGATGATGTTTGCTATCTATGTTCTTCTGCACAGCTACTTTCTGAAGTCTGTTAGTGCCAGTGTGCAGACTGTGGATTAGTTATATATGAGCAGCGTGCAGTAGGCACGAGAAGTGTCTGCAAAGGTACATCTTCAAAGGGTGTTAATTCTTGCATGTTTGATTTTTCAGGAGAGGACGAGTGGCATGCTGAGCAGCGTGATGGCTCGGAAGTCTTACTCCAGTGGAGTGCGGAGACCCAGGATATCTCTGTTATTTCGGACAGCTACTTCCCCATGTATTTTGTTGCACCACGTAGGTCATTTGAGAAACAAGGCTTTCTGTGCTACTTGTGCCCTTTCTGTTCTGTCCCCTAACTGTAAGGATTTCTTCACCTTCCAGGCAAGTTCTTGGGCAACCAGGTTTTGAGTTATGGACAAAACCTGACCTTCTCCTTCCGTGTGGACAGACGGGACTCACGCCTCTCAGCAGAGGACCTGGTGCTGGAAGGGGCTGGGCTGAGAGTGTCGGTGCCACTCATTGCCCAGGGCAACCCTTACCCCAGCGAGAACGCGCTCATCTACACCTTCAGGTGAGAGGAGTCTCCCAGCATGGTGGGAAGCAGCTGGGACCTAGCCGGTGGTGTCCCTAGCCCCTGAGCTCTTGAGAAAACAAACAGCATTAATTTTAGCTTGGAATAGTGGTCTTATCAGGTTAGGTCGAAGCTCGCTGTCTAGCAGCATTGCGTAAGCATATGTGAGTTATGTCTCAATAGCATACCGCTGTTGGAAAGAGTGCTTTAAAAGGGCACAGCTGTTACGTCTGAAAGCTTTACTGATGATCCATGGCTCTTCTCTGTAGGCTCCACGAAGCTGCAGATTACCCATGGAGGCCTACTCTTACAGCATTTGACTTCCAGAAGCTTCTCCACAACTTGACTTCCATCAAGATCCGTGGGACGTACAGTGAAAGAAGTAAGTCGCTGAGCAGAAGAGAGGGCAGACTCATCCGTCTAGTGCTTGCCTTGCTTTATTGTAGGGCCTGGTCATAAATAGCTGTGTCAGCTTATTTGGCAAAGCCTGTGCCGATTGCTTTTCGCTTGGCCTTCCTGTGTAACAACTTCACTGGCCTCCTGAAGAGGACATGAGGAAGAAAGATGCTGCCTTTGAGAGTCTGGAAGTTGAACACCCACCACCTGCTGATTCTTTGCTTCTAAACATGTTTTTTTTTTCCTGTGTTGCATAGCCAGTGTCCTCCAAATTGGTAGAAATACATAGCACAGAGTCCTGAAGGACACAGTAGGATACATACAGGGAGTTTACAACACTTGGCATCAGTTTCTGCTACGCGGGGAATGGTTATATCCCCCTGTTTCCTGATCTTGCCTTGGCATGGCCAATGGGAAGGACGAGGTCTTGAAAGTGCTGCATGTGCTGAACTTGATTAAAAGTTGCTCATAATGAGGGTTTATAAAAATGGGGTACAAATGAGGAGCAAAAATATCTGGGTCCTTGGGTGTTGTTGTGTGAAGAGGAGTTTTTGCAGAAAGATGAATTTGCATTTGGGGAAGGTGGGAAAGCTGCAAGTGTTTTTGGTAGAGGTGGCTTGTAAAGAGGAATGTGGGGTTATGAAATGGGGAGGAAGGATGTGGAGCAAGCCGTCCGCTGAATGCTGTAGCTGTTGCTAATTTGTGGGAGCTGAGACTCTGCTTGGTGCTCTGGAGCTGCTGGGATGGTACAAACACACTATAAGTTAAAAACCAGTCGTGTTGTGTCTGGGCTCTGTTCTGTTCCCAGGAAGGGTCAGGAAGGAGAGGGGGGAGCACTCAAATGCCAGGTGAAGGAATGACTTGAGAGGAATAGCTGAAGAGTTTGCCCTGAGGCATGGTTAGCAGACACTGTGTTAGAGATGGTGTATTAAAATTGCTGCAGAGATGATCTGTCCTTCCTAGAAAGACGGGGAATTGGTTTTGGTATTTGATTTGGAAATGGAAACCATATGCATGCAAAACGTAGCTTGTTTTAACTGACTGTACTTGCTCACGTGCTGTTCTCAGCATCCTCCTCTGTATTGTTATCCTCAACTTCCCTGCCCTGTGCATAGCCTCCGTGAACTACACTGCATCTTTTCTCATCTGTCTAAACCTTTCTGGAGGATTTTGCTTCTTGATTCACCTTACCAACTGTGAGCATCCACCTGTCTGTCTGTTGTACCATTCAGATATGTGTTTGGTGAACCGGTGATGAGAGCCTTTGTGGTTCCAAAGTGTTTCTCCTTGGTTCTTTCTAGGTGCTGGCCACCTGGATGATGTTACCATCACAAGCGCTCGTCCTGGACCTGGTATACCCGCGGCCTGGGTGGAGAGCTGCTCCTGTCCGGTGGGATATGAGGGGCAGTTTTGTGAGCGCTGCTCCTCTGGGTACCGGCGAGAGACACCGAGCCTCGGTCCCTACAGCCCCTGCGTGCCTTGCGCTTGCAATGGGCACAGCGAGACGTGCGAGCCCGAGACAGGTAAGAGAGGCTGATAAAACAGGGGGCAGCAAGAGGGTGGTTCTTCTTTCTGGGCTGGATGGTGAAGCAAAAACCATGTCCCTCTCTATTCCAGGCATGTGCAATTGCAGGGATAACACGGCGGGGTCGCACTGTGAGAAGTGCAGTGATGGGTATTACGGAGATGCGACAGCAGGCACAGCCTCAGACTGCCAGCCCTGCCCGTGCCCAGGCAGCTCAAGCTGTGCCATCGTGCCCCGCACGAAGGAGGTTGTGTGCACCAGCTGCCAGGCTGGCACTACAGGTGTGTTCCTACACAAAAAGTTTGTTTTGTTTTGTTTTTTTCCCCTACACCCTGCATGCCTGTGGAAATGTGTCTCCTGCCAGTTCTGGGACTCTGACCCGCAGTGAGCAGCGCTGAAAGCTGCTATGTTTTCTGGTTCAAATCCTTCTCCCTTCCTCAGCCCCATTTTCTGTCCTGTGGGAGGCTCAAGGGCTACCCATGTTCTTTGTGTCTGTCTCTCGAGAACAAAAGGGGAACAAAGGCTTAATCTGTGCAAAGTCTGAACACTTCTTTGCTACGTAGGTGAGCCATGCTAGCTTCTAACAGAGCTCTGTTAATTGCATGGCATTGGGTAGAAAACAGGATAGATTCAAGAAAGCCAGGAAGGTGGGTTAGACTGAAATAAAATTAGAAGATGCAGTTTGCCAGCTGGAGAGGCACTGTGGGACGCTTGCAGGGGAGGGCCAGTGCCTGCCCTAGGAAAAGCAGGAGGGCCGCAGTAACTTGCAAACACTGCCCAAAATGTGCAAGAACAAATTTATGCTCAATGTTTTTAAAAAGAAATATATGTACAGATCCTTTTAATTAATTTTTTTTTTTTTTTTAGCAATAGACTGTGAAATTTCAGCATGTACCTGAGTCCTTAAGCAGAGCCTTTTGTTCTGCCTGCAAACAGCAAGGAAGCTTTAGGATGATTGGCAGCCTCCATGCTTCTCTGCTGATTTTATGCTTGGCATGGCAGAGTCCAAAGTATAGACTACCTGTAAATGCTTGAAATGCTTATAAAAGCCCCTGAACAAGCACAGAGGCAGCTCGTGGGGGTTCCCATGGGTGCCACTGCTTCATGAACCAAAATGGAGTCCAGGGGTCTGGGTTCCCTGCAGCTCAGCTGTTAGTACAAGCTGATCTTTACCTATAGCTATGTGATCACACGAGAGTTCCTTCTGTCTCCTGCTGCCTTCTTGGGATGTAAAGGGAAAGAGGATTTGCATGTGCATGAACTGCTTAAGAAATGGTGCTTATAGCTGGCTGGGGAGGTTGAATCTGCAGTAAGTGTAGGGAGCTGCTGAGTTGGATGCTTCAGTGGCTGCCTGCGGAGGTTTGGCAGATCTTGTTGGCAGTGGGGCTTCCTGGAGCAGTGGTGCCCCATAGAGCTCTATGTGCTTGGACTGTTAAATTAATGGCTAATGACAAATTACAACCAATAGGTTTGGCTTAAAGGGATAGGAGGAGAAAAGAGGAGCTGAAATAATTCGTAATGTAAAATTCCAGTTAAAAAGCAGCTTAAATTTAGAGATGGGGAGGGATTTGTGTGTGGTTTTGTGCATCTTTCTGGCCCCAACACAAGGATGAAAGGAGAGGAAGCTGGAGAGTTTACTTTTCAGAAGGGACTGCAAAGGGAGGTGAGGTGGAAGCAAAGGGTTTTCTACTGCAGCATGTGTGTTTCTGTCATGTCCTAGGCAAGAGGTGCGAGCTTTGCGATGATGCCTATTTTGGAGACCCACTGGGTGAAAACGGTGCCGTGAGGCCTTGCCGTCTCTGCCAGTGCAACGACAACATCGATCCCAACGCCGTGGGGAACTGCGACCGCCAGACGGGCGAGTGCCTCAAGTGCATCTACAACACTGCTGGCTTCTACTGCGACCGCTGCAAAGACGGCTTCTTCGGGAACCCCCTGGCCCCCGATCCTGCCGACAAGTGCAAAGGTGAGAGGTGGTTCATCTTGCGTTTAAAAATGATTTTGTCCCCAAGAGCTGCTGTTTCCTGATGTGTTGTTAGGACGTGATGTCAGGCTGTTGTTCTGCCCCTCAGCAGCGATGCGTGCCTTGATCCTGGTTTGGTGGTTCTAACTTGCTAAAACGCTCGTGTTTGTGGGTGCTTACTGCCACCGAAGCAAAAGCATTGTGCAGCGCAGCGGCTGGACTGCTGCATGTTTTGGATCCAGGCCCGTTTAGGGACCAGCTAGCACGGGACTTCTAACTTACTGCATGTTTTTCCATCCCTTTTGTTTTTGCAGCTTGTCACTGCAATCCCTACGGCACTGTGAATCAGCAGACGAGTTGCAATCAAGTGACCGGGCAGTGCGAGTGTCTGTCTCACGTCACTGGGAGGGACTGCAGCGCTTGTGAGCCCGGCTTCTTCAACCTCCAGAGTGGACGTGGCTGTGAGAGGTGACGTTTGCCTTGACTTGGGGCGAAGAGCCTGGTTTTGGGGGGTGTCTGTACTTACCTTGTGCAGGAATGTGATGTTTGTCACAAATAACCAGTGTGCCTTGATGCTGCTATGGGTGGGGAAGAGCAGCAGTCAAGGAGCAGCTATGAAGGCTGTACCAAAAGCCTGACTTATAAATAGCTTTATAAATAGCTTTAAATCAGGGTTTTAAATAGTAAAGTGGCACGTGACCATGTGATTGTTGATAGCAGGGGCTCGTGGGTTCCTTTTTTAGTCCAGGCACCAAGTGACCTTGCATGGTTCAAAGACTCAGTGCTTCACCTCCTGCATCTGCACAGGAGTAAGTGACTTTTGGCAAATGGAAACATTGAGCTGTGCTCTTTAGAGCTCCTTCAGAGAGGAGCTTCACCTGTGCCTTCCTTCTGTGTCACCACCTGACCTGTGGCTGCCTCCCTCAGGTGCAACTGCCACGCGCTGGGCTCCACCAACGGCCAGTGCGACATCCGAACTGGGCAGTGCGAGTGCCAGCCTGGTGTCGCTGGCCAGCGTTGCGACAGATGTGAGGTCAACCACTTTGGCTTTGGCTCCGAAGGCTGTAAACGTAAGTCTCTGAGAGGCTGCAGGGAGGCGGATGGGAAGGATGTTGCCCAGCCAGCCTTGCCTTTGCTTTCCTCCTGTTTCTGGGAAGGTACTTTCTCACCACACTCTTCGTCACAGCAGAAATTGGGACTTTTATGTCCACACCTTGCATGATGAAATTTGATCTCTGTACAATAGCTTATCCTCTTTCTTTTATTATTTTTTTTTTTTATTTGGGGGTAGTAACAACTCTAGCTTATTAGATACCTGCTTCTCTTTGGTGTGAATACATTCTCTGAATCTTGTCCTGCAACAACCTTCGTTTCCTTATGTTAAATCTCTGCACAGCTACTCTGCAAGTGGCCTGAATATACAGATTCTGTCTTGAGGAGCAACAGATCTTCTAAACACAATTGAAAAACAGGATGATCCAAACTTTCCTCCTCAATAGCCCTGTCTGTAAAGAGCAGAAAAACTAACTGCAGTTGGTTACAATGAAATGGGGTGGAAAATGATAATGCTCTGTGGGAGAGGCAATAGCAACACTGTGAACACACGCAGTAAGTGTTGCGTCAAGGTAGACAGAGTAGAAGTACCCTGATGAAGAGCGGGACTCCGCTGTGGGTTTGTGCCCCATTGCTCTTGCAGACAGTTTAGGGTATTGAGGGTATGCTCTCGCCCTGTGGGTTTTAGGGTATTTCTGCCTGTCCTCCAGTCTGACAGAGGTTTTACTTCCCCACAGCCTGCGACTGCGATCCTGAGGGTTCGCGCTCTCTGCAGTGCCAGGAGAACGGTCGCTGCGAGTGCAAGGAAGGCTTCGTGGGGAGCCGCTGTGACCAGTGTGAAGAGAACTATTTCTACAACCGCTCGTGGCCAGGCTGCCAAGAGTGTCCGGCCTGTTACAGATTAGTGAAAGATAAGGTAAGGCCACAAACGCCACTGTTGGTACCACCGGAGACAGTGGCACTTGCCTGCTTGTGCAGCAGCTTCTACGCCTGTGGCTGGTTGATGCTTGCTGAAAGCAGAGAGTTTCAAGGTGCTTTGCCCTGTGTCATAGCTGTGTTCTGTCCCTCTCACATAGGTGGCGGAGCAACGAGAGAGGTTGCAGGAGCTGGAAAATCTTATTGCAAATCTGGGTACTGGAGAAGAAACCGTAACCGATCAAGCCTTTGAAGAGAGGTTGAAGCAGGCAGAAAGAGATGTTATGGAGTTGCTTCAGGAAGCTCAAAAGAGCAAAGGTAAATTGACCTGATCAGATGTGGACCGATGTGAAATGAGCTCTTAATTTGATGTTCCCTTTCCCTTAGGACAGAGTGTTTTATTTCAAGCCTATGTTGTGCATCAGGACAGACAGCTATTTCGCATAGCGCTGAAATCAAAACTAACAGTGGCTGTGCTTTTATCCCTGCTCTTCTCCCAGTGGTCTCTGTTGTGCATGGGAAGTAAAGATCTGCCTCTAGCTCTGTACAGATGCAAGTATTTTTTGTGTTACCCTCTTCTTTAGATGCAAAGGAGATTTTTATTTCTTAAACAAGCAGAAGACTTTCCAATATACTTATTTATTATGCTTATAAACTTGCTCAGACAAGGAAAGCATAAATAAATAAATGGGATAAAGCAGTTCTTGTTGGGATATTGTCAACAATCAGAATGAAGGCTTCAAAATCCTGCTGGCAACCTTAATTATGGCATCATAAAGTGTATAATGTTCTGAAAAGTGCTGTTGTGGTGGCTTGTAGCTATTTTTCCTGTTAAACTCCTCTTCAAATTGATTCTTGTGCTGTCATCTCTACCATAGCATGTCTGTGAGCAGGACGTTAAGCAATGTGACAGTGGTTTATCCTTAGGGTCTTTTTATTTTATAAGCTGATGTGCGTTTTGGAGAAGAGCAACTTGAAGATGACTATTGACTTTGCAGTAAAAGATGTTCCCCTGGGAGTGGGTTCAGTGATTTCAAACCACTTTGGAAAAATCTGTCCCCTTTGCGTGAAGCTGGGAAAAAGCTGACGTGCATCTAGTGCTTGCGTTTGCTAGGGAAGATTCCTGCCAGTGGGAATAATCACTGAAGCTTCTTCTCAGTTTTAGCTGAGGTAGCTTTATGCTGGCTGCTTGGCATCCATGTCTGGATAATAGTCCCATGTAGGGAGGTAGGAGTGTGGAGATTGGAGAAAGGTGAGGGAATGGACTGGGTTTTGTGGTGGTACTTTTCGTCTTTCTTTCCACCTCTTAGAATCATAGAATCATTTAAATAGGAAAAGACCTGTAAGATCATCGAGTCCAGCTGTCAACACTGTCAAATCCACCACTAAACCATGTCCCTAAGCACCACATCTACAGATCTTTCAGGGATGGTGACTCCACCACCTCTCTGGGCAGCCTGTTCCAGTGCTTGATAACCCTTTGAGTGAATTTTTTTTTTCCTGCTGTCCAATCTAAACCTCCCCGGCCCAACTTGAGACCATTTCCTCTCCTCCTATCACTTGCTACTTGGGAGAAGAGACTGAAACCCACCTTGCTGCAACCTCCTTTCAGTTGTAGAGAGCCTCTTTTTCTCCAGACTAAACAACCCCAGTTCCCTCAGCCGATCCTCATAAAACTTGTGCTCTAGACCCTTCACCAGCTTTGTTGCTCTTCTGTAACGAAGAGGCCAGTTAAATCAATAAAAACTACTCTTGCAAAAATCTTCACACACCTGTAGCACTTATTGCTGATTTTCTACTTGATATGTAGTTTGTAGTACGTTTTTGAAATGTGTCAAACGTTCATGTTCAGTACTTAAGATGTGCTGCAAGGTCAAGGCAACATATTTGGGAAAAATCTTAATTTTGGAGGCCTGCAGGCTTCTGCCTGCACTTTTATCTCTTAATAACTCTCTTACCTTTCAAAAGTAATTGCCACTGGTCATGAAGCACATATCTGTGCTTTTATGGCTCATTATTAAGATGCTATTTGGACCTGATGGTCCAAAAATCTGGGGAAGCTTGAGAGGCTCATTGGTCCTACATACTGGAGAATCAAGGCTCTATCCTGCCAGCTTTTGTCATCTCTTTGGTTTGGGGGCAGTTTGGGTGGGTTTCTATTTCACACATCATCGAGCTGCTCCATATGGAGACTGTGCCTGGCTGGGGAGTAGGCACCATTGCCCAAAGTGTTACGGGAATGATGTGCAGCCCCACTATTCCTCCATCTCTGCTTACCTTCTAGGAGTTAAGCTAAAGAGAATTCACAAAGCAGATGTTTCATACCTCTTGAGGAGCAGATCTGTTGTCTTGAGTCAGTGATGGAGGTGAAACATGATTCTGAACACAAAATCCCCCATCAGAGTGGGTTCCAACACCCAGCAGGATTGTCTTATTAGTAGTTAATGACTACTCATTTCTCTCATTTGATGCACATTCTGGTGATGACTTTGATCTTAAGCTGACTGACCAGCTTTGCTGGTCCCCTTTCAGCAGGGGATTAACCTACCAATTTGTTGCCTGCAGTGGTAAGCTGCTACTCCAGCTTTTATTTGTGCTGTAATTAATTTTGCTTCCTCTTTTTTATATTGTGTATTTCAGACGTAGACCAGGGCCTCATGGATCGTCTCAAAGACATCAATAGCACACTAGCAAGTCAGCTCAACAGGCTGAGGAACATCCAGGGCACGGTGCGGGAGACAGAGAACCTGGCAGAGCAGGCCCGGGTGCGGGTGGAGGACACGGAGGACTTGATCAGCTTAGCTTCTGATATGCTTGAGAAGGCAAAGATGGCAGCTGACAATGTGGTAAGTGTGCTGTCGAGATCCCATGTGGTTAGGAGAGGAGAAGGCCTTTCCTTTCTGTGCCCTCTGCTGTGTTTCTCTGCTTGTTTCTTTTTCATATAGCAAATTTCCTATGGAAATATCTTCTCCCTTACTCAAGATCATGGGAAATAAATAAAGGAAGATCACCAGTGTCTTTCATAGATTGTATCTTAGCCCCTACTCAAAGAATCAACCTAAGAACCCCTAAATAAATATCAACACTTTTGTTTTTAAGGTATAACCAGTGGTAGAAACTGCACGGGCTTAAGAAAAAAAATACAGAGAAGTCAGAAGTAGGTTAGACACATCTCTAAGCATTTAGATCATGGAATAAAAGATGAAAAAAAGAGCTTTCAGATTATTATTTTTTTCTTTTTTTCCAGTCCATTACACCTCCAGAGTCAAGCGGGGACCCGAACAACATGACTCTGTTGGCAGAAGAGGCCCGTAAGCTGGCTGAAAGGTAGGCTGTGGCAAGACACGCTCCTCAGGCTCCGTCAGGGCCCTGCTCTTCTCTACAAGGGGGAACCAAAACTCAGTTTGCTTGATATGAAACACACACCCTTTGAGTAAGGGCATGTGCACTGTGGGGGTGTGCCTGTGTATCACTGCAGGCAAACAGTAGACGTGAATGAGGGACGCGTACAACCGTAGCGGTGCCTCTCGCTCATCTCATAGGCACTGCTAGAGTACAGCATCTTCCATTGCAAGTATTTCAACATCTATATGCAAATCTAAGTGAAGGGAGGGAAAGTAGCAGTAAAATCTGGAACTGAGGTTAGAAACCGCGGGCTGGCAGTTCTAATGGCATTATTTTTCTTCTGTAATCTTGCCCAGACACAAAAAAGAAGCTGATGAGATTGTTCGCATTGCCAAGGCAGCAAATGATACTTCCACAGAAGCATATCAGCTGCTGCTGAAGACCCTGGCTGGAGAAAACCAAACTGCAAATGACATTGATGAACTCAACCAGAAGTGAGTCAGTAACAGAAAATTGTTCTTGTTTCCTGGCTTTAGAGCACTGCTTAAAACTAAGATGCCTTCTGGGTACCATTGTATGCTTTGGATTTTATGGGAGATGTCTTTAAATTTCTTAGCCTCTCTACTTTCTTAGTAAGGTCAGTTCTGCGGAAAAAAATTGTAGCGTAACTGGATCCTTGGGGTTTTTTTAGGTATAATCAAGCAAGGAACATTTCTCGAGACCTAGAGAAACAGGCCAATAAGGTGCTGGCGGAGGCAGAGGAAGCTGGAAACAAAGCCCTGCAGATCTACGCTAATCTCACCAGTCTGCCTGCTGTGGATTCCACGGGCCTAGAGGTATGTGTAGGAAGCATCATGTGCCGCATTTTTTAAAGATCAATGAGGACAAGCAACGTAGCGGTGTGCTAGGTTGCTGACATGCTTTGCATGTGTTCTGCTGGTGTTTCTTTGCATCAGAACAGTTTGTGGCATTTTTGCCATCTAGACATAATCCACACTTGTGCATTTCAGCTTTTGTGCAGGAGACTTGCATGCAGGAAACTAAATATGTAAAGCCCCACCTCCTCCAGTTTCTGAAGGACAAAAAAATCAAGTAAAATGTTGTTCGATGAACGTCTTGGCTTGAACAGAGAAATACAGACATTTCAGTTCCCTCTGAAGCCTGCAGAACTGCTTCCTCTCCTGTGTTCACTGTAGTGCAGATTTTATTGCACATGAAACTGCAACCTGTCCTTTGTTGTGCTGACCCTTGTGGTATTCAGAGCTTTGAAGGCAAAGTTACAACTGTAGCTGTAAGAGACAGGAACCCATCATAGCTTCTGCCTGTTTGACCGTTACAGAATATACCGTGTTTTTGTTCAGAAATTCTTTAACGTTCAGGAATCACCTGTCTGTGTTTCTGGTTTCCACCTGCAGAATGAAGCAAGTAAGATCAAGAAGGAAGCAGAGGAGTTAGATCAGCTAATTGCCAGGAAGCTGAAAGATTATGAGGACTTGAGAGAAGACATGAAAGGAAAGGAATTAGAAGTAAAGAACCTCTTAGAGAAAGGGAAAACAGAGCAGCAGGTAAGTTCTGTTTTGTGCAGGCTTTTGTTCTCTGGAAAAAAAAACAAAACAAAGGAAAACAAGTAACTGGCCGGATAGGAAAGATTTGGTCTTAGTCCTGTCTGAGCACTGTGTTGTGGCTGAACTACGACACACTGCTTGTTAGTTACAAGAATACTGAAGAATGGTCCCGGAAAGGAGATGTGAAAAGCTGGTAAAAGCAGGGGCATTGAGGCTATATGGGAGAGTAGAGGATATTTGCCAGGTGTGGTGTTATCTTTGTATTCGGAACAGTATTCCAGAAGCACCTAAATTCACCTGGTTTCAGAGGAAGCATTGCCACTCAGGCATGAATGCTCTTCTCTATGGTGTTGGTGTTTCAGGCTGAGCGATGCTTTTTGATACACCTAGGTGGTTTTCCTTCAAAAGGTAAGATAATGTTGATCCATGTCATGTCTCCTTAGACTGCAGACCAGCTGTTGGCTCGAGCAGACGCAGCGAAAGCCCTGGCTGAAGAAGCTGCTCGGAAGGGCAATGGCACACTACAGGAGGCTAATACCATTCTCAGCAACCTGAAAGGTAAAGAGAAAGCACTTGCAGTGGAACCTTCAATTCCCGTGTGACAAGTCACTTGGCAGCAGGGTATCTCGGTTAAGTGGCCCATCCATACTGTTGCCAATACCTGGGTGTTGGGTGGGTTCTTTTGACTCTTTTTTCTTTAAAGAAAAAAAGTAGAAATGTTTTCAGTGACTAGAAGTCTCCTTGTTTTTTAACTTCCTTATCTAGCATCCGAAGATGTGTAATAGGGAGAGCTGCAATCATACACATCCCACAGCCCAGTTTGCTCTTTGTCTCTCTAATGTCAAGGCGGCAAAGCCTGGGTAGCTTGGTCAAAGATGCATCCTGCGGCTCTTCTGGAGCAAGTGATAAGAATCTGTTTTGCCTTTTCTTAGATTTTGATAAGCGGGTGAATGATAACAAGACAGCAGCAGAGGAGGCGCTGAAAAGGATTCCTGCCATTACCCAGATCATCGCGGAAGCCAACAATAAGACACGCCAGGCAGAGCTGGCGCTTGGCAATGCTGCTGCTGATGCCCGCGAAGCCAAGACTAGAGCAGATGATGCTGAGAAAATTGCTGGCTCTGTTCAGAAGGTTAGTCCTCTATGGTTCTGGAGCCACCTCCTGTGATATTGGTGTGTGACTGTGTAATACCTCTGTTCCAGTATTTCCTGGTGAGCTCTGCGTGCTTTCTGCTGTATTCCCCACTTGGGAATGCAAAAAGTGGCATTATAGGAAATCGGTGTGTTTTGATGAAAAGGATTGAAGGAAGTTCTGCACCTTCACCACCACCTTCCATCGTGTTCCCCTTGTTTGGTAGAGTGCTGCTGCTACAAAAGCTGAAGCTGACAAGACTTTCGCTGACGTGACGGGGCTGGCCCGAGAAGTGGATGACATGATGAAGCAACTACAGGATGCAGAAAAAGAGCTGAAGCGGAAGCAGGATGATGCTGAGCAGGATATGATGATGGCAGGCATGGTAAGTAACGCTGGCAAGCAGCAGCAGGGGTGAGAAGGTGCCTTCTCCCTGCTGTCCTGGCGATGCAGGCTTTTCTCCTGCTGTCCTCTTCCAAGAATAACACTGGGTCCAGTATTCAGTCTCTTCCAAGTTTTAAGTGGGATTGAAAACATGAGGTGAGCAAAGGAGCTCCTCTGGTGGCATTAGCATAGGTTCCCTGGTGGATTCTGCGAGCCAGTTTTCTTAATGCAACACTTTCCTTTTATTTTAACTGAAACCTGACTGTAGCCCTGTTGACTCTGTTCTGACTCTTCCTGCAAAATCCTACTCAGTTATCAGGGATCCTCATCCTGAAATAATCAGAAAGCTGATTATGTAAAGGTTGTCAGTCTTCGCCAGCACTGTGATATAGATCTTAGCGCAGTGGTGTTATCCTGGAGAGAGGAGCCAGGGATGTGTGTGACTAAGTGCTTGGGCGGACGTGTGAAAAGGAAAGGAATAGTTTCATAATCCCTACAGCCTTTTTGTGCTTTCAATTTTTTTTTTAATACCCTGCAGGCCTCACAGGCTGCCCAGGAGGCAGAAGACAATGCAAGAAAAGCAAAGAACTCTGTGAACAGCTTGCTTGCTGTCATTAATGACCTGCTGGATCAATTGGGTAAGGCTGTCATTAACGTGCCTTATGCCTTTGAGTGTTTTCCTGCTGCCTGACATGGCAGTGCCGGCAGCTGGCCTGGTGTTCTGGCTTCCCTGCCAGTGCTGTGCCATGAATCAAATGGGTCAGTTTGCTCCTAGAACTAGGGTTTGCATGTTTTCAGCAAGGGTTTTGTTTGGTTTTCTTTTTTCCTCCTGGGGTGGCCTCAAAGCTTGTTCTGGCCTGTTCAGTACCACTTTTCTGTGAGCTGAGGACCCTTGTTGAGGCAGTGAAGGTGTGACCCATCTGGTTGCTCCTGTTTTAAACACTGTTCCTAATGTGATGGAGATCTCTGTGTGGGTATGGGCTTAGCTGTGTAAGCATCCCAAACCAAGGGATCCCATCAAGGGTTTTCTTAATGGACCTCACTGTTGGCTTCTGCCTTTTCAGGGCAAATAGAGACGGTGGACTTGAACAAACTGAATGAGATTGAGGGTACCCTGAACAGTGCCAAAGACCAGATGAAAGATAGCGACCTGGACCAGAAAGTGTCTTTCCTTGAGAGAGAAGCCAGGAAGCAAGATGATGCAATACAGGCCTACAACAGGGACATTGAAGAGATCCTGAAGGACATTAGCAACCTGGAGGACATCAAGAAGACCTTGCCGTCTGGCTGTTTTAACACCCCGTCCATTGAGAAACCCTAAGGGTGCGCTGGGGGTGGGGGGTATTCCCCTGGTGAGCAGTGGAGCGGTGGTTTGGCTATGGAGTGCCTTAACACACATTACCTTCCTCAAATCCCCAACTCTTCGCTGCTCGTAGCCACTGTTTTCTTTTCAAATCAGGATAAGTTGAAAGTTTTTGTTTTGGGTTTTTTTTTTTTTAAGAGAAGCAGATTAAATATCTGTCTTTGGGCATCAAAGGGTTTTTTAATATAAATTGTCTTCCTGAGCACTCCACCTTTGCCCCTTTCTCAGACACACTTTCCCTTTGATTAGTGCAAGGATGAGAGATGCTCTGGACTCTTTATACTGTGGTTCAGAAATAACCATATGAGCTGTATACAGCAAGGCAAAACTAACCTTACTTTTTCTCTTCTCTTCTCCCCTCGACTGTAAAATCCTCTGTCCCAGAGCTCTCTGTCCCTATGAAGGAAGGGGATGGCTACCAAAGTATTACTGTAATGGCCAGTATAGCTGCACTCATTCAGATCCCTCTTCCCAACTTCTGACCCTGTGAATTTTTATTTTTTTTTGATCGTTAACTAGTGGCCAATCGACAGCATTGGTAGCCTCTGACAAAATAGCGGAAGCCTCTTTCTGAAATGCTTTCTGTGATGATGCATCGCTCTGAGAAAAACGCAGCCTCTGAGAGGAGCTCTTTGGGAAGATGGGATACTGGTGGAGTGGTAGGTCTTGCCAGCCCCGCTCCTGGTCTGTGGAGAAGCTTTGGGTCCGGTCTGTAAGCAGCTACCTGTTGGGTTAGTCCAGGCTGGGGAGTGTGGAAGCCATGAGCTGCATTACCATCTGTAGGTGTGGCTATTGAATTGCCAGAGGATTTTTTTTATTTTTTTTTTTTTTTAAGGCTATGAATGTCTGATTGACAGATTAGTTTGTTCAAGCAGGAAAAATCTTGCTGAAAAGGAGTGTTGCCATCCAGAGTGCTCTGACATCTGCACTGGCCTTCATGCTCAATGCCTTTGGGTGGGGAAGGAAGAGGATGTGCAGGTGGAAATTAAAAGGCCTTTCTCATCTCCTTCCTGGAGGAGGACAGTGGCATTTTTATATCTTCTGGCATTTCTCTTGCCTTTTGCCTGTTTTTAACCTGGCAGAAAGAACTGGAGTTTACCAGTTGCCCTCCTTTCTTTTTGCCTACTGATCAGGTCACCGTAAAGCTACCGCAGCACAGGGACTTCAGGCCAGGCTCGGGTGGCAGGTCTGCATTTCACACCCTTACGGCAGGCTCCTCCCCAGGCAGTGCCTCCCAGCTGCTTACTGGTGCTGGGTGGGAGCCGTGGGGAGCCCCTCACTCCTCCTCTGGCCCTCCTCTGAGATGAGAGCATCCTCTGTGGCTTCTTCCTTGCCTCCAGCCTGGCATCCCTCCCCCCTCTTCCTTGACATCCAGTATATATCTATCCTTAAACACTATGCAACTTTGTACGTTTGCGTAGCGGGGAAGAAATTATTATCTGACACACACTGGTGCTATTAATTATTTCAAATTTATATTTTTTGTGTGAATGTGATTTTTTTTTTTTCTTTCCGTTTTTTTTTTTATCATGACTATAGTGTGAGGAAGTCTCTCGTGTGTGCGTATGTGTGTGTAAATATACTCAGCCATATTTCCAGAGTGGCACAGCCTGGCCTCCTCTACGTGCTTTCCCCTGTAGCCATCGGGGCGTGTGCACCGTATATCCCTTCTCTCCGCGTTATTCCCTTAGAGCTCGGTGTTTCTCCTAGCTGGGCTCCCGCTTTCTTCCGTCTCCCGCATCCTCAGCACCCGTAAGGGTGTCGGCAATAACCACTTTGCCCGTTCGGTGGACGCTTTCACGCCCTCCCTCCAAAGCCAGCCCTTGATGCCTGGTGCTCACAGCACCCCGTTTTGTGTCCCTTGTCCCCGGGAACGACGTTGTGCCAGGAGGAGAGCAGGGGCTGTGCCTTTGCAGCTGGGCAGTGAGGAGCTGTAGCGCTGTCAGGAGACCGGACCCAGCGTTGAGGTGGTTGGAGAGCTGGATTTGGGGACATCTTGATACCACTGTGCGAGGCGGGAGGCTTGGTGCCCCCTCGGGAACGGCGCTGCCGGGCAGGGGGTGTTCCCAGCAAACCCCGCATGGCTCTTGTACCTCTTCTCCTAGAGATTCGTACCATTTACCAGCTTGGGATTTCCCCCTGCCTGCAAACATACCTGATCCTGGAGGAGAGCTTACCCGTGCTCGCCCACGCGCGTGGGGCCTTGAGTTCAGTGGCTTGGCCGGCTGCTCTGGCCGGATGGCTGGCTGTAACCGCGTCACCTCTCTGCCAAGGCTGTGAGAAGAGCAGATGCGAAGATGTGCGCATGCCCTGGCTGACCTCAGGCCTAAGGTTTCCTGCTTTCTTCTCTCTTCTTTTTTTTTTTTTTTTTTTTTTTTTTTAAGCTGTTTTTAACAGAATTTTATTTTTAAATAAAAAAAAAATCTTTATAAGCGATCTCTTAATCACTACTGCATTACAGCCATTATTCATTGTATAAGTCCAGTTATTTCTTTACGTAATGTGATGATGTGACAGCTGCTGGTGGAGTGCTGGATGTCACGGGCAACGCGTGGCAGTCCCTTCATCACCTTATTCCTGACTGTGGCCCCCTCAGTGCGTGCCTTCACTCCAGCTTTTTGCCTTAATCTGTGGTCTCGCTGTCTGGGGCGGTGAACAAAATGCAACACTTGCAGTTTTTATATATAAAACAGTATTTCTTATTTATAATAAAGTCTGAATATTTGTAACCCCTTATACCTTGGCATTCTTTGGAGTATTGCTTTTTGGGGGTTGGTGGTGGTGATGTGTCTCAGTTGTAAGATTTGCCTCTTGCTTAATTAATCAGATGAGCTGGGTTGGGGTGGGAGAAAGGGAAAAGTAATTTGGGAATTCATGCGGTGGCTGCAGGTGGCCATAGCGATTGTGTTTTTCCCAGTGTCTGCTGCTCCATTGCCATGGCTACGATGAATTTTGTGCTGCCGGTTCTCCAGGTCTTAAAAAAAAATAAGATAATGTTGTTGGTGCTGATGCTATTGGAGCTGCACTGTCCCCCTGGAAAGGGCTGGGGGATTGGGAGGTGTTTTTGTGACATAAAGGTAAATCCTTTCTGCTTTCAGCTGAACGCGTGGAAAAGGATGAGGCTCTGGGGAAGAAAAACAAAAACCCCGAGTCAAGAAGCTGAAATTTCTCTACAGGGAACTGCTATAAATCTGGATGCTCTGTGTTATTCTGCAGGTCTCATCTGCCGGAGCTCGGGATAAATTTTATTCCTGAATGAAACAAGTTTTTAATGCCAGGACAAATTACTGTGATAACAGACTAGGCAGTTCTGCAATTGCACCACCTTATAGCTGCAGACTGGATTTTTTTGTATTTTTTCCAGCAGAGGAAAAGGCACACGTCTCATTATCTTGCATCAGAGCTAATCCCTTCTCAACTGGTACGTTCTTGTCATTACTTTTTTTTTATTTCAGTTTGTTTAGCTTCAGCTTTCTGTTCTTCAGCTATAATTGCCACTAGCGCATTTGTTTTCTAAAATACCCTTTTTTTTTTTTTTTTTTTTTTTTTTTTCCCCAACATTGCTCTTGAGCAAATCCTGGCTGGTAAAATCAGTCTGATGTTTCCGCTGGGCTGCAGGCAGCAGCCAGGGAGCTGAGAACTTGGGCGCTGGGGTGGGCTGTAGCTTGACATGGAGCTTCTCACCATTTTGGGGCTAAAATTCTCAGCTTAGGAAGTGAGCCCCTACACTTCATTTTGTCTTCAGGTCACCCAGCATCAGTGCTTGTCCTGTGAAGCCTGGGCAAAATCCTAAATTAAAGTGAGGTTACAGGCTCATGTAGATTTAGGCTGAGTCTCTGAAATGTGTGTGCTGCTGGTCTGAAAGAGTGTTTTGAGGGCAGGAGATGCTGCTGTCTGCAGGGAGGAGCAGGCCCAAGGGAGCCTGAGAGCTGCTGCTTCCAGCTTGCTGAAGTGTTCTGTTAGTGTTGTGAAGGCCAGGTAGAAACACTTTCCTCGTGTTCTCTGCTCAACGTGGGCTGAGCTTTACTTCAAGGTGAAAGAGGAGTGATCGAGCCGTGCTCTGGTGGCTTTTTTCTTCTCTGATTTCCAGTGACTTTTCTCACTGTCCAGCTCAATCATCTCTTGTGTGCGCTCTGGAGAAGCAAGAGGCTGGCAGTGGGCAAGCAGGTGGTGATGGGGAGGACTTGGCCAGGGCAGCACTGGTTATGAGCCGGGGTCTTTGCAGTTGGGTGAAATTTGTTGGAATCCTCCCAGCAGAGTGGGAGAGAGCTGCTTGAGTAGGGGGGCTTGGGGCTTCATGGGCTGCTCTGGGGAGGCTGAAGTTCAGAGGACCTGACCTTTTGGGGCTGCTGAGCCCCAAAAGTCAGTCTTTCTCACTTCTGGGGAGAACGAGATATTGTCAGGAGTTAGTAGGTGCTGGGAGCAGCTGCCTGGAGGAGGCAGCTCTGGTGTGTCCTTCTGGATCTGAGGAAGAGAACATAGCTGCTGCGCCGAGCTGCTGGTGCCCTGCACTCCCCATCTACAGGACCACATCCTGGTTAGTCTTTCTAGTTAGCTGCTGGACTGTGTCTTTGGTGTGCCCCCATCTCGAGAAACATCGGGGATGCCATGTAAAAAAAAAAAAAAAAAAAAATCCCACCAAGGTCCCCAGGGAAGCCCGGCAGCCACCACTGCAGGGCACGGAGGCAGAGGAGAAGGTGGTGGGACAGCACTGCCTTCTTCCCTCATCTCTGTCTGTCTCGCCCTGTCACCGGGATGGGCTGGACAGAGGTGAGGCAAGGCCAGACGCGACGGCATTTCCTTGCTGTGCCGCCGCTGCCAGCCCTGCCCCGCTTGCTCACCGCCGTCATGGCCCAGGCAGCGCTTTGTTCCCCGTGACCCCCGGTGTCCCGCTACCCCGCCCGCCTCCGCCGTCCCACAGACCCTCTGCCCCATCCATCTCCTCGGCTCTGGGTGGCCCTGGCTGACGTGAGTTTTGCCACCCCTGAGCAAGGGCTGCCCTCAGCTGTCTTAACTGCGCCTTTAGAACCACCAAAAACAGCCGTAAAACCAAAATTTGTGCCAGAAGGCCATGTCTCCTGAAGGAAACCCATGTGTTCCTGAGCAAGGAGATAGATTTATTTTTATTTATACATATATATATATTTTTTTTTTTTCTTTTTTAGGGATCAAGAGGTAATGTCACCCTGCTTTAAACCCTAGGTTACGAACCAGATTATCTGTCTGGCAGCAGCGCTGTGCCAGGGAAACAGCTCCACGCCGGCACAGGGAAGGCGGCTGGGCGTGCTGCTGGCCGTAAGTCTGCTTTGAGAAACCCAGGGTTCCCATCTGGTAGAGGAGAGATCGAAGTCCAGTCTTTATGACTATGCTGTGCCTTTGGTGGTAGCGGTGCGGCAGGATCCCTGATTTTCCATGCTGTGGAAGTCCTGGATGGCAGGATAAAGGTCTGCTGCTGGACTGGAGGAGAGCTACTCGGGTACACGGGGGTGGCGGGAAGGAAAGTGGATGAGCAAACAGAAAATAGCTCAAGATAAGCCACTTCTTGACAAATCTCAAAGGAAAAGCAAGGCCGCCTGCAGAAGCAGCCCAGGATCAGAGTTGCAGAAGGACGTTGCAGTTCAGAAGGTTCCTCGTGGAGGGAAACGTGGGGCTGTCAGGGACAAGCTGGGCTGCAAGGACGTGCAGCAGGTTAGATGGGTCTGCTTGTCTCTGGGCAGTTCTCACCTTTATCTTGGCATTGTTTGTCTGTCACGAGCCACTAAAATGGGTTTTCTCCCTTGGTTACATCAATAAAACTGTTACTTTGGGGCTTTCACATGTCCATCGCTTACCACCAGCAACCATCAGAAAAAAGTTCAGATTATTATGTGGCTCCAGGCTGTCTTTGGAGTGGTTCATTCTGCCATGGCCGTGTCCTCAAGAACTGATAAACTTGCCAGCCGCTGCTGTGGTCTCCCTGCAGTAGCAGCTTTCTTAGCCCCACTATGAAGAATGAACATCTTCAGAAGGACACTTCTTACGTTGCAGATTGAAAGGGAAGGGCAGACACAGGTTCTCCAGCGAAGAAATACTGTTTCATTGCAACATCTGATGAGTGCTGCTGTGCTTCAGGCCTCTCATTGATTACACTTCTGCTCACTCTGAAAGGGAAGGTTTCTGTTGATGTGTTTGTATGCGACCTTTTCTAAATGGCGCTGCCGTAGCCATGGGTTGCAATGGGCAACGATTGCTCTGTGGAGAGTGGTGGGCTTCAGTTTGTTCCAGATCTGGCGTGTTTAGAAAATCAGGGCCCCAGAAAATACGTTTTTGAGTAGCCTTGTGCACGCATTCGTGCGGTTTTCAGAGGTGATCTTGAAGGATGGTGGAGGTTGATGAGGCAGGAGTAACCTAAGTAAACATCCAGAAATGGCTGGAGAGAGAGATGTGTCAGTGCCTTGTTTGCAGAAGTGAGGTGAGAGGTGGGGTGACAGTGGTGAGATAGAAGGGATAAGATTGAGGAGCCAGGTAAGGGAAAAGCTTCCTGATGGTCAGAGCTGGTCTTCCAAGAGAGGAATCAGCCAAGGCTGGGCAACATCCAAGGGAAGTGCTGTACTGACAACACTGCTGGAGGAGAGGAGTTTCCCGAGCAGAGGGGTGTCAGCGGGCAGGAAGGATGCAGCAGAGGTGTTTGGGGCAAGTGATGTACTTTAGAGCCGAAGGGATTAACTGTGTTTTGTGAGAGGAATAAGCAGACCCTAAGAACTGCCAAATCAGTGGGAACACAATATGTGGTTTTGTCTTGCTTCTTAAAAAGAAAAAAAAACAACAAAAAACCAACAAACCAACCCAAAGCACCACAAACAAAATAAACCAGATAAGACAACCTTGGGTGCCAAAACCCAGCATGCCACCAGTGTGTTAGTGAAGCTGGATTCCTTGTTGTGAACTAGACTAAGATCCAGGATATGAAATAAAAAGGAAAGAGCCTGTTTATAAAAGACAGTTGACTCAATCAGCGGAAGCAGGTAAGCTTGGCAAAGGGAGGTGCAAA
This sequence comes from Tetrax tetrax, assembly GCA_009806455.1. NCBI lineage: Eukaryota > Metazoa > Chordata > Aves > Otidiformes > Otididae > Tetrax > Tetrax tetrax. The sequence goes on from WHYT01016677.1 coordinate 200,272, forward strand.
GATGTGGTGAATTTGGGCTGGTTGCACCCATGAGATCACCAGGAGCCACGGAGGAAAGCCCTCTGAGTCAGCTCCAGGTGCACGAGCGTCTGGAGGCTGTTGGGCAGCTTAGGAGGTTTGGACAGGGACCTAAATATGAGGTACTCAGGGGCTGTTTGTGAAACGAGCAGTGCTCCAGCACCACTGTTTGTTGGGTTGAGTTTCGGTCCCTGATGCAAAAGATGACCTGGAAGGCAACTTGCATCTTGGACTGGTGGCAAATTTCTTGAGCATCTTCATTTCATGTAGAGGTGTTGGTGCTCATGGACCACTTATGATCGCCTGTGACAGTACATGTCCCATTATAGCAGGCAGAGGAACATGCTGTGATGAAGCGCAAGGTTTATCCTTTCCTCTGATCGTTTGATGGGCTATTTTGCAGAGCAGGTGGATGTGCCAGCATCTCACTTACCCTGCTGTTTGCAGGACCAGGAGGACTCTTGCTTCCAGATTTCTTTTTTCCCCTGTGGAAGTGGACATGTCCTCCTCCAAGGTGAAGGTGAGGAGCAAGGTGGAATTGGCCTTCACGTCCTGTATGGCTTGTTGTCTTCACTTGAGACCAAAATGCTGATGGACCTGGGTCTGTGGAGCCTGGCATCCCCATCCCAGCTCCATCAGCGACCTCAGGTGAGCCTTTTCCCCTGTCTGTCTCTGCTCCTCATCCTCTTTCTAGCACAAAAGTTATTGTACTAGGTCAGGCCAGGGACCCATCTAACCTCATTTTCTATCTCAGGAGCAAAAGAAGACGTGTGTGATGATTCCTGGCCTCCAGCCCATTTCTAGATCTGGGGATTTCCTGAACCTGACACTCGTCTGGTAAATCTTGGTAGATCTGCTCTGTGAGTACGTGTCTAAGCTGTCCTCAGGGTCTTTTTGCATCCCCAGCAGCCCTTGTCTGTGAGTCCTGCTAGTCACCTCTTCTGGCTGGTTTGGAGCCCTGCTCTTGCGGGTTGGTTGGCTGGATCTGGCTTGCGAGCAGGCAGTCCCCATCCGCCCTCCCCAGGCTTCCCGTGAGCTCATCGTGTTTCATTCAGCTCCTCGCGAGCTCCCTGCGTGCCCGGGCAGCCCTGCTCTCCCCAGCCAGCACGGGGGCCCTGCCCGTGGAGGCAGTGATGGCGGGTGGGATGGAGCTGGGCGAACAGGAGGGGCTGCAGCTACATTTTATTTTTTCCGTGTGAGCACCCTCAGGAGGGTGCAGGCAGCAGATCCTCGAGAGAGAGAGACGTAAGCGCGTGCGGGCGCCTGTCTGCGCTCCCTGGGCTGGGCTCTCCTGGCTCGGGGTGAGTCAGCCCACGGCACACGCGCTCTTCCTGTTGGGAGTGACTCGGGTGGAGCAGCCGATAAAAATCACCCGAAGGAAAAGCAACAGGCAGCCGGCTGTGAGCCCCGCCATCGCCTGCTGGAGTGGGCGCCTGCGCAAGAAATGGCCGGATGCTGGCTCCTGCCCCTCTGCTGCCTCGCAACGTCCCTCCTGCCCGCAGCCCTGAGCGCCAACGGAGGAGAAGGTGAGGCTTCGGGAAGGACGGCTGTTGCTGCTCTGGCGCTGGCGTGCGATCCCGACAGCGGCTTTGCTCGCAGCCCTGCCCCAGTGCCAGAGCGTGCCGGTAACTGGGAGCCAGCTGGGTGCTGCGGCACCCTGCTAGGGGCTAGGACGCTCTCCCCTCCCGCCTTCGGGGTTAAAACTGGACCTGTAGGTGCTTCTCCTTATGTTTGCTCTGGGGTTAAATATCCCATGAGCATTTAGACTTTGTTTTTCTTTTTACTGGCATCCCCTTTGAATAACTTACTGATGTGCAATTACTTTATTGCTTTCTGTATAAAGCCTTGCCACGTGGGTGGGATTCGGGGGTAAGCACGAGCGTCGCCCAGGGAGCGGGTGGCTTATCTGCTCGCTGCTGGAACCAAAACCTTCCCCAAGCCCCAGGCAGAGCTGGAAGCACCCGGGATCCGGTTTGCTGTAGTAAAACATGCGATGTTTGTATTTTGTGTGAATCCATGGGGCTTACGAGGTGCCCACGGCCCCACCGCACCCCGTGGGAGGTGGTGAGTCTCCCATGGTACATAAACTGATGGGATGGTAACCTTTAAAAATTCAGAGGATCCTCTGGCATATGCGATTGTAGCGGACAGGGCGATGTAGGGACATTTAAGTGCTTCCAGCCCAGCGGTAATACAAGATGAGGGTTTCAGTTGTACTGGCTTATAGTCTGGAGATGGGTATGTTTGGCCAAAATTGGGTCTTTTTGTTTGTAAATACTGGGTAATTTAATTTTTTTTTTCTATCTGCAATACTGGTATTCTGACATATGCTCACTGGGCTTGAATTGGTTCTGTATCAATTTTCCTTTGAATGCAGTGCAATGTGATAGCCGAAAACATTGCTGAATGAGTTGGGGGTGGGGGTTAGGGGAAAAAAAAGAAAATCTAATTTGCTTTACGTGGTACTTGGATAATTATTACAGCAGCCTTAATTGTACACGAGTTTTCAAGTACTGATGTAGATTTTTTTTTTTCCCCCGCCCCCCTTCCTGGCAGCATGTAGGCAAATGCTGCTCTTCCATGGACTCTTGAACCTGTTTCTGCATGTGTGTAAAAGTGACAGTCGATAACCAGCCGCGCTTTTACGCTGCAGCAGGCTTTCTGAGTTGGTTCAGTGGCGTAAATTAGTCTCCCGTGCTGTTACTCGTCCGGTCCCGGCGCTAGATGCGTCCTTGTAATTAGCGCACATAATCCCGTTTTGCTTGCAAATGTGGCTGCTTGAGTCAAATTGGGTTCGCGTTATGACCTGGTTGAGCGGCAGAGGCCGGGGCACCTGTACTCTGAACTGCGCCGAGCCTTGCCCGCGCAAGCGTGCGTTTGCCGTGGTGGTGCGTGCCTGCACGTGACGGCTGAAGGGATCTCCCAGGGTTTGGCAAAGAGCTGGAGTGCGGAGGTCAGAGCTCCCATGAGGTGTCTAACTTCATGTATGGGGAAGGAGAAGATACCAAATGGCAAGTTTGGGCTCCCAGTGCATGGTTTCTCCTTGCTGGTGGAGCCCTAGGAGACGCAGGCAGGTCTTCCTGCAGTGAGAAAGCCGTGGAGTCGGGCCATGGGAAAACCCAGGAGCTGGGGAAGCAGGTGGGACAACCTTCTGGATCAGTGTCCCAAAAGCGTGGAGCAGTGAATGGCTTGTGTTGCTGTGGGGGCTTCGTTGCATGCAATGCTCTGTTGATCTCTTGACGAAAGGAGCAGTCTTTGCAGACCGGCTCGTACGTACAGGGCTGTCAGATCTGCTCCTCGGAGAGCCAGGGCCAGCCTCACTTTATGGTTTTGTGAATTCAAGAAGACAATTTAAGAGGTCTGAAGTTGCCTGTCTCCTCCAAGCCTTTCTAATGTGGGAATTGGTCTCAGGACAGAAAAAAAAAACATTTTTCATGCTTTATTCTGCTGGGCAGGAGCAGGGGGAATCATGTCCTGCTGGATGGGTGCCCCAGACCTCCTTCATCGCTGCGTAGCACTGAAGAAATCCAGCTGCAAAGCTTCTGCTCTGTGGATCCTGTTCTCTGCAGCAGTCTGAGAACTGGATGATCTCAGGGCACCTGGATACAAAAATGGTCCTCTCTTCTGTTGGTCCTCGCCGTCCAGCAGCTCCTGAATGCTCCATCTTGTTAGCAACTCCAGTGCCCCACTCTTGGTAAAGATTAACCTGCCTGAACTCTCGGGTTTCCAGGAGAAGACCAGCAACAGGAACAACTACAGCGGTGAGGTGCTGGCACTAATGTGCAACAGCATCTTAAACAGCTTTGGGTTTGCGAGACCTGAATCCATGCCAGGGCTGGAGAGCTGGCTCTTAGCGTGCTGCCACCTTAGAGCAAGACTTGAAATGGTTGTTGTTCCCTGGAGGAATGGTGTTCGTGCCTGTAATTTAGCAACCCAGTAAAACCTCCGGGTTACGTAGAGGTAGGGTGATGCATAGGTGGAGTTTAACTCAACAATCCTTGCGGGTTCCTTCCAACTTGAGATATTCTGGCTTTAGCATGGCGGGATGGGGGCTGGGATCGACCCCAAGCAGTCCTGCTGTGAAGCTGAGCGCAAATACCTCGAGAAAGTCCTCGAGGCCGGACTTCTGCGCCCACAGGTCCCCTCCCAGGGGGCTGGGGTTGCAGCCAGGCCTCAGTCTGCTGGCAGCCAGGCTGCAAGGGAAGAGCCGCGTTTGCTGGAGCTGGAAAAATCTCTCTTCCCTGTTTGCTGGCGCATGAGGTCATCTCTCTTCTCGGGAACGGGCTCGGTTGCCGCTTGCTGAGTGCCTCCGTCTGGTATGCGGTGCCGATGGGTGTGTGCGAGGGCGGCGGGCGGTGCCCAGGTGTGAGCACTGGGCGTTGCGTGCCTGGGCGGTGAGTGCAGGAGGCTTCGCCTGGCCCCGGGAATCACAGACGCAGAGGACAGGGACCTCGTATCCTCAGGCTAAGCCGTGCCAGAGGAGAGCTGGGAAGGAGGAGCCTCCACATGCTGCAGGTTTCTGCTTGCTTTTGGATTTCCTCCACCTCCCCATGCTGTCAGAGGTGACTTGAGCTGGGGGTGGGCAGCTGGGGACCACTTTTCATGTCCCAAGGAGGTCAGCAGTGAGAGCAGAGTTTCACAGAGGGCAGTTGAGGACTCCACGGCAGCATCCAGGTGGTTTGGAGCAGCTCTGCACCCCTGCAGACCCTGCTTTTTTCCCTCAGGGTGTTTCTTTCTCCTACCTGTCTCTGCCAACTATTCTCTCAACAGTGTCTGCGCTCCTCAGCAGCGCTGAGGAACTCATCTGAAATGAAGGTTCTCAGGCTTAAACACCCTCATACTGGCCACTGTGAGGGCTTGGCAAGTAGATGACGGGTGGCTTCAAGAGAAGACCTGGGCAAGGCAATGAACAGGAGTGCTGGAGCAGGCATATCTGGTGAGGTACCTGCCAGTCTGCTCTCCAGAGGTCCCATCTGTCCTGGCTCTTGTGGGATGCAAAATCTCATGCCTGGCTTTCCTGGCGTCTGTCAGGTGGCGGTGTGGGCAGCTGCAGCTTTTCTTGCTGGGGAGAGCGGGGTGAGATGACCTGTGTAATCCTGCCAAAGCCTTTTTTCACATCTGCCTCTGGGCTGGCGTGCTTCTGCCAAGCTCCTCTCATCACAAACCACTGCTCATCACCCCTGCACTTGGACAGGAGGACATTTGTGCTGCAGACCTGGATGGAGGGACCTGGTGGAAGTTAGTTGAGCTTTTCCTTCTGGGCTCATTCCTGGTCAGAGGCCAGGTGAAGCAAAACAAAACCTCAGGGATCCTTCCCTCTTCTCTGAAGTCACCAGTAAGATTCCCCATGCTTTTCTCAGGACAAGGTTTGGGGTTTTTTTACCATCTCTGCTTACTCAAAGACCTCATTGTTTTGGAAAGCCTCTGAAAGGATGGAGAACATTCCTGGCCATGCTGCCATGTGGAGTCGGGCTGCTTGGCTTGGGGGATTTGTCCATCCTGAGCTGTCTTGGCAATGAAGTCAGGCATCGCTCCAAAGTACAGCAGTGCGGAGCACGGTGTGGGTGCTGGTAGCACAAGGGGTGGCTGATGGACGTAGGCATGTGGGGACAGGGCTCCTTATTAGCAGAGCAAGAAGGGGAGATCTGCATCACCTGGGCTCGTTCCTTGGCCGTCAGGATGGGTTTACAGCTTCATAGCCGGTGCTGTCATCTCCAAGCATCGTTTGAGATGTCTCTCTCCTCTCCCCAGTCTGTGACTGCAACGGGATGTCCAGGCAGTGTGTCTTCGACTGGCAGCTCCTGAGGGAGACGGGGAACGGCTACCGCTGCCTCAACTGCCTGGGAAACACGGAGGGCACCCGCTGCGAGCGCTGCAAGGAGGGTTTCTTCCGACAGCTGGAGGACGGCTGCTGCCTGCCCTGCCACTGCCACCCCCAGGGTAGGTGGCTGCCTGCCGGGAGGGGACAAGGTTGGGTTGGGGGGGTAGGGGGGCTTAACGTGCCTGCCATCCTGTGTGGTCCTTGGTCCAGCTGAGCATGTTGGCAGGGTCAGGCTCTGAGTCCCTGCACACTGGACCAGAGCATCGCAGGAGGAGTGACAACTTGGCTCCAGGTGGGATTATCTGGGGAGGCCGAAGCCCAGTGCTGTGTTGCTGCACCGTAAGTTGTAGCAGGTCCTCCTCCTCCTCCTGGGTGCTTCACCACTTGGTGCTGGGCATTTCAAACCGCTCAGCAGCTCCAGGCTGCAGCCAGGCTTCAAAACCCACCTGCCCTCCAAAATAATCACAGAGTCATAGAATAGTTTGTATTGGAAGAGATCTTCAAAGATCGTCTGGTTCAACCCCTCTGCCATGGCCAGGGACACCTTTCACTAGTTCAGGTTACTCACGAGGCACCCACAACTTCTCTGGGTGACCTGTTCCAGTGTCCCACCATCCTCATCATAAAACATTCCTTGCTTATGTCCAATCTAAACCTCCTCTTGTTCAGTCTAAAACCACTGCCCCTTGTTCTGTCACTACAGGCCCTGGTAAAAATTCTGCCTCTGCACCACCTCCCCTCCTGAGATGCAACGCTGTGAACTCTGGAATTATCCTTTTGCTTTTATGATGCAGTTAAAAGCCTTTGCAAATCTTGCCTGCTTTATATATTGAAAAGCTTCAATAAGTTCTCCTTGGAGCCTGCTCTTCTCCAGGCTGAACAGCCCCAACTCTCTCAGCCTGTCCTCATAGGAGAGGTGCTCCAGCCCTCTGATCATCTTCGTGGCCCTCCTCTGGACCTTCTCCAACTGGTCCATGTCCTTCTTATGTTGGGGGCTCCAGAACTGAACACAGTACTCCAGGTGGGGTCTCACCAGGGCAGAGCAGAGGGGGAGAATCACCTCCCTTGACCTGCTGGCCACGCTGCCGGTGATGCAGCCCAGGATGCAGTTGGTTTCTGGGCTGTGAGCGCACATTGCTGCCTCATGTCCAACTTTTCATCCACCAGGAGCCCAAGTCCTTGGCAGAGCTGCTCCCCATCCATGCATCTGTTCCCCCCCGAGTCTGTACTGATATTGAGGATTGCCCTGACCCAAATGCAGGACCTTGCACTTGACCTTATTGAACTGCATAACATTCACATAGGCCCACTCCTCCAGCCTGTCAAGGTCCCTCTGGATGGCATCCCTTCCCTCTGGCATCTCCACCACCAATCCCTGCCTCACCAGGAGGGGACCCTGCTCGTCTCTGAATTCGCCGCCTGAATTCGGCAGGTGGCCATGAACCTGCTGATGCTTGCCAGGGTTTGCCCTGTGGGAAGCTGCTTGCCCCTCCCAGCTGCCATCATTATCTTAAGGACTGCGGCCAAGCCCCAGCATGGGGAGTGGCGGCTCTCTCTGCCTTTGTGAGTCAGGCCCATGCTTCCTGGGTGTCATGATGTTTGGCGGGCTCTGCAAAGGTTTTTAATTGCATCATAAAAGTGAAAGAATAATTCTCAAGTTTGCTGTGTTGCGCCTTGGGAGGGGAGGTGGTGCAAAGTGACGAGGTACTTGGGGACGGATAGGAGGCTTCAACTTCTCCAGCTCCTCCAGTGGCTTTTTGCAGGCTGCAAGGCCACGAGACAGGATTTCTAACTCTGAGGTCTTTTCTGTGGGTCTTGTGGTGGTTAGGCAGTAGAGGAGATGGCTCCTTCATCCTCATCACGTTTCAGCTTGCTCTGCAAGTAGGTAGCTCATACCTCTTGTACCAAAGTGCTGTAGGTATTGAAATGCCTGTTGGTGTCTGTTGATGCAGGAAGATCACTAGAAGCACCACCTGAACATTAAGAAACAGGTGGCAAGGACAGAGCAATAGGCTTTGAGGTGGTGATGGGTGAATACTCCTTGGGTGCCCCCCACACTGACCTGCAGAGTGCCCAGTGGCAGACTGTGTGCCCTGGAGTCCATCTTGTCCTTCGCAGTGACCTTAATAGTAGGGAAAAAGATCCTTGGCTTGGGCATCTGCTCAGTCCTGCTAGGATTTATCTTCTCCCATGGTGCCCATCCAAACTTCTCATTCCCCTCTTTCCGTAGGCGCCCTTGGCCCGCAGTGCGACAGCAATGGCCGGTGCCGCTGCAAACCTGGAGTGATGGGTGAGAAGTGCAACCAGTGCCAGCCAGGCTTCGAGTCCCTCTCCGAGGCCGGGTGCCGGAGAAGCGGGCAGTAAGTGCTGGCGACTGCGGGTGGCATGGGGACAGCTGGAGGGACAGCCTCTGGAGCTCTTCCAGCTGCTGTAAAGAGCCCATGCTGGCTGAAATCGTGCCGTGAGGCGGCAGAGGCTGTTTGGTTTTCGGCAGCACACTGGCAGCCCAAAGCTAATCTCACTGGGAGAGGGCAGGCTGGAGCAGGGCTGGATCTTCCTTCCAGCCCGCAGAACTGGCTGCCACACAACAGCATCAGAACCAGAGTAAAGCGACTGCCGTGTTATCCAGATAACGCCAAACGGGCACCAGTCGGGCTCGCTGATGTAAATAAAACCTGCCCACCAGTGGGTCCGCCCGTTGTCAGTGCCCCTTGCAAACATGCGCATGCAAAAATGGACCCCTTCCTTCGCAGAGCCCCACTTAAATGCCTTTTGAAGTGTTTCTGGTTCAGCCTCCTCAGCACTGTGTCCTCTTCCTCCTTGCTTCATCCTACCGTTGCTCCTTCGGGCCTCCCGGCAGGCAAAGGGTGCAGGGGCGAGGGGTGGCTGCTTGCAGCCGTGCCTGGCCTCCTGCCCCAGCCTCTCCGGGGTGTTGCACGCTGTTGGAGCTCAGCCAGGGTCTATTAAGCTCAGCCAGGGTTTATCAGGCTCTGCAGGGTGTCGCTTTGCTCTTGTAGGTGGGTCTTGCAAGAGAGAGGCATTGGGATGATTCCAGGCTGGTGCTGTGGAGTCTCCCGGGGCAGCAGCGCTGGGCACCATCCCAGCCTGGCATCTGTACTGCTGCAGCTGGATTACCTAGAGAGATGGCTCTCCTGATTATTTTTCCCCTTTTAGCATGGGACTGGGAGCTGGGGGAGTCTTCTGTAGCAGCTGGGGGCACTGAGCTCCCAGGCTGAGCTGGAAATCCAGGTAGAGGTTTTTCTTGTTCCTGTTGCAGGGGCCTGCAGTGCAAGTGCGACCCAGCTGGCAGCACGGGGGGCTGCCTCTCCGGCCGCTGTGTCTGCAAGGCGAGCACTACCGGAGAGCGGTGCGAGAGGTGGGTGTTGGGAGAACTTGCTGGATGGCTGCATGGCTTGTCCTCCATCTCCCTGGCAGTGCCCTCATGCCCATCTTGCCATTCCAGCCTGGCGATGACCTCAAACCGTGGTGATGGCTGTGTTGCACAGTTGTCATTAGAGGTCTGGTTGTGTTGGCCAGGAAGAGGAGAAAAACAGACTTGAACATTGTCACTTCCTTGCTTTTTCACAGGTGCAAGAGGAACTTCTATAACCTGGACGCCAGAAACCCCGCAGGATGCTCCCCCTGCTTTTGCTATGGGCACTCAGCTGCGTGTGTCAGCGCGGACAACCACAGCGTCTACAACATCACCTCCACCTTCCAGCAAGGTGAAGCCCAAGCAGGACATCCTATGGCTCCTGGGGGTGTTTGCCACCCCTTCTTTTTGACTTGCTGGAGGAGCCTCCCAGTTTGCCACCATGCTGGGAGTCCCTGAGCTTTGATGGGTGGGATGGCTTGTTCATAGGCAGAAGTAGGGTGCCAGGGGCGGAGGAGCGTAGGCTTGCTTCATCATGTCTTTCCTGCCACTTGAGAGGAAAGCCCCGTGCCCAGCCGAGCTTGTTTACAGACCTATCAGCACAGTCACGAACACTCCCCGCTGACTGCTCCTTGTTGGTGCTCCAGGTGCCGAAGGCTGGCGAGGCATCCACGAAAGCGGGTCCCCAGCGCAGCTCCAGTGGTCCCCACGCCATCGGGACGTCTTCATTGCGGCGAGGAGATCGGAGCCGATATACTTTGTGGCGCCTGGTAGGTGTGGGATCGGTGTAGGGGAGAGGTGTCGGTGTCCCCTTTGCTTGGTCTGATCCCATGAACAGAGCCTTTAGGAGGAAGGCAAGGTTTTAAGCCTTTGGTTTTCTTCCTTCCTTCTCTTTACAGCAAAATTCCTTGGGAACCAGCAGCTGAGCTATGGCCAGACACTCTCCTTTGATTACCGCCTGGACCGAGGGGGACGCCAGTCATCTCCGCACGACGTGGTCCTGGAAGGAGATGGCTTGAGAGTCACTGCCCCCTTCTTGCCCCAGGGGAAGATCCTGCCCTGTGGTGTCAGCCAGACGTACACATTCAGGTAAAGGGAGATGCTGGGGCATTTGGGGCAGGGTGAGCAAAAAATCTGTGGCTTCAAGGAGCTCCTGGATTGAGCTGTGATCCCTTGGAGGTGGCAAATGGTTGCCTGGTTGGGCTGGATGCATCTCAGGTGCTTTTCTTCTGTGTAAGGAGGTTACTTTGTGAGAGGGGCAGTAGAAAATTGGGCGTGAGGTTGGGCTGGGTGCTTTGCTTGAGGGCAGTTGCACGGGTGGGGGTTGTTCCCCAAAGCCTTGAGGTCAGGAGGGAGATGGGCGAGGGCTGTGCATGTTCTTGATAAGGCATCTTATTTTCTTGAAATCAGTTCCACTTCCCCCTCCCATGGACAGGTTGGACGAGCACTCGAGCAGCAAGTGGAGCCCCAGGCTGAATCACTTTGAATATCGCAGGCTGCTGGGAAACCTGACAGCTCTCTGGATCCGAGCCACCTTTGGGGAGTACAGTAAGTGAGGGGAGAGCTTGCAAGCACAACATTGGCTTCTCCTTGTTGCTGGAGATGCCAAGTCGCCAGATGGAGACACCTTTGCTAAAAGGTATTAAAAAATAATAATAACTTTTAAAAGCTCACTAAAATGGGCAAAATTAAATTATGAAGATGAGCAGGATGGCAACAGTGGGGGCAGCAAAGCCTTGGTTCCTGTCCATCTGCCCGTGGGTGTTGTAATGAAACGTGGGACCTGTGCAGGTCCCAGCTGCAGGGAACTTGCAGGTGGAGCTGCTGGCCCCCACGGGTGACGGGCTGTATCTCCCTCCAGGCACCGGCTACATCGACAATGTCACCCTGGTCTCAGCACAGCCCGTTGCTGGAGTCCCTGCTCCCTGGGTGGAGCTCTGCGAGTGCCCGGTGGGCTACCGGGGGCAGTTCTGCGAGAAGTGTGCCCCTGGCTACCGCAGAGATGCCCCTGGCCTGGGGCCCTTCAGCATCTGCGTGCTGTGCAATTGCCAGGGGGGAGGAATTTGTGATCCCGACACCGGTAAGAGAAGCCACCACCATGCTGTGCTTGTAGGGCGTATGGGATCGCAGGGCAGCTGCCTGTATCCTGAGAATTGAGCTGTAGTAGGGTGGGGTGGGCACTGAGAGGGGTGAGATCACTGACTTGGGGGGCTGGAGTGTGGGGAACATCACAGACAAAACTCCCCAGAGCCTAGAAGCGATGTGGTCAGAAATACAGGTAAGACGCATTTGGATCAAATTGAGTTTAGACGATGCTCATTGGAGAGAGAAAAAGCATTTCCTACTGCCTGGATACCATCAAAATCTTTTCGTCTGACTCCTTGTTTCAGAGGTAAGCATGGTAACCCATCAGGTTGGACGGGGCTCTGAGCAACCTGATCGGGTTGGAGATGTCCCTGCTCCTTGCAGGGGGGTTGGACTGGATGGGCTTTAAAAGTCCCTTCCAACCCAAACCATTCCATGATTCTATGTAGAGTGAGTAGACATCGGCAATGTGAGCACGTCTAACTACCTGTCTTGTTAAAATAGCCCACAGTGTGGCCACGTAAAGTCAAAGTAATGCAAAGTTAAGCTGTCAGTGCTTTCAGAGTCTGAATTGGAATTTCCAAATGTCTGAGCCTTGATTACAAGGCACAAAAGGCAATATGTGGTTTCTTGGGAGCTGTATGAGCTGTGAAAAATGAGATCCAGCCATCTTCAGGTGGTGATGGCCAGCCTTCCTGCCCTGGCATGGGCTCCTGGTTGGGTGTCACTGGGCTGCCGTTGCAGGAGCAGGGCATGGTCCTTCCCATGTGGTGAAGGACCGATGGGCAGAGAAATGGAGCGTGTGTGGGTAGATGTGGGGATCTCAAGAGGTCTGGTAGAGGATGCTGGACCATGGGTGCTTGCGCTGCACTGGGTGGCATGGCCACCAGCAAAGGGTGGCCAGGAGGTGGACTGGTGGGGGGTGTCCCACTGGGGTGAGAGCAAACTCTCCTAAGCCCTTTCCTTCCTCCTTCAGGTGAATGCTACTCGGGAGATGAAAACGTGGGCAATAGTGTCAGCTGCCCCTTCGGCTTCTACCGAGACCCCCGGCAGCCGCACAGCTGCAGGCCATGCCCCTGCGACAACGGCCAGGGCTGTTTGGTGGCGCCGGGTGGCAAGGAGGTTGTCTGTGACAGCTGCCCTCCAGGAGCTGCCGGTAATGCCCTCCTCCAGGTCGCTTCTGCTCTGCTTTTCTCCAGAGCTTCTATCTGCTGTACAGGGAGATGCAGACATCAGCGGGCCAGGATGCCCAGAGCCAGGTGGATCATCCCATTTTCTCAGCCCAGCTTTTGTAGCTCCTGCCTGGGACGGGGTGTATCAGCCCCAAGAGCTGTGTAAACACGCATGGCCCTGCCTTGGGAAAAGTTCTCATCTAAACAGATAAAGGTGGATGGAAAAAGGATGGGTGGAGAGGGAGGGGAATAGAAAAACAGGAAAAAAAAACCAATAGCAAATGAGTTGCCCAAGGTCAGATGTTACACTCAGCTTTCAGGAGCCTGCCTGGTGCGTTGTGCATTGGCCGTGGCAGCGAGGAGAGCGGAGATGCTGTTGTGCCAACTCTGATGGGGCTGAACACCCCCATTTCTGTGGGGCAGCAGCAGTGAGGCAGCCTCTGCCTTTCAGGCAGGAACGTGAGCTCCTCCTCATCTCTCCTTTCCCAGGGGCCAACTGCGAGTACTGTGCTGATGGCTATTTTGGAGATCCGGCGGCTTCCCGGCCCTGCCAGCCCTGCCGGTGCAATGGCAACGTGGAGCCCAACGCCGTGGGGAACTGCGACCGCCGGACGGGCGAGTGCCTCAAGTGCATCTACAACACTGCTGGCTTCTACTGCGACCGCTGCAAAGACGGCTTCTTCGGGAACCCCCTGGCCCCCGATCCTGCCGACAAGTGCCGAGGTGAGAGCCAGGCGCTGTGTGAGCTGGGGATGGGTAAGAAAATCTACGCTGGGGTGTGTAGTGGCTTGACAGAAAGGGGGATGCTGCAAAATCTGAGGCTGGGAAGTGGGAACGGAGACTAGGAACCAGAGCACAGGGCTGAACAGTGGGGAGAAAGCAGGGGGAGAGGGTGGACGGAAGGATGTGCCCTGCCTGAGGTGGGGACGGGCTCCTTTGAACCTGTGCCGCTCCGACCTGCAGCCTGTGCCTGCGACTCGGCTGGTGCCGAGCCCCTGAAGTGCGGGAGTGATGGGAGCTGCATCTGCAAGCCTGGCTTTGAGGGTCCCAACTGCGAAGAGAGCGAGTGCCCAGCTTGCTACGGCCAGGTGAAATCCCAGGTGAGCATCTGTGCGAGCCCCGGGGCCACTGAGCAGCAAGAGGTGCAGTGATACTCTTACCCTCAAGCATCTCCTCCTGGGGTGAGTAAGAACTGATTTTTCAGGCTGCCTCTGAACTTTGGGTTTGTACCCAATTCAACCATAAAAAACCCGATGACCTAGAGCTGCTGGCTCGCTGTGCCTCAACTGAAAATGAGCCCTCTCTTTGCTCCCCATCCTCTGGCCAGACTGTGGACCTGGTTCCCACTCTGGTCTTTCCACGGGGGATTCAGCATCCCACTGGCTGATGGCCCGGTCTGCTGTGGTTGCAGGTGGACCTGTACATGCAGCAGCTGGCGGAGCTGGAGCTGCTGTTCTCAGAGGTGCAAGCTGGTGGTGGGGCCGAGAGCCAGGAGCTGGAGGGCAGGATGCAGCTGGCTGAGGAGATGCTGCGGGCCATCCTCGGGGAAGCCCTGACTCTGCAAGGTACCACTGGCCCGCTGCCCTCAGATGGGGCCACCTGTGCTGTATCAGGGAAGGGTTTTGCTCAGGGATGAGTTTCTCTTCAGCCTCCCTCCTTCCTTCTCACCAGCTTCTGACAGGTCTCTGGAAAGCCGTGTGGGCAGGATGAAGGGGCAAGAGTCCAGCTGCCAGAGCCGCTTGGATGAGATCAGGGCAACGGTGGAGAGGATGAGGTCTCTCGGGAGCCAGTACGAGAGGCAGGTGCAGGACACCCGACGGCTGCTGGAGAGCGCTAGGCTGGACCTGGACCGCAGCGGAGCTGCTCTGCGTCGGGTGGTAAGAGCATCCTCGTGCACTTCTAGTCTAGACCAGGGCTGAAAAAAAAATCCATAGAGAGAGCAATAATTTAACATATTCCAGTTACTATGTTTGTTTTGTGGGTGCAGAAGATATTCCGGTGGCCCTTTCTGTAGGGCTGGGACCTGGAGAGGTGCTGGCAGATGTCTTTGGGGGGGCTGTGGAGCTTTAATGTGCTGCAGATGCCTCTTTCACTGCTGGATTAGATGGAGAGCAGGGGTGAGTGCTCACATCTCTCTTAATCCCTCCTCAGACCATTCCTGTTTCAAACCTTCCCGGGGGCTCGAATCAGTTCCTGATGCTGGCCCAGGAAGCTCTGAGACTGGCCAACAGGTGAGTCCCTCCTGCCGCTGGCTGAGAGAGGGAAGGGGGGCTGATATCCTGCTGGGTGTCCAGAAGATCCTTTTTTTCGGGGTCTTTGCCTAGCCACCAGGCTGCAGCTGCCACAACCTCTGTGCCAGCCCTGGAGCAGGGGAAGATGTGGATGCTGGGCTGGCCATCCTCAGCTGCCTTTGAAGGTGGTGCTGGGTGTCTTTTAGAAGCATCTTTGGGGTCAGATTTGCCCCATGGGTGTCCAACTGGAACAGGCAGCATCTGCCTCCCCCCTGGTGCTCCTCTATCCTTGGGAGATAAAGGAGAGACAAGCAAAATATGGGTCCCTTTTTCAAACGTGCCGTGTTTCCCGAGAGGGTGCAGTCCAGCATCGCTGAATGCAACGGTAAAGGAAGTTGGTGGAGAAAACTCGGGTGGGAAACCTTTCTCATGAGCCCCCCCTCCCCGTGCTTTGCAGCCACATGCAAGCCGCCAACGCCATTGAGCAAGCCGCGAAGGCGGCGCAGGAGGATGCGCAGCAGGTGCTGGAGCTGATGCACGCGGCCACCGGCGGAGAGACAGCTGCCTCCGGCTCCCTGCGAGGGCTGCTCGGGAAGTGAGTGGAGACTGTGGTCACCTGCGTGGTGTGGGGGGCACGTGGGAGGGAGGAGGGGATGGCCAAGGGCCTGTGCTCCCTTCCCTGTCTCCTCAGCGGAGCTGCAGAAGTGTACGGTTGGAGGCAGGGCAGGCAGGGAGAGACCTGCCTGGACTTTGGTTGCTGGCACGTCTGAGTGGTGGAGACAGAGGGTTGGCAGCTCTGCAGAGCATCTGCTTCCCACCCCACAGACCATGAGGCTGCACAGGGGCCTGCCTGTGGTGGGGGGAAGGGGTTTAACACCGTGGGTATGAACAGGCTCCCAGGGGAATTCTGCATCCAGTTGAAGACCTGGGCTGGGTTTAGCCAGGGGCAGGTTTAGCCCCACGTTGTCAGGTCAGGCTGGTGCCTTTCTGGTGCTGGAGAGCCCACCATGGTGCTGGGACTTTGCACAACACTGGTGGGGTGCGAGCAACAGCCCTGAATAAACTTAAGGAGCTGAATGCAGGGCTGGGATGTGGGGAAAGTTTGCAATTAGCTTTCCCAGCATGATAAATCTGTGTGAGGCCCCGGAGAGGGCTCGGGGAGAGTGAACAAGTCAATGTAGGAGGCAGCATTAACACTGTGGCGGAGTTTGGCAGCTTGGCTGGTACTGTGCTCTTCAACCTCACATCCCTGCAGGTACGAGGAGCTGAAGTCACTGGCTGGAGGCCTGCAGGCTGAGGTCGATGGGATGGCTTCTGAGGCAGACAAGGCTTATCAGGGCAGCCTGGCGCTCCTCAGCTCCCTGTCCCGCTTGACAAAGACCAACATCGGCTCCTTTGAGGTGAGGGCTCTGTGCCTGCAGGACCAGGAGATTCCCTTTCGCTCTCCCCTGCCAGCAGCTCATCCCTTCCCAGGGCTCTGTCTCCACTGGGGAGCTGTTGGATATGCATCTTCCCAGCCTTTTGCCCCCACAGCTGGCCATGGCGCAAAGAGGAAGAGACAAATATCCATTGCTGCTGCTGTGGTTCCCCAGGAGACGCTGGGACCCCCAGGCAGTCATCGCATCTCTGTGTTTCAGGGGGAGGCCACCCGGCTGAAGCAGGACGCCAGCGCTCTCCTGAGCCTGGTAGACACCTACATGGCACAGTACAGGCAGCTGCAGAGCCGCACGGGGCGCTGGGAGGAAGAAATCAAGCAGCTGCTGCGGAGGGGAGAGGGCGAGAGAGCGGTAAGAGGTTGGCTGAGGGGCTGTGGCTTGAGTCGTCTTCAGCATGAGCTGGATCCCCGGTGGGATGCCCGTGGCACCACCATTACTATGTGCTGCCCTGGCCTGTTCACCTTCCTCGGAAACACGGCCGCTTGGGGTTGGTCTTCTGGAGCCGGTGAGAGAGCTTACCGTGTGCACGGAGCTGCTGCCGCAGCATCTTATCAGCACACCTCCTCCACGTGAGGCAGGTTGAAGACCTGCTCCTGGAAAGATTAGAGCTAAGATGACTCATGATGGCTGGAGCTGGTTGAGGGACTGTCTGATGCTCCTGTACCTTGTCCTTCATCTGCCCTTTGTGTCCCTTCGGCCTGTCGCAGACACTGACGCAGCTGCTGTCCCGAGCCAACCTAGCCAGGAGCACAGCCCTGCAAGCTGTGAGTGCTGGCAACACCACCTTCTACGAGGTGGAACAGATCCTGAAGAGCCTTCGGGGTAATGTCCTAGAAAACCCTTCCTTTTCTCTCCCTTGTGGGATCTCACAAAGGGAGCACAGATTCATTTCCACATGTGTTTCTTTCAGAGTTTAACCTGCAAGCAGATGACAAGAGAAGGGAAGCCGAAGACGCTATGAGGAGGCTACTGATTATCAGCAACATGGTCGCAAGCGCCAGGGAGAAGACGGACCGAGCTGAAGCGATTCTGGGCAGCGCTGCTTCTGAATCCAAGGCGGCCAGCAGCGCAGCAGGGGAAGCGAAGGAGATCACCATGGGGATCCAGCAGGTGAGGGCTGGATGCTACTGCTGGCAGAAGAGGGTTTGAAGGGAAAACCATGGAAGAAGAGGAGATGGTTGGCAGCTCCGATGGCTGTTCATGGTGGACCTAGTGCGTTGACTTTTGGACCTGGTGCATTGACTATAGTCGATCTTGCAGAGATAGGAGTTGGCTGTAGATGAGTGGGTGCACGGGGATCTCTGCAGGCATGTTTGTCCCGTGAGCATCCCTGTGGCATCTCTCTGTAGCCACCTTTTGGTGACAAAGAGGCTTTTCACCTCCACAGTTTCAGTTGCTGGCAGACTTGTGAGCTCTCAGACTTGGCGTTGGTGGGTTCAACTCCCAGACCGTAGGTTGTCGTTCCCAAGGGATTTGCTGATGTCCGTAGGAGAGTTTGAGCCGTAATCATAGAAACAACTCTTTGGAGCAACTTTTGGGAGCACATGAAGGATGCAGGACAACCTGCAATAGTTTTGGGTCCCTGTGGAAGGAACAAGTTTCCATCAGCTCAATGCCCTGTTGCACCCAGACTGATTTCTGCCATGCTCTGCCCCTCTGAAAGTCCTTTTGCTTTCCCTAGGAGATCACACAGCTGAAGGTAGAAGCCAACAAGTCAGCCGATGGCGTCCTCGCCCTAGAGAAGGCAGTGGCCACCCTGCAGCGCGAGACCAAGGAAGTGGATGGCGAATTTGAGAGGAAGCTCTCGGAGGTTGAGGCGGATGCTGCTGTGATAAAGGAGGTGGGTCCCCATCTCCATCACCTTGCCCCCTTCCCTGTTGATATTTGGGTGAGACTTGGCCTTAGAGCTGCCACTTTGCTTTCTTCAGACGGCTCAGGAAGCTCAGACGGTCCACGCCAAGGCTGGCCGAGCAGGGGTGGTTGTGCAGGAGATGCTGAGTGCCCTGGAAGAGCTGCTGCGTCTGATGAGTAGGTTTTATGCTGCTGCTGTTTAGGTGTGGAGAGAGATAGGTCCCTGCTGGAGTTGAGGCAGGGGTGCTGGGGGTTGTGCGGGAAGCTGCCTCAGATGATGCCTCTAAACAGGCTGAGCAGCAGGCTGGAGCTGCTGAAGTATCTAGAAAGATCTGGTCCTCAGTCTCCATCCATGGTTGCCTCTTCTGTGTTTTCCTCCTGTGCAACAGACCAGCCGGGGGCTGTGGATGAGGATGGCCTGAAGCAGCTCGAGATGAATTTCAGCAAAGCCAAAGCCAGAAGCAACCAGCTGAAGGATGAGATGTTGGAGCTGGAGCAGACAGCCGCGCTGCAGAAGGCCCGGGTGCGGACACTGGAGAGCAGCATTGATGAGATCCTGGCTGATATTAAGAACCTGGAGGATATCCAGAGGAGTCTTCCTCCGGGCTGCTACAACACAAAAGCCATTGAGCTGCCATGAGCAAGCTCTGGAAAGGCTGCAGCACCTGCCAGGCTGTGATGGTAGGAGAGCCTGGCTCAGCTGCCCTCCCAAAACCCGGCAGGACCGGGTGCGTTTGGTTGTGTTGAACTGATCCTTACCCTCAAGTTCAGCGTGGCGGCTGAAGTTCACATCGTCACGCTGGTCCTGGAGAGTCCCTGATCTTTCAAAGTGATCCGTCCCTCAGTCACAGGAGGAAGGAGACGCCTGGTTGCGTGAAGGTGCTACTGGCTGAAGAACAGCCTGCTCCTGCAATGTTTCTCTGGGGTGCAGGTGGGGACTGCTTGGTGTCAGCCTTGGAAGTTTGCATGGTTCAGAGCTTGAAGTTCACAGCTGAGAGGTTCTCCATTCCCCGTGGATCCTCTTCTCCTGGTCTGTCACACACAAAAGGACTAGAGTCTCTGTCCTGAATTTTGACACTGACACTACCACCTCATGTTCGCTGCGGGATCTTCCTTGCCTCGGTAGCTCAGGAGGCAGGGAGTGAGCAGCGTGAAGTGGCAGCTGGGGGAGACAAGTTTTGAGCCATGGCACCATTGATGCTTCATGTGGCTTTCTCCTTCCAGCCTGCCCAGTCCTCACCTTGCTGGGAGTGGTGCTGGTGTGGTTTTGCTGTGGCTTGGAGATTTGGCATCAGATGCCACTGATGACCATTTTCGTAAAGCTGCAGGTCTTCCACGGTGCTTGTCAGTGAGGTGGTTACTGTTTTGCTAAAGGGGAAGATAAATATGCCAGCTGCCTTTGAGCTCAGGGTGGTGTGCTGGATGGAGGAAGAAGGGCATCCCAGGCTGGCAGGTTAGCAGAGGAGCGAACTGCTGTGGCTCCTCAAACAGAAAGCTTTTCCTGCTCCAACTGGTCCCTTCAGCCAGGAGGAAAGGATCCCCTTTCTTTCTCCCACTCCTCTTTTTGAGTCCCAACGCCCCTGAGGGATGGATTTCTTGTCAGAGCTCCTCCTAGGCAAGCACAGGTCTCTCTACCATCCCCTTACACATTCAGGCACCACCTTTCCTCCCAAGACCAGCCAGTTTGGCACCAGGCAGTTTCCTGGGTCTCCCAGAGCCTGGTGGTCCCATCCTGCTGGAGTGGCAGTGTCCTGATTTGGTCCATTTCAAAATATTGATGATGTCTTGAATGCGTCTCTGGTTTGGGGCCCCCCGTTCCCGCTCCATCCATCCCTCCCTCCCACATGGTGCTGCGTGTTCCTCAGAGGCTCGAGTAGTTGTCCGCAGGGGTTCCTGCTGTACGTCCCAGCAGAGCCTGGAGGACCTGAAGATTATTGTGCTCCCTTCACCCATACACGACTTTCCTGTGGGTCCAGCTCTGTTCTGATGCTTCTCCCAGCTGCCTTTAGATGCCATTTCAGGGAAAAAAGAACTAGCAAGTGCTGGAAGTCAGCTCTGTGGAAGCCCCCGACCTGTGTGGTGGTGAAAGAGGAGGACCTGGAGGGAGCAGGGCATTTTGGAGGACGTGCTCACCCCTCATTAGCTCTGATTCTCTGATAAAGCTGCATCCATGCTTTTGCTTGTTAAGGATATACCGAGTAATTTGTATGCCTTCTACTTTTATTTAAGTGAGATATATTCTTGCCTCTGGCATGTTTTCCTTCTCCCCTTGTACAGCATAGGGACAGGTGTTACAGATCTGACTTTATTTTTCCACGAGTTGGATGTTTTGAAAGGGAGGAGGTCAATAAATGATGGACACTTTTGGTTGGATCTTGCCTACTGGTTTATTTTCTCCAGCTCCCTGGTTTGGGTGAGCTTGGCCATCAGCTCTCCCAGCAGTGCAGCCGCTTGCGCTCTTCGTGCTGACTCGGTCTCGGGGCTGTTTTGAAATGACACCAGTAACATCTTTGTTTTGTTTTGTTTATTACATAATTTAAACATTTTGCTGATAAATATTTTTTTTGTCAATGACTGTTTTTTTTTCATATAGCAACAGAAGAAAAAAAAAAGAAGAATTAGGCTCCAAAACTTTTGACAAAGGTGAAATCGGTGGCATGGCAACTTCAACCCCTTTCCCTCCCCCCGTTTTTGTCCTTTTCCAAAAGGCGTTTGAAGTTCATTTCTCTTTCAGCAAATTGCACTGTTTAAAAGTGGAGGTTCAAAGACCAAAACCCACCAGCTTCTTCCCACCCCTTCCCTACACCCTGGAAACCCCAGTCCTCACCTCCCCCACGGTCGCATGGATCTTCAGGGTAGTTTTTTTTTTTTTTTTTTTTTTTTTTCCATACCCACCCAAAGACATTTTCCAAACCAGTCCCAGAGCTGAATGACCTGTTACAAACCCCCCATCCCACCACCCCCCCACCCCATACTGTGAGTTGTACTGAACGGATACACGAAGGCGCAGGTAAGACTAGTAAGACAGAGTATACTCATCATCCGTACCACAACGCTACGTCTCTAAGGCATGCCATCCTAACCGCGATGGGACGGGAAGCCAGCTGACTTCCCGTGCGTCCCATCTCGCGTACCTGAGGGAGGGAGGGAGGATCTGAGATGGCTCTCGGATGCGTCGCCTGCCTTCCTTCTCCATCTCCTTTGTTTTATTTCCTTTGTCTTTTCCTCAGTTAAAACCCGCTGTCCTTCCTCCCCCTTCGAAAAGGCATCGCTCCTTCAGGAGGTTAAAATCCCTCTGTGTGTTTGTGTGTTTTGGAGGCTGGTTGCTACCATTGCTCTTTCTCCTCTGGCTTGGAGCTAAGAAACATGAGTGACATCTGGCAAGGAGAGGAGGCTGCTGTCTGAAATAACTTCTGTGTTGAGGTGGAGAGGGAGGAGAGACTGAAAATCTGAATATGTGAGAACAACGGGTGGAGAGGAGTCTAGTTACTGACTTACATATGTTGGGTGTCTCATGGATGAGATGTCCCACCACAGGCACCTGCCCAGCGTGTTAGCTAAGGGAGCTCAGTAGGGTGTTGGTGGGCAGTTCAAACTGGCTGAAGACCTCCCCGGAGAAGAGACATCCCTGCACTTTGAGTCTCGCATGCTTTTACCACCCTCTCTGCTTTGGCATCTCTGTGTCTCCTCACCCCATGGGATATGTATGCAACCACCTGGAGACACCAGAGCTGGCACTAAGGAATTCAGCTATTGAATTTATGAGAGTTCCCAAACAAGCCGCTCCATGCAGAGGGAAATCCCTGGCAAGGAAAAACCTCTTCTGACCTTTTGGCAAGTTACAGCACTTCTGTCTTTCTTGCTTTCCCTTCTGGGAAGGGCTGTGCCCTCCTCGAGAAGTCGTCAGCTACTGCTCGTAAAACCCTGCCCGCTGCAAGGACCCTGTGGCTGTGGGCTACCTTGTTTTGTCCAAAGTTGCTTGCTGTTACAGAGATGCCAGCAGCATCCAGCAGGTCACCAAATTTAGCACAATGTCTTATCTTTGGAGCTTCCATGAGAGCAGCTCGTGACCATTCATGGATGTTAAGGGGAAAAAAAAAAAAAGGTAATTTCAGATCTTTCCCTGAAACAGCCTGGAGGACACTCAACCTTCAGGTGTCTCAATGTGACACTGTCCCTCGCTGGGGACCAGCAGCTGGTCACAGTGCTGCCCTGGGAAAGCCACAAAGCCAGCATGGGCAGCGGTTATGCCTTGGCAGCGGGTTCTAGCCTGAGCCTACTTAGCCCAACTTTGCGAGGTGTGGGCAGATGTCCAGGAGCTATAGGCAGCAGGGCTACACCCGAAGTGACATAAGGTTAGATGGAGCAAAGGGAGAGGAAAAGGTGAGGAGTAAAGCAGGACTGTACCTTTCTCCTTGTGGCTGTGGCCTTTCCCAGGGGCTGTGCAGGGTCCTTGCACCCTAGGGATGCTCAGCAGGACAACGGCCTGATTCGGCAACCCTCCTCTCTGCAGGACTTAATTTTCTTTTCATGCAAGCTTCTCCACCAGGCTCCATCCCTGGCATTTGAGGGCACATCACAGGCAGGAGAGCAGGAGCCTGGCTTGTCCCAAGGGATGTGTGAAGTAGCCACAGCCGGTTTGGGAGGGGGGAAGTATCATGCATTTAATAAACTCTTCAAGGAGAGGAAAAGAATAGGAGCAGAGGGATAAGGGGGAAGTTTACAGACAGAAATGGAGCTCTGGAGGCTAAAGGATGGGGATGGACCCAGCCCCTACAAAGCTCAGCCAGATTTGGGGCAAATTCTCACCAGAGGCTTTGGGTCACCACCTGCTTCTTCCTACCTTGTTTCTTGGCTTTGTAAATGGCAGGTCCCTTTCTAGGTGCTGTGGGCTGCCTTCTCCAACACTGGGTCAGAGCAGAGCATCACCCCAACTCCATTTGCCTAGGGAGTGGCTTGGGCTGGTTGTGTTCACTTGCAGCCAAGGAAAGGTGAGACATGACATTCCTCTTAGAAATGCTTTGGCAACGACTCTTGCCAAGGCCCCTTCAGAAATGCCCTCTCCCATGATTTTTCATGACCAGGAGGAGGATTTTGAGTTGTCCTGCTGCCGGCCTGAGGAGGTCCACCTGCTGTGGGGCACCAAGCCAGTTGGGTTACAACTTCCTGCTGCCAACCAGGATTTGTTTGGTCATCGTGTCAAGGGGTCCAAAGGGCTCACGCTAAAACTATTTAAGAAAAACAAGCCCACCTAGATTTACTGAGCTTAAGTACTCTAAGTTGATGCAGAAGAGGAAGCCTCTGCTCTGAGCATGCTGGGAGGACGGACTGGGGGGACCATTTCCCCGTGACATTCGGGGAGGAGGGTGCCAGAGCTGCCTCCCCTCGAGTGCACCGAGCACATTGCTCTTTTACCAGTCCCTCCTCCTTCCTTGTGTACAAGGGGGAGGGTGGTTCCCCAAAAAAAGAGACCAAACCGTTCCCCTCAGGGCCGTGCCGTGGTTCCCTGGATGCTGCACGATGGAGTGTTGGCGCCGGGGGTGAGAGGCAGACATGGGCAGGAGGCCATGGAGTGGGGAGAGAGATGAAGACACGGACTGAGAGAGAGAGAAAAGAGTGATGGAGAGCTGTAGGCAGGCAGGACATGAGGGCTGTCTTGCTGCAAGGCCTCTGCCACTTAGCCAGAGGCGTTGATGTAGAGCTGACTCTTGAGGATGTAGTCGATGACAGGCTGGCAGAGGTAATCCACAACATGTCCATCCCCATGCTGCAGGGCCAGTCTGGGGGTGCAGAGGAAGAGAAAGGGGTCAGAGCCTGCTTGGGTGGGGTGGGCGGCACCTTGGTGCCCCTACAAAGGAAGGAGCTGGCTGGGGGTACCCCTCTCTCTGCCTCGTGGTGGGAGTCCCCCTGCATCACCCACCTGCTTTTGGTCGAGCTGACAACCGACATGGGGTGGTTCAAGTCGTCCTTCACCACCAGGATGTTGTTCTGCAGGGGAAGGAGGAAGAGAGGAGTGAAGGGATGGCCTGAAAGTGGATGTCTGCCCCACCACCTCCCCGCCCCATTGGTCAGAGGTCTGCTGCGTGGTGGCCCCATTACTCATCCCACCTAGCAGCTGAGAGCATCTGGCCTCAAGACATTTTGTGCCCCATGGCCAAAGGGCTTCCCTAGGTAAAGAGAGGCTGTGGGTCCTCTCACAGCCTTCCCTGGCCACGTGTGCATCCATTTACTTTGTACTTGCGAAGTATGGAGGAGTGGTTCATGATCCGGTCGGGGTCTGCTCCATCCCGGGGCACCACCACAATTCCAAACTCCCCAACGATCACCTCCATCTAGGAGCAATCCAAAGCAGGGAGAGCTTTCATAACCATCCTGAGCAAAACCTGCCACTGTCTGCCAACCCCCCTGCTCCAAGAAATCTGGGCCGTGGTCTGGATGGAGACAGAAAGTCAGTCTGAGGCTATCTGGACAGTCTTTGGCAGAAACTTGGATTCATCAAGGCATGGTGAGTGGTCTATAGTGAATGAAATAGAAAGGCACAGAGTCAAATCCTATGAACAGTCGTTGAGTTTAGGCTTTAGGGAGGGCTTGTCATTGTAGGAAGAGGGTGAAAGCAGAAGAGGTTGCCTGAGGAGGACGTGACCTCTGCCTCACTGGAAGGCTTTAAGAGCAAGATGGATGTGCTGGTCCCGACACAGGTCTTGTGGGGTTGTTCTGCCCTGGGCAGAGAGAACCTGAGTTTGCGCCAAGGCTGGTGGCCAAGTTTGTGACCGCAAGGGGATGGCTCCCCACTGCCTCACCCATCTCAGGACAAATCCAAAAGAGCTCTGGGTCAGTAAATTATAAAAGTGAAAGCTGTTGATTTGGCTGTAAATGTGTTTAATTTCTAATGTCAGGCCAACTTTTGTTAACTGCTTATTTCCTACCTTCATGCTAGGACTTGCCTCTACTTGATGCTGGCTCCTTCCAAGGGACGAGGAGTGGGAGCATAGCCTTTGGAAATCCCTTGGGACCAGCTTACCTGCACCCTGAGTGCCACCAGCTGCATGGGTGGTGAGTGGGAGCAGGGCTTGGGTCTGTGGAAGGGGAGGCTGGGCAGGGTTGATGACTTGGGAGCAAAAGACTGTGTCCCTGAGGCTACCCATGTGTCAGGGTTGGGATAGAGGAGGAAGTGGGGATTGTGGGCATGGATTCTTTCATCCTGAGGGACCCAGGTGGCTCCCAGGTGTGCTGGGTGTGAGAGGCAGAGGAGGAGGAGGAGGAGGAGAAAGGGAGCCTGGGGGAAGAGGAACATGGAGGGGCACTCAGCACTAGCAACTCACGTCTGCCTCATTCCAGAGACCGGGGATGCAGAAGGATTCCAGAAGGTCGCTGCCACAGAGCAGTAAGATGCGAAGCTCTGAAGAAAAGAAGCAGAGAAGCTCAGAGGTGGGAGTAAACGGGCAGGCACCTCCCATTACTGTCCCACTGTGCTGCTCGGGCAATCCTCTCCCTCGCAGACCTCCCCGCCAAAACAAGCCCTGCTAAAGACCCCATGGTCCTTGTCGCATCCCTACTGGTACCAAACATAAATTCCCCCTACCCTACTTTATTTCAGCTCCTCTCCTGTGCTGCTGGCGTGTGGTCAGCATTGCTATGTGCTGTTAAACTACAGCTGTGCTCCAGCCCTGGAGGTGGGGTATCCCTGGGGAAGGGAGTCATTTCTCCATGCAATTGGCACCCAAAACTGCTTCATGATCTGCTGCGGGGGCTTCAGCCATGTGGTAATGGGGAGAGCCCAGGGGACTGCTCGGAGCTTTGGGCATGGCCCTTTTTGCTTTAGCAAAGCTGATCATGAAGTACCAGAGGTTTTCCTTGCACACCTTGGAGGACTTCCATGTCCTCCCTTGCTCTCCCTGGGCTGGGACTGCTGCTTGCTGACAGCTTGCTTTGAGGGTTGGCTTTGCTGTTCAGTAGGTCCAACAAGAAAGCTGCGCTGCATGAGGGAGTTTTCTGCTCGCACAGGCCAACTAGGATTAATTTATTTGCACGAATACTTCTGGAAAGCCTGCCCAGAGGGGTGGGAAGAGGCAACTGCATGGAAAGGTGTCTCCCTGGTTGGCATTTCCAGATGGTAAAGGCCTTTGGGCTCTGCATGGTGCCGGTGCTAGGATGGGTGTTGTGCCAGGCTGCATGTGAGCTGGCCCATGAAATGGGTCTCAAAACCACTAGCAAGCTTTTGGTGGGCCATGGTCCCCACGCAGAGCCCTGGGTGATGTACAGCGGTGCCAAGTGCGTGGCAGCCTGGTGGGTCTAAAACCCCTAAAGGAGCACCATGGCTGCTCGGATGGCCGAAATCCCTCCCGCTGCTGAGTGGTGCAATGTGGGTTAGGGCCACAGGCAACAGAAGGATGCAGGTGACCCCACTGCTAGAGGACAGTTTTCGTGGCACTTGGCTGACTTGCAAGGCACGATGCCAGGGCAGGTCTGTGCCAGCGCTGGGAGCCGGATCTCCATGGTTTGCTCCCTTATTTCAGGCTGCTTGTCTGCCCATGGGAATGGACTCAGGCCAGTTTGGCACTGCTCCTGTTTTACCCCTGAGCCCCAGTAGATGGCACTGGGATAGGATGGTGGTCCGGCATCCCTTGTTCACCACCAGATCTGTCGTGCAGCCGCTCCCGAGCTGTGTAGTGCCGGCCCTGGGGGAGCCAGAGTAGTGCGGCGGGGGCTGCGTACTCACCGATCTCCTCGTATCTCATCACCGTCCCCAGGTTGGCGTTCTCGTCTGGGAAACAGAAGCGAAAGAGAGCTGCTGGTGCCCAGCCTGGGAGAGACTGGGAGGAAGGCTGAGGGCAATGCTGGGGCTTTCCTCTACCTACCCACAAAGGTGAAGCGCTCCATGGGCGGGCGAACGCAGCAAATCCGGCTCAGGCTTTCTCCCACCTTCCCCAGGATCTTTGCTAAAGGCAAAGAAGAAGGAAAATTAATGGAAGAGAGGCTGTGCCATCAACCCACATGAACACTTCAGCCATCCTGGTCCCGTGAGATATTCCTGTGCCTGAGTGTGGGAACTGCTCTCAGCATCTCCCCACGGCTGCCTCTTGCAGTCTTAACTCCTGAGCATACTGCGTTGTGCCTTGAAGGGACGAGCTGGACAGCTAAAATCACTTAAAAATTCAGATTACGCTCGTTTTTATGGAATTTAAGTAATCCTCCCTCTTTTCCCCAGCTAATACCTCTGTGTCTCACGTACCGATGGCTCGTGTGGGGTCTAGCCGCGCCACCTCTCCTGCCAGCTCATCCATTGCACACACCCTATGGGTACCAGATACCCTTTCTCTTATCTGCTCTCCTTGCCTGGACATCATCCAGCTAAAGCCCAGTGTGAGTTCACAACCATTTTAAGCTGTTCTTGGTTCCCTTCACTGGGGTGGATGCTACTCCTGCTCCCCTCTCCAGCATCACGTCCCCACTCAACTCTGGCCTTGGTGCATGGAGCCTGATAAGCAACCTAACCCGAAAACAAGATGATGGAGCACCATTCCTAATGCTCAGCAGCCTTGGCTGGAAGGTGAGAGGTGAGTGGCCTCCCCCCTACCCCACTGCCACCTACCCGCGGTGGGCTTGTTGGAGATGTTGTTGTTGTTGTTCTGATAGATGGTCTGCGAGGACTCATTCTGGGGCTGGCCGATCACGGGGGTGATGGAGGGGGTGTTGACGTTGGAGAGAATGCAGCCAGTTACTCTCTACAACAAGGGAGAGACATAGCTGGAACAGTGTCTTCACCCCAGCTGCCTCCTAAAGCCTTCATGACCCCCTTTTGTTCGTCGGTCCCAGCCGTATTTTTTTGTTGTTGATGTCCATGTTCTGGTGCAAGAGCACCCCTGCTCCTGCACTCTTCCCGTGCCCCCACCTCAGGTGCACCCAGAGCGCGGGGGCTGCCTCACCTTCATCAGGTCACGGTGGTGCTCCAGCACGCTGCAGGTGGTCTGCCAGGTGTCCTGGTAGCACTCCCAGGGGTCCACCCTGTGGGGAGCACAGCAAGGCAACAGTGTCGGCCGACAGCAGCTGCCTGGACCTCCTGGCCATGGCTTGGCCAGCAGTGCTAGGAACAGCCACTATCGCTCTCCCAGCTCTCCCATGTTCTTCCTCCAGCCCTTCCACCCAGCTCTTCTTCATGGCTTTGGGACCTGAACATGTGCCCAGATACCTTTCCACTCTTGGTACCCAACTAACCAGCTTTCATTTGGCTTGGACATATCTACACGTGTTACAACCCTGCTTCCTGAGGGCAGCCCAGAGAAGTTTCTTGTCCCACCTCAGCTACCAGAAGCCATGTGGTAATGCCGGGAAGGAGAGAGTCCATAGGCTGGTGCTGCAGGTGTGGAAAGGGAAGGTGCCCCAGCAGAAGGCTGGGGTGGGCTGGGTGAATACGGGCTTCACCCAGACACCGCAGGCTCAGTCGGGGGAGCTTGCAAGACCCCATGAAGCCAAAGTACCCCTTTGAAGGATGGTGTAATACCCCTCATTGGTCCTCTGCTGGACTAGAGAGAAAGGCCTCCAGTTTATAAGTAAGCTTTAGCTGGGAGAGACGAAAGTCCATCCTGGAGCTCCAGCGGCTGGTGGCATCTCTGCTTTGCGTGAAGGACTTTGCTGGGGTGTCGGGGAAGGGGCGGGAGACGCCCAGTACAGGCTCTGCCACTCACCTGATCCAGTCAGAGGACTGGACGGCCAGTTGGCACATCGTCAGGCGGTGCCGGCTTGAGACCAGACCCTGCAAGAGAGAGTGATAAAGGAACAGTTAAAAGGAGGAGGCAAGCCAGTTGTACACTGGCCAGCCCAGGCTTGCAAACCTTCCCAGGGAGAATATTGCGCTCGCTCAGATAAGACAGGCCAGAAGGATTCGTTCCTGCCCGCAAAAAGTTGTTTAAGCTCCCATTTGCTGGAGAAGAGGGAGTCCCTGCCTTGCTTCAGCCCCGGTGACAAGCCTGTCAGTGGGAGTTGCTCGGTGCAGTTCTCAGCCCTGTGCAGCAGCGGGGCCAGATCCAGGTATGGTGGTTTCTTAATGAAATTTCTCCAGGTTTCAGGAGAGGAGGAAACTCTCTCCTCTCCTAATTTGGATTTTCCCCCTGCCCCAGAAAATGCTTTTAAAGGTCCCTGTTTTCATTGTCACCATCCCCACAATTAAATTGGTTTTGAAATAATTCGAACAAAAAACACCCCAACCCAACCAGATGACCACCACCGTTTTGGGTGAGAATGCTTCTCTTTGCTGTCTAGTACTTTTGCTCTTTCTAGGGTCTCACTGCAGTTTTTAATCTAAAAAGCATGCAGTTTTATGCTCTTGCTCATCTTGGGGACTTTCCCATGGTCAGGGGCTGCCCTGGGTAGAGGAGGTCCATGAGAGGACCACAGGTATGGGCAGCACGGCCCAGTGCTCGCCCCTGGCTTGAGACTGTATTGGACATAGGATGCAGAAACAGAAAATGAGGACAACCCACCGTCTTCCCGTAGGAGTCATGCACGGGCGAGACAATGCCACCGATGACGATGAAGCGTCCGGTCTTGTGCAAGTAATCTCGGGCTCGCTCTGAAGGAGGAGGACAAGGAAAAGGGGTTCAGGGAGATCCAGCTGAACACACTGACCCCGCAATGCCCCGCTGCTGCCCACCGGCTTTGCCCAACAATTGTGGAGCGGCTCATCCTGGCTGAGGCAGTGCCGGGTGGGGAAGGCGACAAGGGAAGGGCTTTGTCTTTACTGCCTGTCTCATTTGGTGCCATGCTTGGTCATGCTCAGCATGGACTTTCCCAGGCACCCACCAACTTTGCAGGAAGGAGGATTTGGCAAGGAGAGGGCAGGTCTTTAGCAAAAGCTAAATCTCATTCAGGCCCCAAATCACCTTCAACTACCTCACTGGGGCAGCCAAGAGCCTGCGCCACTGGCGAGAGCCGCTCAGCAGAGATGGGCTCTTCCAGCAGCCCTGGAGGAGCCAGACTGAGCTTGCGCTGTGATGCACGAAGCCGGTTCATTCGACACCTGCAGCAGCAGGCTCTGCCCGCTCACTCATAGCTTTGCCAGCTCACATGTTCATGTGGCCATCAGCTCAGCCAGGCCTTCACAGCCATCCACTTTCCTTTCTATTTCTCTCTGCTCACAAACTGTGCCCACCCTTTCTCTCCCCGTGACTTCTCTCTTCCTCACCTGCTACAGTTTGCCATTGACTACTAGCCAAAAGTTTTCTTAGCAGCTGGCAGGTGACCAACAACTCTCCTGACCTCGAGCATCACTTCTGACAAGAGCTCCTTGGAGATGGGTAAGATTAAAAAAAAACAACAGGCAATAACGAAACCTGCTGTCTCCACCACCACTGGGTTGTGGGGACACCCACAGGGTGTGGGGTGGGTCACAGGGGTGGATCACACACCCTGTGTATGCTAAAGCCCAGCTGGGCTCCTGGGGTCTGCTTCTCGTGATCTTGGACAGATGGAACTGTCCTGTTGGGGAACAGTTGCTTGACTGCAAGAGCAATGGCAGGTTTTGCCCTGCAGCCCCCTCAGGGCTCACAGCACAGTCCCTGCCATGGCTGCCAGCCGACCCCCAAGCTCTCACCTGATTCTGGGCTCCTCTCCTCACCCTCCCCATTTTTCCCTTCTTTCCTTGGGCTGGTCCTGATGTAACCACCCATCCTGCTTCCCTCATCGCCCGCAGACAGGGCTGCCGCAGGCTTTGGGCAATGCCAATGATGTCCTCCCTTCCTACAAATCTCTTTGATGATGCCTTGTAGGGTTTCACTGGGCTTCATCGTGGCTTTACCCAAGTTCTCTCGCTGGGTGCATTGCAACTGCCTTATTCCCCGGCATGCTGTGCCCGGGCGTGAACCGTGGCACTGTTACGGGGCTGCAGCCTGGCAAAAAGTGAGGAGGAGGAGGAGGCTGGAAGGTGCAGGCATGGGGCAGGTCAGTGGTGGTGGTGGCCGTGGCAGGGGCTGGCCCTGCCTCCTCTGCTGAGTGTGGGCAGGGTGGCTGGGGAGCACGCAGGACAGTAGCGCCCACCCCAGCTATCGAGGCAGTAGAAAGAAGGAAAAAAAAAGGATAGAAAAAAAGATAGAAAAGGTGAAAGCAAAAAGGGAGATGAAATTGATGAGTCATTAGAAAGCACTTTTTTTTTTTTTTTTTCAAGTGGAGGATCTATAAAATATTTTGCCTCTGCAAAGAAATCTCTGCAAGGGAAGTGCTTGGGCAAACACTTGGGTTATGGAGCAACAGTACAGCAGAGCAAACTGAGGGCTGAGTTGGGAACAGGAGGACCTGCCTTCTGGTTCTGCCTTGCCTACGACTTGCAGAGTGTCTTCCAGTCCCAGACCAACCCATTCTCGCTTGTTTTTGGGGCAGAGCATGTCCATTTGTTTGCAGAGCTGTCTCCATCAGGTGGCTCTGCCCGCTCGCTCACAGCTTTGCTGGCTCACTTGTTCATGTGACCATGAGCTCAGCCAGACCTTCACAGCCATCCACTTCAAAGCAAAAGCCTTTAAAAAGATTGTATTTTCTTAAATGATGCCTCAAATCCTGTTTGGAGAGGAGCTGTGCCGCTGGTGGAGTTGGCACTGTGGCAGGAGCAGGCATCCCCGCTGCTGGGACAGTGGCAAAGGACTTGGGGCAAGTGACACCTTGGCTTCGGGGTGGCACAATATCATGGTGTTAGTTTGTGGCGTCTAGAAGTGTCCATGCTGCAATTACAAAGCTGCATTTAAAGCTTCATTATTATTTTTTTTTTTACAGATTGAATTTTCTCAGACTGACTTACTCTTCAGTGGCAAATGAAGAGGGTGATGGGCAGCTGTAGCCAAGCCTGTCGGAACACGTTAGCTCGTCAAGCCTTGAGTCTCACCCTCTACACAAGGCAAGACAAAACTGCTTCAGCTCTTCTGAGAGACCCCAGGGATGCTGGTAGTTCATTCCCTGCCCCGGGCTGAGATCATGGTGCCTCCTGTCATGGTGTGTGCTCCTGGCACGTGCGGGAGGAGGTGTAGGTCTCAGCATCTCGAAAAGATGGGTGATCAGTGATGTGGCTCCAGGCGAGGAGCAACTAGGAATCG
>WHYT01016677.1:263606-281732 GCA_009806455.1 Tetrax tetrax
AAGGCGCGGAGGAAGGGTTTGCCGGTGGCGCCGCCGGAAGTGGCGGCGGGGGCGGGGCCGGGCCCGGAAGCGCGGCCAGGCGCGGCGGGAGGGTCCAGGCGCCTCAGCGGAGCGGCGAGAGGGCGGGCGGCGGAGCGGCGGCGGTGGTCGTTGCCGGGGCCGTTGAGGTTGCTGGTACCGGTGCCGCCGGGTTGTGCCTGGCCGGAGCACAGAGCGGGGACGCTCCCGCCCCTTCCTTCCTGCCGCCCCTCCCCCGCGGCGGCAGGCCCTGCACGGGAAGATGGCGGCGGCGGCCGGAGGCGGCAGCGGCAGCGGCGGCGGCGCGGGGGTGGCGGGCCGGCCCGGGCTGTGAGACCCGCGGCGGGACGGAGCGGCGGAGGATGAGCCTGCTGTGCGCGCAGTATCTCCGGTAAGAGGCGGCCGGGAAGCCGCGGCGGCGGCGGGGGGGGGCGGGCCCTGAGGCGAGGCCGCGGCCGGCGGCCCCGGAGGCGACGGGGAGCGGGAGGACGTGGTTCCCTCAGGCTTGGGGAGCCTCCGCAGCGGCAGCGAGGAGCTCGGGGATGTGACCGCGGGCGGAGGGTGTGGGGGACCCGACCGCCACGTTACCGAACCAGGGAGCGGGGGCCGAGGCGGGACGGAGCCGCGTACCCGCAGGCGGGCGGCCCGGCGCGGCGAGGGCTCCCCGGCAAGGTCAAGCCGTTGCCTTGGAGCTAAGGGAAGCCCACCGGCTTCCCTGCTGGAATTCTCCGGCCCCTTTCGAGTGGTTGCCGTAATAACCCGCCGCTGCGGAGTGGCTGCGACGTTTGACCCCGGCGGTGAAGCGAAACCAGCCGTCGCAGCCCCGTGAGCGCTCTGGGAGAAGCAGGAGTTGGGTCTCGGCCCTCGGCAGGCAGCCCGCGGCCTGCTGCGAGTCCTCTTGTACGGCGGCTCGGGGACGGTCAGCTGAGGCTCTGGGAGAGAAGCAGATCTGCCGGAGTGGTGCTTCTTCAAAACGCTCTGTTGAACAGAAACGCTCCTGAGCCCCTGAAGTCGAGAGCGCTAGATGCGGCATGTTCATATCAGCAAACCTTTGATAGGCTTTCGGGTGAGCTTGTCTTTTGGGTATGAAACGCTCTTTCTCTGGTAATTTTGGAAAGGCGCACTGCGAGATAGACATGGGTTTTCAGTAGCTGTAAGATGCTCAATACTGTGTTGTCCATGACGTGTTGCCCCTCCACCCCAACCCTTCCTGACCACATCTCGGAAAAGGTGTAGGCATGCCAGAAGGGTGTGCACACTCCTTCTGAAGAGTTCAGGGCTTGGAAAGGATTTCTAAGAGGTGAATTTAAGGAGGTTTTTACATTTCCAAAACCCTTTCTATCCAGGGTTCTGAAACGCTTCAGCTGTCTCCTCACTGTTTTTCCGAGGCCTCCTCTTCCTCCTTATCTCGTCTTGCATCTCTGTCTGCCTCCTTCTGGTAGTTTGGATCCCGTCTCTACTTTTTTTCTTTTTTTGAACAGATAAAACTTTTTTTTTTTCTCTAATAGCAAGTTTATGAGCCTTTTTCTCTTCTAGGCTGATAACCTATGCTGTCCTAGAAACTTCTTTGTTCTTTCTTTCCCATTACATTGTGGAAAAAGCTCTTAAAGGCCTTATTATTAACTTTCCTCTACTAGTAAAATACTTGTTTTTGTATTTTAGTATATATCTTAATAATGCTGTAACCTCTTGCTCCCTCCTCCCTCCCCATGACTGAGAGTCTTCAGCTGCCTTGCATGATTACAAGGCTGTACTGCTGAAGTGGTACTGGTCCTGCTCCAGTTACCTTCCTGCACCACCCGACTCTTTCTTAGCTGTTCTGTGTTCTGCTGCACTAAGCTGGAGATCTCTTTGCCTCGAAGCATGTGGGCAGTAATCATCTGTTTCTCCTAGAAAATCACCTGTTTCACCTGTTCTTCCAACACCATAGCTCATCACAGGCCTTTATCACTTTTTTTTTGCCTCTTTGTTTGTGTTGTGCCTAATCCAAGGGGACTGAAGCATATGGGCACTAATGGATTATAAGTAACATAACGCCTGTCTTTGTCACCAAGAACCTTATCTCCTCCTAAAAAAAAAAAACCCACAGGACATTCCCCCTCCCAGATTTTCAATCACTTTGTAGTCACTTATCTTCACCTTGTCCCTCAAAAAACACTTATGTTTGTTCCTCTCTGTAGAAAGTAAGCTTGGGAATGGTTTCCTTAGAAGCTGTGAAATGCTTTTTACATCTACAGAGTGTATATTTAAATTGTTTGATTTGCATAGGGCAGAAATTGAGCTGTGGATTACTGCAGCCCAAGCTCATAAAGAGAACTGGGAATAGCATCTCAAACTCTCCGAGCCAGTTCTGTTAGTCCTTCGCCTTTAGGAGGAGGGCATCCTTCCTCTTAATCTAGCATTACAAGCTTAATCTGACTGTAATGATGAAGGAATAAATAGACAAAAGTATAACAATACGAGAAGGCAAATTAAAAAAACATTGTGCCAAATGAAGCTGTGGATCAATTAGTCTCTGCTGTCTTCATTTTTTTAAAACTAAGGAGGGACAGAAAAGTTTTTGTGAGAAATCTTTCTCTGTCTATTTGAAGTTTAGATTCAGCTGAATTTCTAAGGTGACCACGTAATGGTTGAATAACTAGTGAAATAATGACTCTGCAAGAATGGAGAGGCTGAAAAAATGAGCAGGGAAGAAAGGACTTTTAGCTGGACTGCTTTAACTCCTCCACTGCCAGTCTCTTGCTTTCTGTATAAATGTATATAAATCAACTGTTTTAAAATGCTGTCCTGAAAAGACTGTACCCCTTCAATCAAAGTGCAAGAACTGAGAAACACCTGAGAATCCTCCAGAAGAGTTTCAAAATGAACAAAGAAGGTCAGACTTCAACAGAGTCTTTTAAAAGTTGCAGGAGAGTCCATTTTTAAGTCACCTTCATATGTTGTTAGAAAGTGTTGGGGTGTTTACTTTCCTAGTCTTGCTATCCTTTTCAAGGTCATCTTTGAAGAGTACTGGAGTGTCTTTTGTCCTGTCTAGTTTCCTAGAACTTCTTTCTGGTCATTGTTTGAGTCACGTCTCAAATACTTGCATTACATCTGGTCGGGTGAGTAGACCTTTCAGAAGGTTCTTTCAAAGAACTATTAGGAAAGAGAGGCATGGTTCATCTCTGTTCAGGTGAATGTGTCTCTCATCTGGTGAAGAATTTGTACAGATACCCTCTGTACTTCTTTGGGAAATCTACAAGTACTCCCTCCCTATAAATCAGACTAATGGAGCAGTCATCTTCCAGTAAATGTTTCATGTATCCTGCTAGGTACAGAAGAAGTCACTTTTAAGCAAAATATCACTACCAATAGGATTTCTCATGTAATACCACAGAAACTTCCAAATGTGTCCTTTTTTCTGAGGCAGTATCGAGCTTTAGTCCATGTTTGTTCACTTTAAATAAATTATCTTAATTGCCAGTTTTATGTGTTAATGTTCAAAATGTAGTTAACTTGGATTGAAAAGTTTAGCAGTTTGACAGAGATGTGACTGTCTGAGTTGCATTTCACAAAGATGTGAACTCTAGTTACTAGTTAAATCTGGCATTACCCTGGTAAATTGTGGCTTTTAGCACTCTGTAAACATAGAACAAAAAGTGCTTGAATTACAGGGCTTGAGCACCACTTAGAAATTCTAGTGCTGACAAACGGGTGATAGTTTCCTGTAGTCTTATGATGAGGCTGTAACCAACTTCATTAAAGGTCTGACTGCTTTAATAATTTAAATTGTGGCTCTCTTTTCAAAGACTCATCAGTAGCTCCAATTAACTTCTGCATCTGCCGTGTCTCTTCATGGTTGCTCCTTTGCTGTCTGCCAGTCTGTGATGCACCTCTTGCAGTGTTTCTTCGCTGTTAATGGAGGAGGGTAGAGCAGAGGTAATTTAGTGCTGCGTGTTCTAGTACTGATTCCTGATCAGGATGATGTGGGGTTGGTGTTTGTCAGCGCTGGAAAGCACAAACCAGAATATTGTTTGTGCAGACCCAGAACGAATCTCAACAGGACAGAGTAAGTTATGCCTAATGTAAGTTACTCTCAACAGGAAGAGTAAGTTATGTAATTATCTTCAGTGTATATGGAGGGAGAAGTTACTAAATGTAACTTCATTGTTAATAGAGAATCTTGTAAAGCATGCTTGCAGTGTGCTGCCTGGAGTTCATAGGATCACAAGGTCACCAACTTGGGCTGGAGGGGACCTCAGGAGGTCCCTATCCAACCTCCTGCTCAAAGCAGGCACAGCTCTGGGGTCAGACCAGGTTGGTCAGGGTTTCATGCACTTGGGTCTTGAAAACCTCCAAGGATGGAGACAGCTCAGACTTTTGGGGTGGCCTGTGCTACTCCTTGACTGTCCTTTTGGTGGAAAAGATTTTCTTTACATCTAGTCTGAACCTCTCACATTTTAACTTGTGCCCATTGTCTCTCATCCTCCTGCCACACATCACTGCAGAGAGCCTGGCTCTGTCTTCTCAGTCGCCTCCCCGCAGGTGTGGGGCTGCTGTGGGTGCCTGGAAGCCTTCACTGCC
Source organism: Tetrax tetrax (assembly GCA_009806455.1). Classification (NCBI taxonomy): domain Eukaryota; kingdom Metazoa; phylum Chordata; class Aves; order Otidiformes; family Otididae; genus Tetrax; species Tetrax tetrax. Next base: position 268,188 of record WHYT01016677.1, read on the forward strand.
CCAGGCTGACCAAGCCCTGCTTCTCTTTCTCCAGCCCTGAACACAAGTGCTCCAGCCCCTACCACCCTCTGGGCCTCCACTGACTGACCTTGCTCCAGTTGATCCTCATCTTCCTTGATTTGTCTTGATATGCAAACAAGACCAGTTGATCTTTGAAAGTATTCCCTCCAGCTTTTTTATGTTCTGAAGTGATTAATGTTACTTTCATACATTGTTTACTCTTCAATTTTAAACAGGGGCAAAGTGGTGGAGAGATCAAATACTGCATTGGCCTTTCAGGAGGTACCTCTTAGCACAGTGTTTTCTTGGGGGAACATAACAGGAAACTATTTCTTCCCCCCCCCCCCAAGGTGTTTGTTAACATTTGGTAACTAGAGTTGCTAACAATATTTAGTATGAGCAACACTTCTTATCTCTCTTCACGGGTGAGGGTAATGGTTTAAAAAGGCAAATAAGATTGGTGATGACTACTTACTACTCATCAACAAGCTTTTTGTGGTGACCTATGAAGTGATAAGAATTACAATTTAGAAAGTGCTAGGCAGTTCTTCTCTGAGTTTTCTGCTGGAGGAATCATGTCTTGCTGAGAGCTCCAAGACCCACACCATATCCTCCGGCTCTCTGGGCAGGTTCCAGCCAGCCCCAGCCACTGCAGTGTGGTATCTGGGTCAGCCAGGCAGTGGTAGCCCAGCAGCTATTACTTGCTCCCTTCCTACTGCCAGGGAGATTTGGATTATTGAGCATCTTTCTGCCACCCAGGGACAACTTGTGCTGAAGTCACAAGCTGACTGGGTGTCCTATCACAGCTCTCATACTCTTTTTTTTTTTCAAGCCTGGATTCCAAAGGAAAGGAAGCTTGTCTGAATGTAGTGTTTATCACTTGTTGCTACCCTTTCTCAAATGGCTTTGACAAATTTTAACCATCTTCTACAGAGAGATAGAAGCTTCAAAGTTGATTTTTGCCTTGATGAAAATTAGCTGGTTAGAAGAGTGATCCAAACGAGCGTGCCTGCTGAGAGAAGCAGGCAGAGCTCAGCTGGTGTAAATCAGCGCATGCAGAGCTTTGTCAGCCATGGCGTGTGTGCTGTTCTGTGCATGGAGTTTGAGTTTGCTCCTCTGTATGGAGTTTGAATGCAGTTGGTGCAGTATATTGAAAGAGTGAATAAACAGACATCCTTAGTAGCGAGAATTTCAATGTATGTGCTGTTTATCCGATGGTGGGTGCATTTTCCTGCTGGAGGAACTGGCAGGAGGGTGGCTGTGTATGGATGTGTGTCAGAGGGAAGAGGGTTGCAATAATCTGAGAACTTACAGAATCATAGAATGGTTTGGGTTGGAAGGGACCTTTTAAGGCCATCCAGTCCAACCCCCCTGCAGCGATCAGGGACATCTCCAACCGGATCAGGTTGCTCAGAGCCCCGTCCAACCTGGCCTTGAATGTTTCCAGGGATGGGACATCCACCACCTCTCTGGGCAACTTGACCCTTCTTGCATAGTACTTGGCTGTATGTGTCACCCTTTCCTGCTCAGCCCTGGTTTGATGGTATAAATTTGTGGCCAGGTCTTCAGTGAACTGGACTGGGGAGCTATGCTAGGTTTAAAACTGCTTTTGGGATTTTTTTTGGCTTTTTTTTTTTTTTACTCACAGAATTTAGCCTGAGTTAGTTTCCTGATCTCATTCATCATGTTACTACACATGTGCTGGCAAAAGGGGTGAGGTTCTGTGCCACATAGTAAGGAGAGAGTGGGACTGCCTCTTTTAGTGACAGTGCTCATTGTCATTAGAGTGCTCACTGACCCATAACACTAGTAAATAATGCCCCATTTCCTGGAATATATGAACCCCTGAATGCCTTTGCCTTGCCTGTGTCACTCTAACAAATGGGATCCCGGTCTTCAGTCTGGGCTGAGAGACTCCCCCCTTTTTTTCTTTTTTTTTTTTCTTTTTTTTTTTTTTTTTTCTCGCTGCAGAACACAGCTTATTGTGGATGCTGTTCCTGCGCTTTCTTTGTGCTGTGCTTTGAGGTGCACAACTGTTCCAGTGACCTAGAAGTGCAGGTTAGTGTAAGTGAAGTTACAGCTGTATTTATTTATTTATTTCTGATGGCAGGGATGATTCTCATAGCAGTTAGTTCTTGTTCCAACCTGCGTATTCTTACATAGTTTGATCTTTATGGAAAAGGAGAAGGTTCTGTTGTGGCAGTGAAACAAGGTGATTCTTGTCTGAAGTTTTGATGGGGCACTTAAGCTGCACCAAAGCATTTTGAGAAGGCTGCCCCTTTCCCTGAATATAGGGGTTTGGAGGTTTTTTGAGTTTCTTCTTTTCAGTGCATGATAAGATGATACATTTGCTTAGTGAATACTTAGCTATTTTATTTCAATACTCTATATAGAGTATACCATGATATTCAAGCTACTCATAAAACTTTTCTTCTGTCCTAAGTGTGCATCTTCCATAAAGCAGTTTCATAACAAGTAACCCTAGCCTAGTGCAGTGAGGTGTTTTTGCCTCTGAGTAAACTGATCTGGGCACTGAATCGTATCACTAACTTTTACCTCGAGCAACGTACATTTTATTTAAATCAGTCTGCGTGGAATGTGGAGCTGCCCTGTTTTTCCATTTGCCATGTTGGCTATCACATGTGTTTTCAGATGTTTTGATGCTTCCCGCATGAGAAAAGTCTGGCTGCAGTAATTGCTCAGAATCGCTTGGGTTGATGGGAGAAGACAGTGACTTGATGGATAGGTGCCATGGCATTTTCTCTGTCTGGCTCAGCCAGCAAAAATCAGTGTGGAAGAGGAGCAGTTGCAGATGGAGTGCATGGTGGCTGGGGAGGGAGGAGGGGATAGTTTGCTGTAGTGTCTGATTTTCTTGAATGAGGAGCTGCTGGAGGTTGTAGAGTTTTAAGGGTCCTTAATCTCTGCTGTTGGATCTCACAACCACAGCAGAGATTCACTAGTAGGAGCAGACTCCTGAGAGTAAGGAATGGTGGAAGAACAGTTAAGGAAAGCAGCTGTAATGTATAAGGAGTGTATGTGGGAGGACATTAGTTATTGCTTTTGTTACTTTGAACTTGAGGCTTGTCCTCATCTCACTTGAAAGCTGTGCAGCTGCTGTTAAGCAGGAGGGCAGTAAACCCACAGATTTATGTCCTTAAAATCATTAGCAGAATTGCATACTTTGGTCCTGTACTTTTTAATGTATTACTAGAGAGGTCATAGATTTCAGTGGTGTTTGGTAAAGCATAGGTTTTGCTATGCATGGGACATATTTCCCTGTCTTACTGCAGTGAAAAGAGCAGAGCTAACTTAATGTTTATTGTGGAGTGACGCAAGGAGTCATGGACCTGACTTGTGGGCCATAGTTTCTCATTGTTTTATCCAGGAGGGAGGGCAGGTGTGTGGCTTTTTTGTTTTTTTTTTTTTTTTTTTTTTTTTTTTTTTTTTTTTTTTTTTTTTTTTGTATGTGCCTCTTGAGCACTCATGTTGTTGCATGCAATATCTTGTTGAATGTAGTTTTATAGCTGTACTGGTTTCATCATCAGCTTCCACCTGTGCAGCGGTGCTCTGAGCCTTGCCTTTAGGTGATGTTTCTAGACTTGTCTGGCCATTGCTTTTTGTTCTAGTGTGAATTTGAGAAGAGTTTATTATTGTAAGCTTGGGGACTTCCTAGACAACCAAATGAGGGGACAACAGCTTAAGCGGTGTTTTAATATCGTGTATTTCAGTTCCTCTGGGATAAATCAGCAGCTACCCATTCAGATCAATGTAATGCTGTGAGTTGGGGTGGAATAACAGCTTTTTTAGTGACGTTAGGCCTGCTTTCTCTTCTGTATTCCAGTAGGACTTTTCTCGGATTAATCACACTGACTTCTGCACTCAAGGGATTATCATAAGGAACCAGAAAGCTGAGTAGTCTCTTGGGATTGTTATACAGCCGTGGGCGACAGACTGAATTTCACTGATGGGACTCAAATCAGAGATACCCTTGAGGTACTTAGGAGTCCTGCTAGAGTTAATTTTCTCTTTGACCTTTAGGAAAAAAAAAAAACAAAACATTTTTCTGAAAGTGCTTGTGATTTCTAATACATCAGCAGTCTATTTCTCATTTTAATTTCTTTGTCTGTGGTGCTGAAAATATCCTCTAGTGCTCAGCCCTATTGAACAGTTTTCTGCTATGTGTAAGTTGATTTTTATTTTATGTCTTCCCCCTGTCCTCTGAAGCATTGTCAGTTTTGAGTCTGCAGGCCCCACTTGTCATATGGCTGCATTTTCTGAGAGCTGCTCTCTAGCTGTTAAGAAGTGATAAATTAATTCCTTCAAGTTTGATTCTGCCAGATGAACTTAGGGAAAATTTTTGAATTACTTAATGGAACCTTAGGCAGAGATTAGGCTTCTTGTTTGGATGTGGTAAAAGAGACCTTTGGGGCATCAAGAGTCTTTATCCTTACTTTGCTGTTTCTTAGTGCCTTGGTTTAATGAGGCCTTGATAGTTGTTCCTGTTTGATTGGGCGACAGCAAAGGGCAGTTCTTTAGGAGCCAGCCTGTTCTAGGGCTTGCTGGACTCCCCAGGGGTCTGTGCTATGTTATTTATCCTGGCTTGACTTCACTACAGGTGTTGTCAGGAATAGAAAGAAATGAATTTTTGATAAATCCATTGGGAAGGCAATTTTCCCCCTTTGTTTTATGATAATCTTATAAATTCTGCTACTGTACTTTCTGTTGCGATTAAAGTCTCCTGGTATTTGCTTTGCTGTGTCCTGTCTTGGTCTCACTGTGATTTGAAGAAAGCACGTGGATATTGCTATGTGTCAAACAGCTGCGACTGTGTGATAATCTTTTTTTAAACCAGGGTTTCCTGTAGCCAGCAAGGAACCTTTCACAGACTCCAGCTTCAGTTCCTTCTGCAGTCAGTACTGGTTTTGGCAGTGGCCGTGAGCATTTGTGCTCTTAATTTGAGGTACACATGAGCAATGAAGAGGGGTCTTTAGGGTAGTTTTTCCAGGCTAGCTTAATAAGTAAAAATAGAAATGCTAGTCATCTGCACTTACGAAGAGGAGGAGAAAGATGGATGGGACAGGACTTTTGTCTGTTAAATAGATGCTAGTTGTCTGTCTTGAAGTAGTGTAAGTACTACAGAGTAGTTTTTGAAGTGGTGTAAATACATGAGACAATGCCGTGACAAAACTTATGAGCATAGAGGCTTGATCTAGCCAGCTATTTCCCAGAAAAAGCCTATCTACTAGTGGGCCTGTTTTTTTGTGAACGGCAATAAGAATAGTGTCCAAAGGATTTAAGCCACATTTTTGTAATATTAAAGAAAACCTAAAACCACCAAGAGTATATAAACCCATGAAAATTGTAGCAGCTCTTAGATCTTTAACATCCAGCTGCAGTTGCTAATAAAATAGAGGAAATGTTATTTCAATATGAAGAAAAATGAGATTCAAGGAAGGCTACTTTCCTCTATGGGTTAATTATTATAAATTAAATGATTAAAAGATGCAGAGTAAATTTGGAATAAAAAATCTAGAAAGTTTCACCATTCAGTTTCCTAATACCATCAATATGCATGAAGTTGAACAGATATGTGAAATCTAGAAAAGAAGTGATAAACTGCTGACATTCATTTGGATTAATACAGAAGGCCTTAGCTTAGGAGCATGTCACATCGATTATGCTAGGGCATGAACTTGTGTTGGTATTTCTACCCAGTTTGAACATACCCATACTATTTCATTTTAGAGATTTATTTTGTTTCGAGGTAAACCGTAGGAGTTACGGGACTTGAAGCGAAGACAGTTGTAGGGGGTTGTGGCTTGTTGGGTGTGCAGTCCTGCTTCAACTGAAGTACTTGTCTTCTCATGGTTTTGATTTCAAAGACTAAAATAACCTCTAAAGCCTGAAACTATCAGGAAAGATATCTCCAGTATCTTTCTAACAAATATGTTAAATGCTTAGTGCTACTTCTGCAAGTGCAGACTATTTTGGTAGCTTCCATCAGATGCTGCTAGGCAGAAGCGAACTCTGAAAAAAGTGGTGTATCTGCCTGTCACATTACATTATGCAGTCGGAATTTTGGGATACTCTTTCAAAATCAGGTAAAATTCTGTACACGTTGCATTAATGATGAGTATTTTTTTTTATCTTGTATAACTGATTCTATTAATTCCTGAAATAATTCTTTGAGGACCACAAAACTAGAAACTGCTATGCTGGAGTGTTAAGTGTTGCAGCCCAAGAGTGTCTTGTATTTAGGAATGACAGATCAGAAAGACATCAAGATCTTCAGGCCTTTAAGGACTCAATTGCAGGAGATTTTATTTTTATGGTTAAAAATACTGTTGGATTTCGGATTTTTTTATTAGAGCAACATGATTCACAGAGTTTCCGTGCTTTATTGTCAAACGCTGAAATACAATGCCAAAATTATTCTGGTTTAAAATTTGTTTTGGATGTGCTGGTATCCTATACAAAACATTTGATGATGAGATCCAAGCTATTGTGGTTGCAAAGTGAAGTGCCAGGGCTGAGTTGGCTTGTGCAACCTGAGTAAAGCACAAGTGTTGAGTTAATAACTGGTAGTTGTGTAGTCATGTGCTGAATTTTTTTCCGACATTATCCCTCCTTGCTTAATATGCGTCAGAGATTCAGAAAACGTCATCTTGGTCTAACCAGGTGGGACAGTCCCTGCCCCTTCACCACTTTACAAAGGTAGCGGTGGGTTGAGTAAGGCTGGTGGTGATTGTTCAGGGATTTGATGGGAAGAAGGAGCCAGAGTGGGTGAGCCCAAGGCATACCATGATTCTTTAAGGCAAAATGTATTGCCCTGTGAAAACGGTTTAGCAAGGTGGCTGGGATAGGCTGCTGTGGATTCTGGAGGTGTCTGCCTTTGGAGGACTTAAAAAAAATACAAGTAATGTTAAATGTTTGTCAGGAATAACATGAGAGTGAAGGATTGGGCTACATAGCCTTTTGAGGTCCCTTCCAGCCTTAAGAATTGATCTTCAGGCTGGATGTGTTAGTCCATTGCTATGGAGCCTGTTCCAGAAGGTAAAATGAGTGTAATCAAGTCTGGCCTGACTATTGAAAGGGAGACTGCAGTCTGGGAAACTGGGTTTAAGTTCAGTAAAGATCTCCTAAACCCCCCAAATTTTCCAGAATTGCTAAAGTAGATACTGATTTGTGAACATCATGTGAATTTCTTTAAGACAGACCTTTTTAGTTCTGCAACTAAGGTGTTGAGATTTAAATTTGATTAAAAAATTACTTTTATAAAAACCTTGAATCCTCAAAGGCAGGATTAACCTTGGAAGTTACAAACTTGCTGAGACACTTGCCCCTAACCAATTCATTAGTTTTTAAAATGGGAAAGGTAGATTACTGGTTAACTGGCAGTGCCTGAGAGCACTTCACAGGGCAATGGCTGCGGCAGCGGCAGCTCTGTTTGGAGGCAGTTTGGACCTGCAGAGGTCAGCTGGACTCAACTGAGTGAGCTGTGCCACTTCAGCTGGGTTGTTCTTTTTTTTTTGAGGACCTCTTTGTGTTCAACAGGGCTCAAAAGCTTCAAGCTACACCCTTCCTGGGGAGGGGCTGTTCTCATAGTAGTGTACCCGTGCTGCTCATTCGTCAGCTAATAAAATTTGCTAGATCAGAGCTGGGCAGTTTGGTTATAAGTTTCTCCTTCAGCTGAACACAGATGAGAGAGTAACTTTTGCATATTCCAGGAATACGCGTGTGTTGATGGTGCACTCGTGGGTTTTGCATCGAGTGGATGAGCTGCTCCTGAACTTAGGAGAACCAACAACAGAGGAGTACGGGAGAGTTGCGTGATGATAAACCAAAGGTTGAATCTGAGGTTCAGTAACAAACTCTCCTTCCCATAGTTTCATACAGCTCAAACAGGTATCCTTGGTACCTTGTGTCACACTTATGCTTTTGTTGAAATACGTAGTAAATATTGCTGGTTGTGTTGAGGTGAGAATTTAGCAATTTTTTTTTTAATTAGAAATTACTATGCTTTATAGAGCTGGATTAAACCTATGGTGGTAGAGGATTCCGCCTCTTCCTTATGTCCATACTTTTTTGGGAAAATAATTACTCAGATATTCTCTAGTTGAAGAGTTAAGTATGTTTCAGAACAGTGTTGCCTGTGTGTTTCTGACAGAGAATGGGAAGCAGCTAATGAAAGTCCTATAAACTATTGGCAATATGATGCACTGAGTACCCATTTAATTATCATAAATATATTATAAAATTCTCCCTGACTGCTGTTCAGTCTTCATGCCACTGCTGTGCTTTCAAAGTGTGCCTTGCATTTAGTTTCAAGATGGAGAACTGAAAATAATTTTGAAGATGCAGCTTGCAATTGGGATCATACTTCCATGTGATCTGAGCGTTACTTGTTACAGCTTGTCTAAACCTTGCAGTGTCCTTTCACACTGAAAAATCCCTTAGTTATTAAAATCTATTTTAAAACTTCTGGGTATGGATAAGTGCTTTGTGTGATGTTTACATAGTTGCGAGTTTATAAAATGATTGCGGCTGGGCAAAAAAAACCACTTCATACAAATGGTTGGGTGACCACAATGAATGATTTAAGTATTGATAATTTTGCATTAGGCCTTATGTTTTTGAAGGTCCTCACTATCTGGACATAGATCTGAGGATTAGCAGTTGGAGAGCACGGGTTCAAAATGCTGAACTCCGCCCTATCTGTTGTAGTTAACTTACCACAAGCGCCGTATGACGGGTACTTGTGCTTTAGTTTTGCCACCTCTGATGGTGATGTCTAATATATTTGCTTTTTCTCTATCTGCTGTTTAGCAAGGAAGACAGTATCTTGAATTCCCAATAACTGAATCCTCCTTAATGGTAATTCTTTCTTCTGTCCCTGTGAGGGCTTTTCGGCTTGATTGAGCATAAGGATGAAGGTTTGCTGGTGGGCAAGGGATGATTTCAGAGGCAGGGGTTGGAAGGAAGGGGTCCATAGAAGACACTGAAAATCAGCAGGACGTCTCAGCTTTATATCCTGTGCTATTAGTGGAGGCTGGAGGCAGCAGGAAACTGCTAGAGCTGGAAGTCAGGACTTAGAGGGCTGCAGGTATTGCCCTCTTCACGCCAAATGGGGTGGACTTTCTGAAGGATACACATGTCACTTTTGTAACTAGCTCTTAGCTGCAGGTGCTCTGCTCTCCAGCTCGGCAGACAGGCAAGAGGCCATATTTTCTCACGTTAAGAGAGTGTGGCACTAAATCGGCTGTTTAATTACCAGCCTTTGAGTTGAGTGCTGTGTACTTGCCTGGGAGATCTTGTACAGTGCTCAGGGAGGGCTGGCATCTGCTGCCTGTCCTTACCTGATCTGACTCCTGCAAGACTGAGTGAAATAGCATAACTCTCTGAAACTGATGTGATCATATCCATCTGAAGCTGATCTTGACGCTCCGGTTTCTGCTTTTTCCATAATTCTGGTTTTCATAATGCCAAAGCTGTTAAAAGAAGTTAAACGATGTTCACTTATTAACACTTAAACTGCAGTTTATAGCCCTTAACACAAGTGAAGATTTTGCCAAGTCAGTAGCAGCAATATGACAAATGAGTAATTATGTTACTATATATTTATCACAACTGAAACCTGATACTGTGTGCGCTCTAATCAGAGTGGGTTTGAAAGAGCAAAAGATAGTATTGTTACAGGGACGTAATTTGGGGCTTTTTGCATTGGTTTTTTTTTTTTTTAGTTCAGAAGGTAATTCTGTTGCTTTTCCTTCCTCAGTCTCAAAACCTTGTGGGAATTACCGTAGGAAGTAAGGTAGTCAGATGCAAACCTCTCACATCCCACTTAGCACCATAGCCAGAAGAACTGATAACCCTCCTGTGCTTACAAAAAGTTCCTTATTGTGGGTAGTGAGCGAGCAGAGCTTTTTGATTTTTCTCTCCAAAAACTGTATTTTTAAGAAGCAGGCTGTCTGTGGTTGAATGGATTGCAAGGCAATCTGGAAGAAGTTTTTGTGCCTTCACACCTTTAAGATTGCTTTCATTTTTAAAAAACTGGCTTGACCAATGGATAGTGTGAAGTTTAAGGAGATACACAGACAAATGATGTATTCTGTGTTAAACATCTTGCCCTTGACTTGCTCTCAGGTCAACTGCAAAGCTGATACTTTGTCAGCCAATGCAGTAAGTGTGTTACTGTATGCATGCTGATGAGGAAACAGAGTATTCCGTAAGTGTATTCATTTGTTGATTGTTTCCTATTAGAAATTGTCCTTTAAAGGTATTCCTTAAAATAGGAAAAGATATCCATGTCTTGAAGTGCCACACATATTAAGTATCTGTTTGTTCTTTCCTGATCATGCCTTTTTTTGATAGTTATTAAATTATTTTTAATCCTTTGGTTATTTGCTCTTAGTTCTTCTGTACTGTTTGACTGAAGCTGACTGCAAGGGTACTTGAATCCTATCCAGGGAGGAGGATTGTCAGTTCTGATCAAACTTGGAGTTGCTTTTGGTGATTGCTTTTTGAGGATGCTCATTATGACTGTCTTGTAATAGAGCTTAGACTAAGAGAAGGGGGGGAAATGGGATTTTAAAAAAATCCTATTCTGTATCCCCATTTCTCACCATCCATCTCAGCTGAGGTGGGAACAAGAAGGCAGTAGGGCAGAATTCCCTGTGTGAGAGTGTTTGGATTCAGGTGGTGATTGCCTTGCTTTAGCATCTGCTTGCGGAGGTGTTTTTTTTTGTTTGTTTGGTTTTTTACTTGCACAGTTACATTGATGCTGCATTACTTGTTTGCATGGCTCTGATCTATGGCTATAATCTACTAAAGCTACTGGTCAAAGAAATTACCTGTACCTTGACTTCAACTCCATGTAACAGGAATCATAAGCTTTAAACTAGTTAGCAGATAAAATTGACAGTAAGGTGGTACTGTTGAAGGTGTTTTTCATTGCCATGTCTGTGAATACTGTTCTTTCAGTATAAAAGGCGCATGGAGCATTTAAGTTGATGACTCACAGCCTAAAGATCTCTTACTATGTCAGTAAGAGCTGACATCACCAAAACCTGCCAGCTCCCAAAGCAAATGATTCCAGTACTTAATGAAATCTACAGTAATTTAAATTCGGTGACAATACTTGGAAGTTTGGAACTTTAAAAACTTGTTCCATAAAGATAAACCTGCTTAAATTTGTTAAACTGTACCTGTCTGATGCACAAGTGAGTAGGTAAAGTCTGTACACAAATAAATAAGTAAAATATATATTGGACTCCTTGTACTGCTGCAAAATCCTGACTCCATCCAGTTACCCTTTCAGGAAAAGATGTGTCAGGCTGTTACCTGGAGCTGCTGTCTGAAGCCTGTTATATTCAGGTGATGTTGAATTAATAGGTGAAGGAAATATTGATGATAAAGTTTATCCACCAATTCCCTGTTACTGTTATTCAGGTATAAAAATCTAGGTTTGTGCACAATCCTAAGATTGCTATAAAAATAATTCCCCTTGACAGGTCATAGTTAGAGATAGAGTTCCTGTCTACAAAATAGTTCAGGGAAGTCAGTTATTTTTGTATCTTTCAAAAATCCACCCTTTAGCAAAGCGTACCAGCTCTAAAGGATTCGTGCCCAGCAGGTCTCTAAGAACTGCTAATAAAGCTTTGTATTTCAGCAAGTGTTAGTGGTTGCTCTTAGGAATGGAAGGGAGAATGCTCATGTCACGTAAGACTGTGGACCACTTAGTAATTTTTGATCAGCACTGAACTGCAGATGGGAATGCTGTATTCAGAGGCTCCTGAACAACCCGACTCCCTTAAATCTGCTGTAGAATATTCAGTGCCCATGCTGTTAGCGTTTTCTATTGCTTTCCGCTGCCCTGAATCTGCATGGATATACTTAAATACAAACAACCCACTGAGGTTTTAAGCCATTATACATTTTTGTTGAAGTTAACTATTATTCTGATGAAAATCTGAAATAGTAGCTGCTGAATGTTGCTTTGGAGTTCCTTCTGGGTGTGAGCCTTGCCATGTATTGGAATGATTAAAATAGAATAATAATTAGGTTTAAGTGTATTTGACTTTCCTTTTAATATGCTAGCATAGAAAATTTACCTTCCCTACCCAACATGAAATATTTTCTGCATTTATTCTATCTATGTTCTATACCTTCTTATTCCCTTTCAGAAGGAGGAAAACTTTCTGGCAGTGCCCTTGATGAGGCTTTGGATCAGTCACCTCCTGCTAAGGTTTGTGAGGCTGCGGGCACTTTTTGTTGTGGTACCATTTCTGCACGTACCTCTGGGGAAGAGAAGTGCAGGAATATAAATTCCTGCTTAGAGTGAAACTACCTGGGCCATTTAATATGGTTTTTGTTTCGTAGAGTGTTCATAGAACAAGTGATTGGATTCTGATTCTTCTATAAGCTCAGCTGCCTGGACTCTTTACCCATTTTAGTACTGTAAATCCTCAGTTCCTTATCAAGGGGTTGCTGAGGCCAACTGAGACTTGATAAGGGAACTGTTAAAGCTGCTGATGCTTCAGGGCTGCCAGGGGAAAACCAAGTGGAGTTCCCCTTTAGGCATGGTGGAAAGCTGAGCATTGTGTTCAGTGTGGTTTTTTTTTTTTTTTTTGTGAGGTCGGGGTTTTTCCACGTTTTTTGTAGAAATTGTGCCATAGCAGATCATGCCTGGCTCATCCTTGCTGTGTAAATGAGGAGTGTAGTATAAGTGAAGCTTGACTTTGACCTGTGGACTTTCAGAAATAGCGAGTGTTAACTGGGTAACACAAGACTGCTACTTTGGAAACTTGGGCTTAATTTTATTTATTTTCTGTGCTTGATAATGCAGGTTGTTAGCAAACTGCTTCTGTAGAACTGATATTGCCCTCTTACGGATTCAGTGTGGTGTATGCAGAACTGAAAATTTGTTATTATATGTTATTAAATTATAACAGAGCTGAAGAATATATATTGAGACAGAGATGAGCCATTTTTTGAGGCAACAGTAAAATAGATCAACTTGTTCAGTAATACATGGATGGAGTTCCAAGTCAGGTGTCAATAAGAGGATTAGAAAACTTAATTTATGAAGGTCAACGTTTTAGCCTACAAGAGGGAACTGCTGGTTCAGAGTATGTATTTAAGTCTTTGGTTTTCTAGGTGGCTGTTGTACAAAGGAGGTGATCGGGAGCTCTGCATGGCAGGTGGATGTGCTGCAGGGAGGACTTGGTTTGCAGCAGAGGGGTCTTAGGTTGACATTTCAGAAAAAAAAACTTCTGAACTGTCACTGAGCAATAGGATAGTTAACCAGGGAGGGTGTATGATCTTTTCTTGTAGGATTTTAAGAGCCAATTAAGCAAACTTGTCCTTGTGTAGAAGTGTACGTGGGACTACATGATCTCTCGATGTACCTTTCAGCCTCTCAGTGTGATGGTTTGAACCCTTGAAAATGTGTATGGGCATGATGTCACTGTATTTGTGGAGTTTCCTTTCCACAGGGTTTACCAGATTAAGGGGAACAACTTGTTTTTCTTTTTTTTTTTTTTTTTT
>WHYT01016677.1:297076-347191 GCA_009806455.1 Tetrax tetrax
CTCATGTCTACTTATGGTGTTGTAGGAGACTGATCAGTTAATTGGTGATCAGTTAATCCCCAGTCCCTCAGTAATTCTTGTATTTCACTGTTCTGATGAATCTGTGATAAAAGCAGATGCTTAACACGGGGTATCTTACATTGTGCTATCTTTTTTCCTTTGTTAGGTGAGTGAAAAATCAGTTGGAATAACTCCATAAGTTTGAGTATTACAAAAACTGTTGTGTCTTTGTTTTTTCTTTTTGTTGCTCAGATTCGAAGCTGGGTCCAGCAGAAGTCTGGACATCCAGACAAGCTCTACAGGACTTATATCAGAAAATGCTAGTGACCGATTTGGAATATGCTTTAGATAAAAAAGTGGAGCAGGACCTGTAAGTACCTCAGTAAATTTGTATGTATGTATGTAATCTGAGCTGATGAGCAGAAAACCCTGAGACTTCCAGAAAAGCGATTGTATCCTATGAAATGGTTATGTTATTTCCTTTAAAATGAGAGCTGTGCTGTGGGTGAAACATGAGAATGCACTGCAGAGTCAATGCAGAGCGTTCAGTAGGTTAGTAGTTTACCTCTGGTAATTTAATAGCAGCCGTGTCATGCAGGAGTGGGTTTTGGCGAGTCTGATGGAAGGGAGAGAGCTAAGCAACATCAGTCTTCTGTGCTGTCAGGAAAGGGCTGAAGTTTGGAGTTTCCGTAAAGGAGGAAATGTGTCTGATGTAATCACCTGGAGCTTGGAGCAAGGTCTAACAGGAGTTGAGTAGTTGCTGAAGATGCTAATTTTAAGTCCTCTGAGGTAGGGCTGGGCAGAGGGAAGAATATCAGGAGAGAACTTTACAGGGTGCTCATGGCATGTTAAGAATCAGGGGAAGAGCCTGCTGGGTTTTTTCCAGGCCCTGAGTCCGTTCCTTGTTATTTAAGATGCAGACGTGGGTTGTAACAGGTTTGGTTAAGAGAAACCTGGTTCTTCCAGCATGGAGGGAAGCAAGTTGAGTAGGCTGGTTGAGTTGTCCCGTCCATGCCTCCAGATACTGAATGATTTTTGACTGAAATTTCTATATCCCACCTCCTGTTTTCAGAAGAGAGCTATGCTGCCTAAACCAAAACAATTACAAGCAAATCTTAATGCTGTTAAGGTGTGAGCTGTACAGTATCAGGGTTGGTTTCTCTGGTTATGAGAGATGGGGAAAGGTAATTCTTCTGTACTTATTTGTAATCTGAATGTTGCCTCAATTTGAATATACTTCATTTTCATGTCTGATGCTGTGTAATTAAACAGTTCTTTCCTGTTGCTTATGCTGTCTGCATTGACACTTCCAGTGAAAACACTTATTTTGTTTTCAGTTGGAATCATGCCTTTAAAAATCAGATCACAACGCTACAGGGTCAGGCGAAAAACAGAGCAAATCCAAATCGGAGCGAAGTTCAGGCAAACCTTTCTCTGTTCTTAGAGGCAGCTAGTGGCTTCTACACACAGGTGAGTTGCAAAAAATATATTGTCTGCGCATAAATACACGCAGAATTCAAAAATGCAGATGCACTGAGGATGTGTGATGCCTTAATATTTTATGCTTTGTTCTGTGTCCTTCCCTTGTTTTCCAAACGCTGATGACGAGCATGGAATTAGTGTTTTCCAAGATCTGTCTATGTACATACTATATACATATTTGAATACAGCTTTTTTCTGAATAATGCTTAACTTAGTGTCCACCACAGTTGTGCATTTAGGTAGGGTGCTTGTCCCCAAGAGTATTGTGTAGCATTTACAACCTGTAATGTCTTGCTGTTTTTTTTTATCAAGACTTCAGGCTTACAAGCATATCTTCAGCCTTAATTCTGTTTGTCAACAATGATTTAGAATTGCAAGCTTCAGTTACAGGAGGTCTTCTTCCGCTTTAACAAAGCTGTATTCTTGAGCGCTCTTGAGCTAAGTATCTTTTCTGAGATTTTCAGTTAATTGCAAAAGAAGTATGATTCCTGTTCATGTATTTATTCCTTACTGCCATTTTTTTGCTCATATGCTCTTTCCAATGTTAGATTTCAGCTTGTAGATTATGGAGAATAAGAGTTGGTGTGTGGTAATGGCTTTAATAAAGTTAACTTGCCTTTCTTTCCTTTTTTTTCCCCCTCATTTGGTGTGTGCTGCAGCAATATTGTCACTGCTGAATTGTCAAGTAGTGGTCTGACTAAAATTTGTCAGCTAGATTGTACCAGCTTCCTGTTACAACACACAGTAGGACACACTTAATGTATTAGTTCCTAGTTTGTTTCTTAATATCTGCAAGGCAGCCCTATTTTTTTTCCAATAATCTCTGTGATTTTATTTTTTTTTCTTTGGGAATTTTTTAAAGTTTATTTGACGTAGCCGGTTTGATGGGCTGTGGTGTAGTTGCCAACAGTTTTCTACAATCTATAGAGTGTGTTGTGCAAAAGCTTTGTTCTTCCATGCAGAGTATCATGGAATTTTGCTACTCTTGTATATGACACCGCAGACTGGGTCATCTTTCTCTGTTTGCTGTGATGTTAATTGTCCAATTTTTAGTCTAAAGATTTTCCTCCGGCAAGATACCTGCTCTCTGACTGCAAGGCCTGTGTAAATGACATCTTTGAAAGACAGCATGAATTCTTAGAATTCAGCATGTTGGAAGATGTCAAATTTCTCTCTTTTATCCAGCTTTTATCTGTAAGATTCCTCTTGTTTGGGAATTTTTATCTACTGTATAAAAGCCAGAGCAAAAGGGGGAGGGAGGTGAAACAAACCTTTTTCTGCAGCAAGCAAAAGCACAGCATTGCATGTTTAGCCATTGACAGAGTGCACATCTTGGTCGGCCCTGGGCTTTCTGTATGCCTTTATCTGGAAGTGGAACCCTGCTGCAGGTCTGTTCTATTTGGAGACTGCCTATGTTCCCAGCTGGGAGAAAGTCTGTCAATTCTTACTTGCATTTTTAACCCTGTAACACAGTAGAACACACACTTTTCATCACTACGTGGTAGCTTACTTTCCGGGATATTTGCTGGAGTCCATTAGGAAGAACCTCAAAGGTACTAATTAGAATGGCAAAGTTCAGGTTTTCCTTGAATCAGCTTTCGAGATACTTGATCAAGCAGCTGATGCCTTGTTCTTTGAAAGAGTCTCGCTGTTAGCTTAGCACAAATATTTACTGACAAAGCAGCCACTGAACTGTTCACCACTATTGCCTTGCATCGGTTTTGTTCAGGCTTCTCTCTGAAGTTTTAAGTTAGGGTAGTGCTGTTTCTTATGTTTGAACAAGCTTCTTCAGAGGCTGAGTGGCATTCCTTTTCCTTATTTTGAGAGAATGGTGTCACTTCATGTAGGTATAAAAAAGACTGTCTTCCTTTTAAGAGTGGCCTGTTAAATAAACAAAAACAAAAACCCCAAGATTTTTTTTTAGACCTCTGATAGTCAATATCCACTGATGCATACTTGGTAATTTAAGTATCGTGGGAGTTGAGTTGCTTACTGGTTTGGGATGCACAGCGTTGTTTTACAGAAGACAGGCAGAACTTCTCTTCATGGTTCTGGGCAGAATAATGCAGCATGGAGCTCAATGACTTTTGTACAGAGAATGTAATTTGAAGTCTCACTTTCGGTAAGCTAGACTTGTTCACTTTAAATATGTTTAGCTAATCCGTGCCTCTGAGTGAAGCTCCATTAGTTTTGTATGTTGTTTCAGTACTTTGCTGATGACTGTCTCCAGCTGCTACTAAACTAGACCTGTTTTTCTAGTTATTACAGGAATTGTGCACAGTTTTTAATGTAGACTTGCCATGTCGTGTAAAGTCTTCCCAGCTGGGAATCATTAGCAATAAACAGACGCACACCAGCGCCATAGTGAAGCCGCAATCTAGCTCCTGCTCTTACATCTGCCAGCACTGCCTTGTTCACCTCGGAGATATTGGTGAGTTTTTGAAGGAAAAAGAGGTGGAACATCCCGTTCTACCTCTATTCAGCCCTCACGAAGAGGGATCTGTACATACTGTGGGCAACTGCTGGACCAAGTGTGCTCCAAATTAGTAGCTAGTAGCTGATTGTATGTTTGGTGGTTGCTGCAGGGGGAAAGGTCTGGAAAGTAATGCTGTTAAACTTTTCTAATGTGTGTTACACGTTAACACATGGAGACAGTTAATCACTAGCTTTCTAGTCATTTGCTAGAATCTGTCTTCTAGCATACTAATCATGTTATAGCTGGTAGGCATAGTGAAATGTTGCAACTGGTACCTATTACAAAAGCTTGTTGCAGCAGGCTGTCATACTTCTCCATTTCAGAACATTACTTTTAAATCTTATATACAAAGGCAACAGTTAGAAATCCAACCTTTCATAAACAAGTGGGTTTTTTTACAGTAAGTTCAACTGCTTTATTTCTTTGTTGATTAGAGTAGAATTATGTGTTGTAGAAAATTATCATTTTACAAGAATCTGCAATGGTTTTGGAGCAACCTAAAAGTAGATCTAGTTGCTGATTGTGCAGAGAAATATGAAAAATATTTGTAGCTCTCTGCATGTGATGCTATTAGCATCTTTCTACATAAGAACTGATAAACTCTGACATAGAACGTGAGAAAAACACCACCTCAAAATTCAACCTGTTGAATCTTTGTGCTGTTTGATATAACTGTGTTTTTCTGATGCTTCTTTCTAAAATAATAGTAAAATGCTCTTCAGGTAAACCAGGTTATATTAAAGTAAGTGCAGAAGATTGATTTTATGCCTCAACTTGTTTTTTTTTTCGTCGTTTTCTTAGCTCGCTATAGAAATCAGACCAGCCAGGCAGAGTCTTACTACAGACATGCAGCTCAGCTTGTCCCTTCTAATGGTGAGTCTTAACCTTTTAGGTTAATAAATTCAAAGGAAGATTTGGGGTATTCCTTTTCTTGTGTGGCAGTTGGAAACTTGGGATTTTATATTAAACTCCCTCCTCAAATACCCAAAACAATCATGTAACAAAGCCTGACCCGTTGGTCAGCTATTAAATAATAGCTGTTTGCTTGATCTATGATACGTCTCCTCTTCGTGAAGATTTAGAAACAAAGAAGGTAATACACAGCTTCACTCCAAGGCTTCACTACTGCTACATTATACTGTGTTACATGCACATGTTATAAAGTACAAATAATGAAAACTTGCCTACTGCCAGCAGGTTTTTTTTCTTTTATTGTTTATTTACATGCAGATTCATAAAGTTTAGTACCTAATGTTGGATTTTTCAAGTTGTTCATTAAAGTTAAGGGTTTCTTTAGTTCAGGGATCTAGCTTTTTAGCTATTGGCTTACAGTGGTCCAAAATGTCGAGAGAGAATGATAAATCTCATGGCATGGCGAGAGAAGGATAAGTCATTTTTGGGCCAGGCTGCTGAAACCAGTAATTCAAGTTTTTAGCCAGTTACATTCTAACTGAAAAATTGTCATTTTCTAACTATAGACATTTTCACTCTATAGGCAAAAAATATTAAAAACAAGCAAAAAAACCCTCCCCACCAAATCCCCCTTCCCCAAACAAAAAAAACTGCACCACAAATTTAGAAGCTTTTTCGTTTGAGTATTACTGGTGTGAGGTTGGAGTAAAAGGGTGAGCAGATTAATCTGAACTTTGATGAAGAATTCAGGACTTTGTGCTCCCTTTTCAAGTGATCACACTTAGTCTGAAATCTAGCACGTTTCACTCC
The DNA here is from genome assembly GCA_009806455.1 of Tetrax tetrax. Classification (NCBI taxonomy): domain Eukaryota; kingdom Metazoa; phylum Chordata; class Aves; order Otidiformes; family Otididae; genus Tetrax; species Tetrax tetrax. The sequence goes on from WHYT01016677.1 coordinate 302,757, forward strand.
ATAACAGCCTTTTTTTTTTCCCTTAGGTCAGCCTTATAATCAGTTGGCTATTCTAGCTTCCTCCAAAGGAGACCACTTGACCACAATTTTCTACTACTGCAGAAGCATTGCTGTGAAGTTTCCATTCCCAGCTGCCTCCACTAACCTACAAAAAGCACTTTCTAAAGCACTGGAAAGGTAAGACCAAGCATAATCTATTTCTACTTGGAAGAAATCTCCTCCGTCTTATTCAAATGTACCTGTCTTGCCAGAAGTTGTTCATGTTTAGTAGTAGAAACAGACATTCCTCAACCCCCATCCAGTCAGAGCATCCTTACACATGTATGGAACAAATAATAGTTTGTGTCTGGGATGCTCCTGAATCTGAATAGTTGATGAAGGAAATAAGCATATTGTGCCAACATGAAAAAGTAGCTTTGCGTGGACATTCCTCCTTTCTTGAACTTCACAGAAAAAGTATGTAATGTTATGTGCAGTTGTGTCTAATTCCAAAGACTGAAGTCAAGTATTTCTATTCTAAATGTAGTCGTGATGAGGTGAAGACTCGATGGAGCGTGTCTGACTTCATCAAGGCATTTATTAAATTCCATGGCCATGTGTACCTGAGTAAGAGCTTGGAGAAGCTGAGCCCTCTTCGAGAAAAGCTGGAAGAACAGTTCAAGGTTAGTTTTGACAACAAGTTAATTAGTATATTGAGGAGAATATTTTTAGCAGCTAAATTCTGAAATTACAGTCCAATTATAACTTTCTCACATGCTAAAATACAGGAAGCTCAAGTAGCCAGTTACGGAAGGTTTGCATCCGGGCTAACACTGGATGGTTCTTTTGACTTGTGCAAGTAGTAGGGATTTCTTCCATTTGATGTGTGGTGCGTTGTTCATGGAGATACAGGAGAAATCAGTGACCACTGTTAATTCTCTGCTCTTCAACTGGGGTGATTCTTGGATATCTGTAGAAAGCACTTGATTCATCTGGGAAGTCTTGGCTCAGTTGCCTGAGGAATTTTGAGAGCTTCGTTTCTGGATGACGTTCATTCAGTCCCACTGGTTATTCAAGCTGCTTTTAATCTTCCTCAGACAACTTGCCTCTCCTGTCAGTAATTTGCCTTTAAAAAGTGTTCCAGTACAACCTTAATTTGGGTGTAGACTAGAACTACTCAGAACACGTTTCCTCTGGAAAATCCAGAAATACCTATTAATTATATAGCCATCTCATTAAGTTGGACAACATAGCAAAGGCTGAAACAAAGAGAATTTTGTAAGATGTTTATACAAGGTAGTACAATTTCAAAGAGGACATCTTATTAACTGCTGGGTGCCTTTTGGAAGCTGTTCTGCTTCAGCATCTTCATTTGTGGAAAATGAGCAGGTAGTATGGATATATACAACAGAGCAGTGGATGCTTTTCCCAATCAAGAAAGCAGAAGGTGATCTTAGCCATACTAAGAATTACAAATGTTCTTTACAATGTTTTTTTTTTTTTTTTTTTTTGCATTTTTGCATTGAATTGGGCTGCGGCAGCTATGTACAAACTGTCTTTAAAATAAAAAAAAAAGCAAAACTTGTAAATTGTGTTAACTTTGAATGCGGGTTGCTTGAACACTGGGAGTTAATGTTGATTCAAAATTAAATAATTGTATCTCTTGTGTGTGGTGTTGGCTGCTGACAAGTACTGCTTTTTCAATAGTGCTTGTAATCAATAATTATGAGCATTGCTCAGGCATGTGGAACAGTCTTATTTTTCTGAACTGATCTAGGGTATTTAAATAGAGCTAATTGAACCCTGCTTTGTTGCTTAGATTACTTTTTTTTTTTATATTGTGCAACATAAGGCTTAATTTACTGGAGAGCAATTCTTCTGACTAAATGAGTTGAATGTGGATGTGAAATTGGCTGTATAGTGGATAATCACTTTAACTTTGTGGCTGATTTTAACTCCGAATGAGGAGAGTAGTTGTAGGGTTAGGACCGTTCAGCCAGGCCCAAGATTCTGCTGCTGACAGCTCTGACAGTTTGAGTCGAGTGCTGTACAGTGCTTCATGCCCTTAACTGCAAATCAAGGTTGAATGTGGAGCTCAAACCTTTTCCTGATAACTTACGCTGGTTAATCCACTTGCCTCCTTCACTGAGGTGCCTGAAGATAAGTTGATTGTGGTTTAGGTTATCTCCTTTTTTTCACAAGGCTCAAAAAAAAGCATTAAAGTTTCTTTTCCTATTCTGAGAAAAAGGTTTTGCATTATAGTTACTGAAATGCTTTTGTAAATAGCTCACACTATTTTAGTCCACCATGGCATTCCATGACCCATGAAGTCAGATGTGGAATTAGTCTTTAATACGTAACCACACAGTAGTTAAATTTTCCTGGGGTGTGTTTTTTTAAATGTCACCTTCCCTGTGCTGTTTCTTCAAAAGACTGGAAAATACAGCGCATGCACATGCCTCTGCAATTCTTGCAGTTGCATTGCAATGCTGTCACTGCACATTAAAGTTCCACTTGCTCTGAAAGAGAACAGTATCCAAGGGGATGTTGATGCGTTGTGCATATGAGCTGGTGTACAAGCAAAAACCTTGGCTTTAAGAGTGGGCATCTGCCCGTGGCCTCCTGGGACGCCCACTGCTGTGCTAATAGGGATGACCTGAAAATAAAATCTAGAGTGAATATTGCCTTAAGGGCAGAAGCATTAGTCAAGCAGTGAAGTAGCAACTATTAATCCTTTCAAGTGTGTGCTTTGCCATATAAAAATACATAGATGGTACATGTGTCTGTTGCAGAGGTTGTTATTCCAAAAGGCCTTCAATTCTCAGCAGTTAGTACATATTACTGTTATCAATCTGTTTCAACTACATCACCTGCGAGACTTCAGCAATGAAACGGAGCAGCACAGCTACAGCCAGGATGAGCAGCTCTGCTGGACACAGCTACTGGCTCTCTTCAGTAAGTATGAAAACGAATTGATTTTTACGTTTCTCTTTGGTTTATATGGAATCCTTTAGTAATTTGCTGTCAATATCTAGCTTAATGGTTGTGTGAGGTAAGTGAAGAGAATAGATGTTATGGGAGAAAGTTAAGAGAAGATGGTTCCACAGGATCATTTATGCCTAGCAGTGCTAACTGACACTGGATTTATGTGCCCTGGACTTAATCCATTTGAAGCCTTACAGAACTCGACATCTTTTTCCTGGTTCTGAAAGAACATTTTAACTCGGGTGCAAAGTTGGACCCAAATTGGCAGTGTGTAGTACCCCGCTTAGGGGGCTGCTCCGCAGTTGGCCGCAGTGCAGTTTGAGTTGATTTAATTGACTGCAGTTCTGATCCAACAAGACTGCAGTCTAAGCTGACAGAACTGGAATCTCAGCTGCTTCTGTGCTTTGATGACATCAAGTAGGAGATAAATGGGAGTGCAGAGCATTTTAGACACTAGCCACATACTGCTGCTGATTTTCTTAACTTGATCTGGCCCACGATCAGCTTGGCCTTCTTTGTAATCACCTAAGTTTCTGAACAGCTGAATTTCTCCAGATTCCAGCCTGGAGTTGATTGGGAAAGCACCATGGTCACACTAGTGTGGTTACTGTTTCTCAGCTTGTGTGCCCTAAAGGGTCTGGGCTGGGTGCCTGCCTGCAAAGCCAGCTCCAGTGGATTTGTGTGCGTGCTGACCTGGGAAAGAGGATAAAATTCAGATAGATAGTTATGTTGATAATTTCTAAAAAATGAATGAATATTTTTGTAATGGGCTTGTCTGACCGGATTTTGTTAAGTTACCAAAATGTTTTGCCATGACACTTGGAAAGGAGAGGGAGAAAAAAACATCAAGATTCTGCTTCATGGTAGAAAACTCTTTATTGAAAAAAAAGGTTCTGATCTGCTGGTGGATTAAGATGAAGTAATCAGGCTGTGTTGTTCTGAAGAATTAGCTCTTAAAAATAGGAGTTTATGGGTGGGATGTGTTTGATCAGGTTATTTGGTCAACTTTAAAGTGTCATTCCTGCATCGTTTCATTTGGTTGTTTTTTTCCTGCTTTGTTTCTAGTGTCCTTTCTTGGAATTCTGTGCAAGTGTCCTTTACAAAATGACTACCAGGAGGACTCTGGGGCTGCGTATCCTCTTCCAGCTGTGAAGGTTTCGATGGACTGGCTGAAACTTAGGCCCAGTGTTTTCCAGGAGGCAGTGGTTGATGAAAGACGGTAGTGAGTGTTATTCTTTCTTTTGATACATTTAATTGCATAAAGTGATAATAACTGATGATACACAAATTAGTAATGGGAAAAGTGATATAAAATGATAGAGAATGTGTGTGCTAAGAAGTTCATAAAACACAACATGAAACTTGTGGGCTACATAAGCAATTTAACTTTTAATTGGCTTTAGATTTGCATGTAACATTGTGATCTACTTCATAATGTCTGGCTTGAGTGTAACTACTGAGTGTACCCTTAGTCTAATCTATTGTAATGATTTCTCAAATTTATTGAGGTAGATAGCAGGAGAAAATTTCCTTAATTTCATGCACTAAGCCATCTGCTGGAATCCAGTTTTCCTGGCTCATCATGCAGGAATTAAATTGAATTTAGTAGAGAGGGTCTTTAACTATAAGCATAGGCTTTACTGTTCTGGACTGTTGCTCTGATTTTTCACTTCTGCCTCTAATCTCATATACTTAGGCTTAAATAGTTCAAAACTCGCCAGCTTTTTGTATAGCCTGTTAACTTTTAATTATAGCAGTTCAGCAAAGTGTTTGTGACCGGTACGATGTTTCTTCACATCGAAGTGACTCTTACTGACACAACTGGATTAGTATTTTTCCTGCTGCTGTTTAAGTAAAGGAAAACAGTGTGAAACCAGCTTGCTTAGCTAATCTTGTGCCATGTGTCCAGTGGTTTCAGCTCTCTTGACAGTGTACGCTGTACGATGCAATTCTAGCCAAGGCTGATATTTTCTGTATACTGATGTATGGGAAGCACAGGGGTCCCTGTAACCTGGGTTTGCTAACTGCGTAATAAGACTTGCTCAAATGTGTGCAAAGCCTAAAGCCTTGGAGCTTTGGAAACTTCAATTCCAGAGTTCCTGAAGGCAAAATTAAGGGAAAGAAGATTTCACAAGTTGTTTTGAGATAATAATAATCATTACTGTGTGCATATTCTGAAGGAAGGCTTCATACCGGTATTTTAATAGGGAAGATTACTACTTGATGTAAGTCCTTGCAGACAGGAGATGCAGGCACTACTTTATGGAGTACCAAAATGAATCTTCAGGTGTGAATGAGTATTTTGAGTTAGCCAGAGTTGGTCTTTCTGCTCATAAAACTATCACTCTCTCTTTAAAGAACATGCCTGGTTTTTAAATCTGTGGTGTGATAATATGCTGTTCTCAGGTACTCCATCATACAAAGGAATTGTGAAGTAGGCAGCAAACAGCTGTAAAATGCACAGCTGAACTTGAAAGTTAGTACTGCTAAGATTTGTCAAAATGAACATTAGTTAGTAGCCATTACATTTGTTGGCTCTAAAATGTCGAGATGACTGTCCATCTTCCCCATCATTTGTAAGATGAGTGTTTTTATTTTATTTGTTTTGGAAGATCCTAATGAAAGTCATTATTTGCAGACTACACAAATACACACATACAGTTATTGACCTCTGTTTAATAATCTGATGTCTAATTGTCCTGGTTTCAGCAGGGATGGAGTTAATTTTCCTCTCAGTAGCTGGTGTGTTTTGGATTTCATATGTGGAGAATGTCAATAAACACACTGATGTTATGAGCTGTTGCTAATGAGACCAAGGACACTGTCCAGCTTTCCAGGTCTCCCTAATGGGCAGGTCTAGGAAGCTGGGAGGGATACACACAGAAAAAATGACCCAAACTGGCCAAAGAGTATTCCATGCCAGAAATGTCATGCTTAGTATACAAGTGGGAGTTACCTGGGGGGTGAGGAGGAACATCTCTGGCTCTTTTGCTCTTGCTCCTTTGCTTGCTGCTCAGCTTCGTTTCCATGATCACTGCTCAGGATGGGCTGTATCAGTCATTGGGACATCAGGTGATGAGAAATCATGCATTGTTCATTTAGAGTATTTTAGTATCCTTATATTCTGTTGTTGTCATTTTCCTTTACTATTCTAGTAAACTGTCTTCATCTCAACCCATGAGTTTTCTTCCCAATTCTCTCCCCTGTCCTGCTGGGAGGAGGGGGAGAGTGAGCAAGAAACTGTGGTGACTGGGGCTAAACCACAACACTGTTTTATACTGAAAAATCTTCCTTACTCTGAATTCATTCTTAATTGTGCTCTTGGTTCAAGAAATAATCCTTGTTTCTTTTTAAACTTTCAGTTGTCCCCACTGTGCTTATCATTTTCCTGTGGATAATTAACCCTACCCCAAACTGAACGAGCAGCTGAAATAGGAAGGAGACGTGTTTACCTATAAAAGTAGACTAATCTGAAGGCAAGAACTGAGGACAAGAAGTAATTATATCAATACTAGTGTTTGCTCTTTGGAAATGAGTTTTCCAAAGCTGCCCTTCAGAAGGCACATTAGGTCTAGGTTTTTACATGTGTCACTACATCACTCTTCTTTAGAGATCTCTTATTATGAAATCTCATTATTTCAAATGTTCTACAGGAAGATTGCAGTTTACTGTAGGTTGCAACAGACTTGCACTCTCTTTTTCCTCTTATTCTTTGTCAGTCATGGGAGGGAGCTTAGTTGAGCGTAGAGAATAAGCATAAACATGTTTCCAGTCCCTGCAGTGGTGTGTGAAAGCAGCTGACCTCAGGCTTTTGGGCACGCATTGCATTCTCCAGTCCAGGTGTAGGATGATGGCCTTGCTGAGGGAGGATGGAGATTTCATTTCACTAACACCAAGCCCAGCAGGCACCTTAAAATAGCTTGCCTGTTGCCTCCAAGGACTTCATGCCCATCCCAAAAGCAGAAACCAGGGTGCTTGGACTTTTGAGTTGGAGCTTTTTAAAAAAATGGGAGAAAGCAGCCTGTTGGTGGCAGTTAAATATTAAACACCTATAGAGTGATCATTGTGATTTTAAAATTATTTGCTCCAGGGCCTTTGTAAAGAATTTCCAGTTGTTGCTTTTGGTGGTATTGCCAGTACAAGGCAGGGAGAGTGCCAGTTAACCTCTAGTTTAACGGTCTTACTCAGTGTAACCCTTACTTAGACCTTCTTGGTAACTGTTTCAGTGCTACAGTGCAGTGTTAATATTCACAGAACATAAGTACTTCTGCACAGTGGTATCTTGATAAATAGTTTTGATTCCCAACTGTTTAATTTACTATGGCTTTGAAAGCAGTCAGCTTTGGACTGGAAAATGTGAATTACAAACAGGTGCTCTGAACATTTACTCATGCAATAGGTTTGTCTAGTTAAATTCGTAGCAGGCTTTCTGACTTGCTAGGTAATGAACACTATATTGTGAGACCCTGGCTTTCTTGGTAACTTCAGATTGACTTTTAAAAAATATTAATTTTGTTTCAAGACAGTGGTCTTTTCCCTGACACTTTAGAAACTTCACCTTTCCTTGGGAATCAGAGGATTAATGAAAGCTTTTACTGTATAGCAGTTCAATGTTTTCTTGGTAAGGCAAATAAATTCCATGTTCTGTAGTTTTCACTTAGTTTGTCTGTTTTCTGATTTGTAGCATATGGCCCTGGCTGATTTCTCTTCTAAACAGCTTCCAGCCTCATGAAGAAGATCTATCCAATAATAATGGTAAGGATGCTTTTAGTCTGTGCTGTAAAGAACTGGGAATGATGCATGGGATTTTTTCTGACATTGGTGGGAATTGTAGTTGAAGAGCAAATGGGGAACAAGTTGTCTTCTAGTATTAGTGCATATGAATATTTTGTGAATACTACTTTCTCACACTGAGCAGACTTTGCTCTACTTTATCATTCCTGAGCTCCTCAAATTACAGGGTGGACCAGTACATGAGCATGTTAATAAAAGGCTTTACTATGTATAGTGAACTTGCTGAGGTATCTACTTATGATACTCTACTTCATGCATTCGTGCTTTCCTTACACTGTTTACTGTCTGTTCACCAGCAACCCCCCTTCCAGAAGAATTTGAGTTGCAAGGATTCTTGGCTCTGAGGCCTTCGTTCAGGTGGGTGGCAGCTGAAGGAAACTGTACTCTTGCTGGTGTTGCTACTCAGATAGACATTGACCTGTTCGCTACAATATCTTATTTATAAATACTACTCTATGGATTGATGTAGGTGTCCTTGCAAAAGAACTGTAATAGGCAGTGTAGGACTTGAGTCTCCATTGAGTAAATCTTTAGTAAAACTCTGGGAAAAGTAGTGAGTGTATAATACTGCTTAGACTTTTTTGTTTTTCTCCTGTATGCTGAAAGGGGAAAAAAGATAAGTAGTGAGGAAAGGAATATTTTTACATGGAAACTGCTTGATGTGGTTTTACTTTGCTGGTTTTTACTGTGTCCCTGTACCTAACATCATTCCAGTATTATTTTTGTGATTTTTGTTTGTCACACACATGCGCTTTTATCTTCTTGTTAAAAAAAAAAAGCCTCTTTAATGTAGATGCATCTTGCCAGAAGATAATTGTAGCTGTACATCAGACATCTGTAACTGTCGTGTTTCAAATAGGATCTGGTGAAAATTCATAGCTTATAACAAAGTAATGCTGACCCAGTTGTATTTCTAAAGAAATATGATGATGGAGATGGTAACTGCCTAATTAGTATCATTCCCTCTCCTGTGTCAATACTAGGAACTTGGATTTTTCCAAAGGCCACCAGGCAATTACAGGAGATAAGGAAGGGCAACAACGTCGGATACGGCAACAGCGTCTGATCTTCACAGGCAAATGGATTGCTGATAACCAGCCAAGGTAATTGCAAGTGGCATCTGTGTGTTTCAGTTGCTGCTGTAAACTTAGGTAACGCAGGTGCCAGAGCTTTATTTTTCTTGCTATTTGACACAGCAGTTAGATACATGAATGCAAGATGCAAGACACTGATAACATGTTCTGTGGGTCAGGATGCCATTGCTTCGTAGATTAATTATGATAGGGAACGTATTTGGAGTAAAGCATCGTGTTTGATGAGTCCTTTTTAGTGATAACTGCAGCACAGCTAAGTGGAAACACTATTTGCAGTGGTAGCAAGTGTGTTAGTATGTGAGCTTACGTCGTGCTAGAGAGCACCCTTAGCTGGGAGATATGGTGTAGCATCTTGTTGCTGGGATGAGGTGATGAATGGTGGATATGTTTACTTTGTGCTTTTCTAGTTTGGGGAAGCGGGTTACCCTGTGAAAAAATATTTCTACGTGCTTTTCAATCACTTTCTGTCTCTTTCAGGTTGATTCAGTGTGAAAATGAGGTAGGAAAGCTGTTGTTTCTGACAGAAATCCCGGAATTATTACTAGAGGACCCTAGTGAAGCCAAAGAGAGCCTCGCCTTGCAGGAAACATCTATTGCAGAGCCACTATCTACAGATGGGAGCCCTGGACTCAAATCAGTTCTGTCTTCTGGCAGAAGCCTGAACAACAACTGTGATACAGGAGAAAAACCAATGGTCACATTCAAAGAGAACATCAAGCCACGGGAAATTAACCGAGAGCAAGGGCGGATCTATCCCCCTAAAGATGTAGGTAGGGAAAGAAGGGACTATAGCAAAGGAATAGTAGCCAATAAGAATGATGGAAAGAAGGATAACAATAAAAGAAAGAATGAGACCAAGAAATGCAGCTTGGATAAGATGCAGGAAGCAGGAAAGCAGAACGTGGCAGTTCAGGTAAGCCTTTAGATCAAAGGGATACTGCATCTTAGGCAGTACAATGTTTGTGTCAGGGCCGTCACTCTTTATACAAAGTACAGCAGAGTCAAGGTCTCACTGCGTGCAGCTGCTGCACAAACCAAATAGAAACACATCTCAAAGACCAGATACTGGTGACGTTTGGGTCTCTGCCCTTTTCCTTGATGCTGTCTCAGTTTGTTGGGGGGGAAAAGATAGGGAGCAATGACGGGTGATTTTTGCCATGTTAACTGTCTCAAAAAACAGACTGCTACCTGTTCCACAGATTGTTCAGGCTACCAAGGTAGTTCACATGGCCAGATCGTAGTCGTGCTCTTGCCTGTGCTATGGTCTGTTGTGAAGGAACTGGAAGCTCTGCAGTTTCAGTTCAGTTGACTTGTGGCCTTTCAGTAAATTGAACACATTGCAAAAGCCCCAAATTGTCTATGTGGAGTAAGATCCCCTGTACTGTGTGTGCAGTCAGGTGGCCCTGTGTGGAAGTAAGCAAAGTCACACTGCTCTTAAACGGTAAATCTGTGCTTAGGTACTTGCTCAAAATTGCTGGTTTTCACATCAACTGTTCTTTTATCAGTTGTATTTTTTTGAGGCATGCTTTTTTCCTCTAATTCTGTGAGCATTATGTACAAAAATGCTCACCTCATAAGTAAATAGTGAATTTACTGGTCTGGCTTCCATAGAGTTGTAGTAAATAAGGGCGGAGAGTTTCAGAGTTGATCTGGTCTGTACCTGGATTGTTTGGCTGCATCTCAGTCATTCACTGATGATGTCTGGAGGCGTTTAATGATAGCGATGGAGACTCTATTACTTCCCTAGAGAAACTGTGTCAGTTCTTCACTGTTCTTGCAAGTGGAACTTATTTCCTGATGCACTTAGTCTCCCTTGCCTCTATGTAAGCCTATTACTACTTCTCAGGACAGGTCTGCAGAATAACTTATGTATTCCTCTTTGCAAGTGCTGTGAAGGCCTGTGTAGTTAAGGTCTTGTTTTCCCTAGGCTAGACAAACCAGCTCTTTCAGTTTTTCCAACATGTGTTGTTAGGACCCTTGCATTGTTGTTCTTCTCGTCCTGATGATTAGCTATTAATCATCATCATTAGGAAATGGAAGGTCTGAACTGGCAGTGTATTCAGTTGGTTTTGCAGGGGGTCCTACCAAGGGGATAGAGAGGGTAGAGCCTGCAGAAAACATGGGGCTGTTGTTTCTGAGTCACCAAACAGGGTTCTGGTATCTGAAAGCCAACATAGGTGAGTTAGAATTGCAGGTTTCTTATTATTTGTTGAATGCATCTGGAGTGTGGCTGCAGCTCCAGTTTCAGTGTTCATGCTCCTGTCTTACGAAATACAGGCTGATAAAACCCACTGCATTTTCTGAGAAGTATGTGTAGTGTTTTGAATAGGGAAGATACTTAAATTTAACCCAGCTGATTTATCAGAAATTTGCTTGTCTTGGTCTTAAGAAATAACAAACCCAGGAAAAACTTGTTACAAACCCAGCTGTCACAGAATCTGTTCTGATGTTGTTGGTCACCCTTCATCTCTTGTTGAATAGAACTTAATTTTGACTTTTTAGTTCCATCAGCTGTGTTTATTCCCATCAGCTGTGTTTATATCAGCTATTCCAGTGAAATGCTTTTTGTTTTATATAGTCTGGTGGACTTATTTATCCAGACCTACTCCAGAATATGGGGAGGGTTTGCTTCTCCCCCTGCTGAGAAACCAGTGTAAGTTTTGAACCAGTTGGTGGTCTGTTAGTGCTCTGCTTTGGCCTTCCTAGAAATTTCAGATTTTCTCTCCTCCATAGTTCATTGCCTTTGAGTTGCAACTCTTACTTAGCAAAAATGTTAAGAAGTATATACAGAAGCAATCAGTCCTGTTGCATGGATAAGTGGAAAACTTGCACACTCAGGATCATGAAAGTGTGCCATAGGTTGAATCTCTGCTCTCTAGGGAAAATGTTAGGTGCTGAGGAAGGTTTAATACAGACTTACTCAAGGCGTAACATACTCTTAAAAGGTCACTGTGATGAAGTGGTACTTCTCTCAAGCTCCATTTAGGAACCCTCAGGACCACTGGGGGAGTAAATATTTGGTAATACTGAAACTTTTGAGGTGAGGTAAAGTAGAAACAGGGAAGCAACTGACATTTATCTTGATTAATCCATTTTAGTTATTTAGCTTTTAAAAGTTAATTATAAATCATGCAAGGGATCTTTTGGAAGCCACTTTTGGATATGTTTTATAGCACCTTTGAGTTTATGATGGACTAGAGTTCATATTTTGAAATCCCATGGCAGGAAGAGTGTCTTTGAATCTCCAACATTGCTATAAAAGAATGCACAGCTCTCAGTATGGATTCTAAAAGTGTTTGGCTCATTGTGGATTAAAAAAGGGATGGCATGATGTAAGTTGAATATCCAGAATGTGATGAAGGGTAAAGGTGGGCAGTGTATAGATGCGGCATGAGCAGGGTCTGCATCATTCATGGTCGTTATAGCATCAGCCAGAACCTTAAGTTGGAGTTCTCTCCTGACTTTTCTAGTGGGAGATCATAAATACGCCCAAACCTCCCAGTCTTACAATGTACTTTTTAATTTAAACACAAAAAATAAACTACAATCCCATAACTTCTAAATGGGGAAATTCAGAATTACTTGGAAAAAAGAACATAAAGTGTTTGAATGCATCTACCCCTTTACCACTATATTTTGGCAGAAAAGACCTGCCCTCTTTCAACTCAGCAGCACTAAGTGTTGAAATAAACCCCACACAGTTTTGGTTTGTTTGGTTTGGTTATTTTTAATTCGGTCCCTGATAAAACCCCTTTCTTTCAATCACCTTTGAGGCTTGGCATCAAGTCTGCTCCTGGGCCCTTTCTGTATTGCCCAGGTTCCTTGCTTGCTGTCTTTTTCCTGCCTGCTCCATCTTGCATTCCAGGCAGTTCTGCCGAGCTGAACAGAAAGGGAAAGTAGTCTTCCCCTCTGTCTTCCTCTCCAGGAAGACCCAGACTGCAGCAGACTCAGGTAAACATTACCTTATGTTCTTCTCTCTGCCTTTAACTGGTGCAGCTCTTGTAACAGAACATACAGCGGTTACGTGGTAAACTGAAAGAGGTTAAGCACTTCTACTATTTGTCTGGTATGCTCTTGGTTGAAAGAATTCCGTAGTATGCAGGAGTTTGCGTATACATCACTGTCTGGATTAGGCTGGAAGAGTTCCCTAGGAAGAAAGTGGTAGTGTTTGTTTTTTAAGGTGCTGCAGGTAAGTAGCATGCATTAAGTTGAAGCAGTGCCCTAGGAGAAGCATAATAGCACCTGCACGTTTTGTTTTTAAGGCAGTGCAAGTGAGCAGCATGGTAAGTTCTTTGTATGGTCTGAGCATGTTATTTTGTCAGCTTCCCGCTCTCTCACTAGAAAAGGAGCCTGTTGCAGTCTTCTGGGTAGATATCCTTAGAGTTCTTTTGTGAGGCAAAGAGCACCTGAGGACAGGCAGAGTAACCTACCTGAGGCCAGTGAGGAGGGAACTGGGTTCCTGTGTTCCAGACCTCTCCCAATTACTTAGGGTAAAGAAAATAATCTCTCAGACAGTCTGGGAGTTCATTTTTTTTGCTTGAGATATGATATGGGTAATTACAGGAAAAGTTATCTAATTTCTTCTTGCTTTCTTTTGCATTAGGTAAAATCCCAGACGGAGATGAGGAAGACTCCCGTGTCTGAAGCTAGGAAAACACCTGTAACTCAGACTCCAAGTCAGGCTAGCAGTTCCCAGTTCATCCCTATTCATCACCCAGGAGCTTTCCCTCCCCTTCCTAGCCGGCCAGGTAACTTGCGTCATTCTTTTGAAGTGTGATTTGCTGTTGACTGCAAACAAACTCCTGTAATAGTGTTTGTTACAGCCTCTGAAGAAAGGAGCTGTTTTAATGAACATGCATTCTCACGTTGAGAATCTTACAAAGTATTAAAGAAGGGGCATAGCAGAACTGAAATGAGAAAAATAAGATTCCTTATGCTTTGGAATCAAGGTCTGTCATGAAATCTGCCACCTTCCTTCTTCGTTGGTGGATGTGAGATCAAGGAATTTCAGTAGGCTGTTTCTGTAGTTAGGCAGAACATGACAAAGTCTTCTGCTAGCTCAGGAGGAAGCATTGTCTGAGCACAGGACTCCATTACAAAAGATCAATCACAACGCTTTCTTCTTTAAAGCTCAGTTTCTTTTGTAGTGGTGCTCATGTTTCAAGCTGTAATTTGTGTCATCTTATTTGCTGTTGTTGCCACGTTGCGTGTTCCCATTTTGTTTTGGAATGTTCCTGTCATACCTTGCTGTCCACGTTTGCTAACAAAATAGCTGGAAGCTGTCTCTTCCCTGCAGCTGTTTTGTAGTTGCTCAATATAAGACAGAGGGACATCTTCCCCGTCCCAGAGTCAGCATAAAATCTGGCCTGTGAGACACAGAATTAAAGCTTGCCTTCCAAACCTGACTTTTCAGTGTGAACTACAGGAAAGAAATTGATCTTGCGGATATGGGGATTTGCTTGCTCACCCTCTGTCTCTATCTAAATTGATCCTGAGAGTGGTGAGCGTCTAGGAGGAGGCAGTAGAGTTATTGATTGCTTCTGTGTGTTGCGCCAGGAGTTTAGTTGTGAAAATGTGTGTGTTTGAGAGGGTGGGAACTTTGGGATTAAAGCATCAAAAACTCCAGAATGGTGAAGGAAAAAAGTAGTAGGGGAATAAAAGGAGGGAGACTGAGGTGTGTGAGGAGCAAACCAGGTACTTTCAGAGGTACTGTCCTGGCTGACTGTTATCAGTCCCTGGAATATCGCAAGAAAACTCGAGAACAAATTCTGAATCCCCTCATGATCAGGTGAGAAAGGACATTGCATATATGCAAACTGTACCTTAAGTGTTTTCTATCCTCGTGGTATAAATGGGCAAAATAGGAAAAGTTTAAAAAAAAAAAAAACCAACCCAACCACACCATTATTTTCTTGAGAGCTACCTGCTCTGCCAAATTGCAATTTAAGTTGCATTTTTCTTTTCCAGGGTTTCCACCTCCAACCTACGTTGTCCCTCCTCCTGTGGCTTTCTCCATGAGCACAGGGTACACCTTCCCAGGTGGTGTTTCTGTCCCAGGAACCTTCCTCCAGCCCACAGCTCACTCACCTGCAGGAAACCAGGTGCAAGGTGGGAAACAGTCCCACATTCCTTACAGCCAGCAGCGGCCCTCTGGACCAGGGCCAATGACCCAGGGACCTCAGCAAACGCCACCTCCTTCCCAGCAACCCCTCTCATCTTTACCAGCTCAGGCAACAGCACAGTCCGCAAGCCAGTTACAGGTCCAAGCTCTGGCCCAGCAACAGCAGCAACAGTCCCCTACGAAAGCTGTGCAGGGCCTGGGGAAGAGCCCACCACACCACTCTGGATTTCAGCAGGTAAACTTAACTAATGTAGCGTGCTAAGCTTCCTTAAAAAAAATAAATGGCAACATTCCTGGATTACCTTTTAAAAGCTGTCATTAAAGCCCTTAGTGTGGAATTTTGATCTGCAAACTTTTGGGCAAATTTGAAAAAGAGCTGAAGTTCAGTGGGTATGAACATAAAATTCTCAAGAGGGAAATATCTCCTGAATGGGTTTTTTGTGAGTTTCTGTTACCAGACAAGATATGAAGGTGGTATTTCTGATCATGTATTTCTGTCTTAGACCTTAGTTTTCTTACTTGAGTAATGAGGACAATGTCTGAACCTTCACTCACACTCTCCTTTTGGCTAACTGGCTTGCAGTGTTGGTTCCCTCACAGCAGTTTTTGTGCTTGCATCATGTTGGAGAAAATCTCCCTTCTGGCATGTCTGGATTCAATGGTGAGACCCCCCTGGTGTTCTGGGCAGCAAAATGCTGGCTCAGTATGTTAATAAAAGTGGTTATAAGGTACTACACCAATGCTTGGCTGTTGGTGTAGAGCTTGACTAGGGACTAGTAGATGCCTATTGAGACTGTGCATTTTGGTGAATAACAGAGCAAATCAGAATGTTTGTGAAATGCCTATCACAAGTGAGCCAGACTGACAGTTTGAATTGATTTAGGCATTTGGTTAACACTAATTTTTCCTACACACTGGTGAAATCACATGCTTCTGCCTCAGTATCCGCAGACAGACTCGTCAAAGCAGCTTTGGAACCCGCCTCAAGTCCAAGGCTCCCTGGGGAAGATCATGCCCGTAAAGCAGCCCTATTACCTGCAGGCCCAGGACCCTCTAAAATTATTTGAACAGTCATTACAGCCTCCTGTGATGCAACAGCAACCTCTGGAGAAAAAAATGAAGCCTTTCCCAATGGAGCCATATAACCAGAACCCCTCAGAAGTCAAGGTGCCAGAATATTACTGGGACTCTTCCTATGGCATGACTGACAATAGGGTGATGGCACAGCAGTCTAACATGGACCGCAGGGGAAAACGGCAAGGAGTCTTCCGTCCAGAACAGGATGCTGTCTCCAGGATGACCTTTGAGGTAAAGATCTGTGCTGCAAGTGGTTAAAAACCAATGAGGCTCTGATACTCCTGACAACTTTAGGAGTTTCCCTGTTTCAGGAATGCTCTGTAGCCCCAAGTAGGTCAATGTGAGCTTCTTTAGTAGGGAGCTGGGTATCAGTAAATAGGATTCCAGCAAATAGTGATGAATTCATTTTATTTGGCTGTGTCTGGGACCTGGCTCTTGAAGACTTGGTTAAAAGTAGGTGTAAGTCTTGTTCAATGCAGATGTGATGTTGATCTCTACACTGTGTCTGTCAGGTCAAGAAACATGGCAGCTGAGGCATTTGGGGAGAATTCTTGTCTGGCAACTGATGAAAACTGTAAAAGCCATCCCAAGTAATTGCAGTTGAATTATTACCCTTTAGATGAATACTTAACACCCATATAGTATCTTGAGTGTATTGAATGGCTGAGGCTGCAATAGTCAGATTGAGGCTGGAAATGGAGAATGGTAGGAGCAGTCTTGGATTATTTTTTTGTTGTTTTTCCACCAAATCCCATCACGCAGTGAGAGCGCTGAATGAATTCCTGATGTCTTGGTTGCTCTAATGGAGTACTTTGCTTCTGTTCATGCAGTTGTGCTTCATGTTGCTGTTTGTAAAACCTGCAATCTTTGTTATTTATTAACAGTGGTGGAGTTGTCTGTGAGGGCTTTTGGTGATGTTTATAAGGAGACTTAAACAGAGGCATCTTTAAACTTTTTGTCAGGTGCACCTCTGTGAATGCTCTCAGGATTTGCAGAAGATCAGCTGAGATCACTTGGCTTATCCTTCAGAGACAAAAGCCAGACAATATATAGGAGTCTGCCTCTACCCTGATGTCAGGTTGTGATTTTTACATGAAGATGGGGTCAAAGCTTTGTTCTCATCCCTAAAAGGGAAACCTTGCCTTGGTGCAAGCACAGTGCAGTACGGACAGGAGCTGTGCCCATGATGCTTTTAATTTAAACATCCCTCACAAAAGTCAAGTTGTCAACTTTGACCAGCACTTTGCAGGGTTTTTTGGCCCAGTGATTTGGTCAGCTGTACGTTGGCATAGCAGCCGTTAACAGTGGAAATAAGTCTCTTAGGATTTAAACTCCACAAATAGAGGAGGAAAGAAGATGCAAACGTAGCTTTACTTGAAACCTGAATTACTCGCAGGTCGGCTATAGAAGAATAATTGTAAGATCTTGTGTTCCTTGTCCTTGAATGTGAAAACAGGTTCAGTGTTTGATATGGATGCAATGGGAAGCGCACGCTCCACTGATTAAAACTGGCTGCTCATCATTTTGACAGTGTGGCACTCCCAGTACGCTTAGGCCATGTGGCTAGTTATGTTTTCTGCTCAGCTTTTTTTCTCTGTGTACCTTGACACGTTTCTGCTGCAGCACTCTCACCTCGCACTCCTGCATGCTGCCTTCTGCCTTTCTCGTGCTATTTTCTCTCGTCTTGCTGTGGCTTAGCCTCTCCTTGCCATCTCTTGCTGTTCCCCTTTCTGCCTTCTGTTGTCTCACTGTGCTCATTTCTATCACTAGGACCCCAAGAGCTCCCCTCTGCTTCCTCCGGACCTGTTAAAGAGTCTGGCTGCCTTGGAGGAGGAGGAAGAGCTGATTTTCTCTAATCCTCCTGATCTTTACCCAGCTCTGCTGGGGCCTCTCGCCTCTCTTCCTGGACGAAGCCTCTTTGTATGTATTTGACGTAATACTGCTGCTTCTCACTCTTAACTGGCATCTCTTTCTTCTGTGAAATTATAAGAAATGTGAAATTCTTTTCTCTCCCCTATCCCTCCTGTCCACTTTGCTGCCTCACCCTCGAGCTAGTCTTCCTGCAAGAGCTCAGACCAGCTGAAGGCCCACAGCATAGCTCTTGGGCCAAATCCAGGCCTGCTGATTTGTTCAGAAATAAGAATAACAGTGGGGATTTTGTAAGTGCAGTCCACAGGAGAGGTGTTGATGCATCATTTAATGCACTTGCTCTTCTGCAGTTGTATGGACTTAGTAATAAGGGCAAGGGGGAGCAGTGGTGGGAAGTCATCAGAACGAGTGTGGCTTATAATCTGCATATTAAAAAATCCATAAGGGCAGGGGAAAGCTGGCCTACTAAATGCAGAAGAGATTGTAAAAGAGCAAGATGGCTTTGGAAGAAAATTGCAAACAACTGACTAAATAATCTGTAACTCCTACAGAAATACAGTCATTTTTGACAGACTGAGAGTTTTTTCTACACGTATATGTTAAAACCTTCCTGTTTCACTAGCTGGAAGGTCTTAGAGCTACAGAATTTGTAAATTGCCTCTGACAGTGCAGTATGCTTTTCTACTACGGCTGTAAGCACGTTCATTAAATACCACTATTTCAGATTAGTGGCAGTAACAAAGAAGAGTTATTTGTGACTCTACTCAAAGTCTCTGATTAAGTCTATTCCTCAATTTTACATGCCATCCCAAGGAGCCACTAGCACAACAGATACCATTTCTGTCTCACTGCATACTTTTGCTAAGAAACTAATAGCTGCTTCTTCAGCAGCTTCCTTTGAAGGTCTCTCAGTTGCTGTCTGCTGACAAATGGAAGAAAACTCTCTGTGCAAGCTGTGTGGATATGCAGTGTGAATTTTGTCTGCCTTTAAAATGTGCTTTCAAAGTAATGAGTTGTCACTTTGAAAATCTAACAAGCTAGGAGCTGCTTGCCAAGAAAATGAGACTGTTTGTCTTAAGTTTACAGGATAAAAGCAAAGATATTCCAGATATTCATGTTAAAGAGGGAGGGATGCTAGTTCAGGCTTTTGTTGTTTGAACAATTAAATCTAAAAACATCTGATATGCTGAACTGGTATGAGTGCAAGAGGACTTTTATTTGGAACAATACTACAGCTTTCATTTTGGATCACACATAGTTTTACTTACGGCTTTACTAATTCTGTGTCTTGGTGATCCTGATCACAAATTTGCTGGTGGCTGCTGTCCACCAGCTGAGCTTTATAATTTTTCCTTGGTTTCTGTATCAATGATAACTGATCCTGTTTCTTCCCTAAATAGGCTTGTTTCAGAGACACTTTTTTTTCACTGCTTAATCATAGTAAGAACCAAAGAGAAAGCTGAGAAATATTATGCTGGAAATAACAGCTGTATGAGAGGGGTCATCGTAGATGATGGAAAAAGTCATGGTCCATAACATCTTAACATGGAACTCCAGGGGAGTTTTGGAACCTCTGTTATAAGCACTGAGACTTTATTCTTGTCCTCTCTAGAGTTATTTGTAACGAAAATGAGAGAACACTAAATGAAACTTGGACTGTTTAACCCAGCTGAAAAAATCACAGCACTTGGCTGCTCTTGCTGTCTAAGAATGTCTATACAGTAGGGATGCTCTCAAAACCAAAAAATACTCTTGTCAGTAGCAGCATCCAAGAGTCTGTGTTTGAAGGAGTTCTCGGACCACTGGGAAGGATTGTGTCTCATTTGTACAAGATTATACACAACTATAGGGTTGGGTTTTTTTCAGAAATGTCCCATCTAGATATATTAGAGCATTACACTTAAAATTTGAAAAGCTGTTTTGGTAGTGGGATTTGCCTGAGACTCTCAGCTGTTGTGATTGTTGGTTTTTAGATATTAATTACAGTTAGTAGGGAAACTACTGATTTTCTGCATTTGTTAGTTTGCTCCCCCTGTCCTCTGAGGTGCTGAAGCTAAAAGACAAGGAAGATTTTTCAATGTGACCAAAAACACCCTGTCAGTTTCTGATAGTGTACTTTCCTCTTGTTTACTACACTGAACACCAACTGCTCTTTTTCCCTTTTTGGTTTCTGAAGAAGTCCCTGCTGGAAAAACCATCTGAATTGATGTCTCAGTCATCATCTTTCCTGTCCCTCAGTGGCTTTTCTCTTAATCAGGTAAGTGAGGACCAGAGCTTGCAGCGTTTTGCTGTTTAAGCTTGCCGTTAAACTAGGTAACATGGTAGAAATATGGGGATATCCTTTAGTTTAAACCAATGGAAAACCTGAAAGTCCATATGGATGCTTAATTTCAGTCCATATCGGCAAGAATATCTGTGCCTTATCAGTTGTCTTCCCATATTCATCCTAGTTCTGCAGATATACTGTTGAATCTTGCTGAGTTGCCCCTTGCTCCTAGTAGAATCATGAAGTTGACTGAAAAAGTGCATCTCAAAGTGTTATGGTGTGTAGGTTTCTATTTCCTGAGCAATGGATTACCAGTTCTCTTCCAGAGAACTGAGCAGTGTCTTGAAATAATTGTTGTGAGTACGGGGAATTTAAAGATTTTTCTGAAGGCTTTGCAGTCCAGACAGGAGAAATCTGTCCCTATTCAGAATGTGATGGTCTTCATATTAGATAAAATTGTCAAAGAGGAGGAGGCTGGGGAGTAAAAAAGGAGGTAGGAAGATGTTTTGTTCTATAATTATTTCCTTTGTACAGTCTCAATGTTTGAAATAAATCAAATACTTAAACTCTTTCATTTTTTTGCAGGAAAGGTATCCAAATAACAGCATGTTCAATGAGGTATATGGGAAAAACATGAATACCAGCACAAAAACAGAAGTCACCCCTTCAGTTGCCCATCAGGAGACTTCACTATATTCTCTCTTTGAAGGAACTCCGTGGTCTCCATCCCTTCCAGCCAGCTCAGGTAATCCTGGTATGATTTTTAGCATGTATAGTGATTTAAGAAGATTTGAGTTAATTGTGAACCTGCTGCAAGTTAAATGTAACTGGAAGTTAAAAAAAAAAGTAATACCTGCTTGACAAGGTGTCTGAAGTTTTCTGTTTGATTTTCTTTATATA
The DNA here is from genome assembly GCA_009806455.1 of Tetrax tetrax. Taxonomy (NCBI): domain Eukaryota; kingdom Metazoa; phylum Chordata; class Aves; order Otidiformes; family Otididae; genus Tetrax; species Tetrax tetrax. The sequence continues at coordinate 323,842 of WHYT01016677.1, forward strand.
TCCTCAGAAATATGAGAGGATTTGGTAATTAATATAGTGTAAGAACCTGGGTTTTGGTTGAAGTAGTTAAGCAGGATAAAAGTTGTAGGAGGCGTTAAATCCTGAAATCTCTTTAACTTAAATCCCTAAGAAGCATTTGGGAGTAGGGCTTTAACTCAAACATCCGTATTGTTGCTTCTTTAGAAAAAGAGGAAAGAACTGGATTACATAATGTAGGTATTTGAAAAAGAAATAAACTATATGACTGAGGAGTGTGGATGAAAAAATAACAGTGGGTTTGGAGGTTTTTTACTATTAAGCAGCCTACAGAGCAAATCAACTTTTTTCCTTAGTAATTATCTTAAAGGCATAAAAGATAAATATTATGTCATGATTTTAGTCTCGCTAAAAATTGAGAAGAGTGTGAGGGGAGGAATTAGCTGAATGTAAGAAATTAGTGGATTTTAAATAACATCTGCACGGATGTTATTTATGGATGGATGACATTTTTGGTTGCACTGAGACTTTTGCAACCAACCAGGAATAGCTGTTTTGGATGAAATGGAAGGAGTTGCAAAGCGTTTTTATTTTAGCAGGATTTATGGCTCCCGTGGTTTCAGCTTTCTCGCTCTTCACCTCTTCATTCAAGACCACATAGTCTCCTGCTATCCTATGTTGTCTTCAGGCATCGTTCTCTCCTGCCTGCAGATAGGCTTTTCCATGCTTGCTCTCCTGTTTTGCACAGTATTGCGTTCTGGTCTGAATTGCTTTAAGATTCATAGAAGTGTAAAACATTCACAAACTTGGAAGTTCGAGTTGTAAACTTGCAAACTCCTCCAGGTCTAATGTAATGTTTTTTAATTGGTTTGTCAGGCTCAGAGACAGATGGAGTTTTTTATAGTTTAAGACAAGTTATTCAAGAAGCATGGGGAAAACTTGCTTTGACTAGCCAGCCCTCTTGAGGCTTCCTGGTTTTTGTTTTTTGTTTGTTTGTTTGTTTTTTTTCTGGTAAACACACGTATGCATTAAACACAGTCATTCTATTCTTGTGTATGCACAAAAATTTTCACATAGAACTTAGGAAGTTGTGTTACACTTGTGTAATGGAGGGAATAAAAACTGACCTTTTGGCTTTGGAGAAAACTGGGTGATGACAGAATTTGCAACAGCACTAAGAAATTCAAGATGGGGAGGCTCTTGCTGTTTTGTTGACCTTTTTCCTCTCGCCTTGTAATCACTAGATCATTCGACACCAGCCAGCCAGTCTCCTCACTCCTCCAACCCCAGCAGCTTGCCAAGCTCCCCTCCAACCCACAACCACAATTCTGTTCCCTTCTCCAACTTCGGACCTATTGGGACTCCGGACAACAGAGACAGGAGAGTCGCAGACCGCTGGAAAACAGACAAGCCAGGCAAGTGCTGATTCCAGGCTTGCGTGAAGCCAGCTGATGGCATTTGTTTTGCAGTGGTTTTGCTAGGTTCCTTTGAACTTGTCTCGCTCTTGTTTTAGCAATGGGGGGATTTGGTCTGGACTATCTCCCAGCAACATCGTCGTCTTCAGAGAGCAGCTGGCACCAGTCCAGCACTCCCAGCGGCACCTGGGCAGCCCAAGGCCCCCCTGCCATGGAGGACTCCTCAGCTGTGCTTATGGAGAGCCTGAAGGTATGTTTAAGTGCAACTGTGCTCAGGAATGGGTGCTTATCTATGGGGCCAGAAGATCCAGTGACAGGCGTTAGCCTATTGCAAGCATCAGATTTTTGTGTCAGAAACTGAAGGTTTTTCCTGCAGATTCACTCATGCAGGCAGTGTGGGAGGTGTGACCAGTGCTGGAAGATGTCACAGTTTTCCAGTTCTTGCTGTTCTAGAATATTTTGCAAACCAAGACCAGGCTGGTGGTATTGAAAGAAATTATAACATTTGCTTTGCCTAGTCTAAAATTAGTAATCGTTAATGTGGGATGAATTTTTATGGTAACAAGGATTCTGGAGGAGGATAAGCTTCTTACAGGTGAGCCTTTCTTTACAAGGCCTTCTTTGAATTCTGGATAACTTTCACGATAAGCCAGGCGTGACTGATAAAGAGAAGAGGGAGAATATAGAAAACAGTCTCCATGTTCTCATTTTTAAGAGGAGAGGACTGTCTAACGCAAGGAGGTGCTAGTGTTGGCTGTTTGTTTTCAGTCGATCTGGTCCAGTTCCATGATGCATCCTGGACCCTCAGCCCTGGAGCAGCTGTTAATGCAGCAGAAGCAGAAGCAGCAACGTGGACAAGGCACCATGAACCCGCCGCATTGAGACAGAGGTGGCAACCCTTGCAAACGAAGGCTCCATAAACCATGGCATGTTGGGTTTGCAGGACTGGCCCACACAGTCCTGTGCAGGTGGCAGCCCTCTCTTCTGTTCCTTGCTGTCAGGAGGGCGTAAGTGCTCCACCAACCCACTGAGTGTGCACAAAACGTCTGCAGTGCAAGAAAACAACATCAGGAACTCTCCCATCCCTGGGCCCTCTGGAGGGAGAGAGGAACTGCTGTTTGTCTCACTCAGTAACCCGATATCACCGCCTCTCACCTTCTCCATCGTGCATGTCCCCAGCCACATGGGAAGTAAAAGCTGAGAATGAAGGGCAGATGGGAGAAGCCAATGAGAACTTCTCAATCCTTTTCCTCTCTTTGGGGAAGATAAAATAGGAATCCATTAATGATTGCTTTGCTGACTGAGAATGTAGTTGAAATTACTCCTAAACATCTTTATTACTATCTCAGTAGTAAGATCACACTGAATTCTTCCGTACACAGACGTGCTTTGTAGTCAGTGTGTAGCAATGAAAGCCCCAGGTGCTGCTCTGGTCAGAGGTGGTTGGTGGTGAGGTGGGGCTCTATCTCCTGCGCTAGTGAAGGAGTTCCATGAAGGAGAGTCTGGCACTTGACACCACTTCCCCTTTCAATGAGAGGCTTTGGCCAGCCCATGGGTGGCTTAGAGACTCCGGCATGAATGCCCTCCTCTCAGTAGGTGTTTGAGCTATAATCGGTGATGTGGGGCATTGCAGCACTCTGCTGGAGAAGCAAGTTAACTGCTATGGGGTTTTAAATTAATGTTTGATTCCTGTACATTTTACTGTAGCATAGTGGCTAGCCCCACAAAGGGCAGGCTAGTCTGTGCATTCACAGCCTGACTCATTTTAATAGGTAGGTAGAAAGCTTTCAATGGTTTTTGGTTTTTTTTTTTTTTTCTTTCTCTCTCCATCCTCCCATCTTCGCTGGATGCTAGTAGTTTTCATTACCAATGTGCAACATCTTGCAGAAAATAATCAGGGGTCCAGCAGGGCTGGGTAAAGATGACAGTCAGCCTGGACAGTGCGGAGTGTACGCACCCCCGCAGGCACTCATCAGCTCTGCAGAAACCCGTCCCCCCCACGCCCCCTGCCCCCGGCTGCAGCCCCAGACTTTCAGTTCCAGAATGAAATTCAAGGCACTCATGGACACACGTGTGTAACACGCACACGGAAGAAAGCATAGTGCTGTTCATAGATGAAAAGGTGCAGAAGGGAAAGGGAAAACGTTTTATTTGCTATTTATTAGGGGGAAGGAAGACTGGAAGCTTTGTTAAAGAAAAGGACAGCATTTTTGTTAGGTTTCCCAGGGAAGTTATGGAAATAATCTCAATGTCCATTTGCTCTGTTTAGCAGTAGGGATTTGTGTGATGGTTCAGGATCTCTGAGCTGGAAGCCAGCTGCAGAGCAAAGCACATGCAGGAGCCGAAGTGACACTGGAGTCTGGGCAGCCCCAAAGAATACAAACAGGGAAGACAGAGGAGACACGATACCCCGCCGGGAGTATGAGCAGCTCCCCTACAATCTCTACCTTAGCAACATCACTGTTGTTTGTTGCATTTTGAAGCTGTATTTCCTTTAAAAAGTCAAATTCCCACCCAGTGGTAATATGAACCAAACCCCTCTGTACTTCTCTCCAGCCCTCCCGGTTTGTGTATCGAGCCATGCACCCAGGCAGCTGCGACATTCCAGTGTTTGAACCGTCACTGACTCTTGCACCCTAGACAGCTAACCAGGTTCTCCATCTCACTCCCGGCAGTGCCAGGGTCCCAGCTGCACTGTTCCACTTGTGCATGAGCATCCGGCCTCGGGAATGCGTCCAACTCTTGGCTGGGACTCCCCTCCTGCCCCCCAGCACCTGGGGGAGCAAGGGAAGGGGCACCCAACAGAAACTGGTTTGTGTCGTAAGCTTTTTTTTTGTGTTTTTTGTCTGTCTGTGCAAGAACTGCAGCTGCTGAAATCAGCTTTGCCTTTAATTAAACCATGTTCTCTCCATCCAGGTCTGTGTTGCATTTATTTGCTGTGTAACTCAGCTACAGGCTTTTAAACATGAATCATTTTTCTGAAGAAGTCCGAAGAAGGTTTGAAGTTGATTTTTTTTTTTTTCCCCTGTTTGAAAGAAAACTAAATAAATTGCAGAATCCCTGCAAAGCTCGAACCTGGGAGAGCACAGGCAGTGAGAGCTGCAGGAGCCAAGTCCTTCTGCCATTGACCTGCCTGCAAATCAGGATGTTGGCTGTTTTTTAAATGATAGATGCTTATTGTATCCAGACAATTCTTCAGAATAAGATCCTTTAAAAATAACATGAGATCTAGGGTATTGGGAGAGTGGATTTCTCCAGAACTTGTGTGATGGGATCTGAAGTGGGGAAACCACTGCCCTTAGCCTCTTGTAAGCAAAGTGCTCCCAATGCTGTAGGTGGCTGGCTGTATCTACAGCTTGCACGTTTTGAGGACAAGGCAGAGTAGATATTTTAAAATATCTACAGAAGGACCAGCTGTCAGCAGCTGGGGAAGGTGAAATACTGTGAAAGTAGTGCAAGGGCAGAGGGGGGCAAACCTCTTGGATAGGGAACCGCTTTGATGCTATATAACCTGCTGAGATTCCAGGCAGCATCTTTCTGAGTTACTGTCTCTTCTGATTGCTGAGAAAAGGCTTTGAGATATGCCTTCCAAAGGTGAAAATAAATGTTTATTTTTATTGGGGGGGTTTAAAGTCACTGTGGTTTTGAAGTGAATTGTCAATTGAAGCAGGGCGAAGGCTGCACGCTGTCTCTTGTTTAAGCTCTTGGGGTTGGCAGTAATGTTTTTAAGGAAGTAAATGCTGTTGGAAGATCAACCTTTCCTGGTCTGCGGCTTCCTGAATGCCAGTTCCTCTTCTGGATCTGTTGGCAGGGCTATAAGTGCAAGTGGCACCACCCTTTCATGGGTTTTCCCAGCTGCTGGCTTGTCTGTAGAAAAGCTTTGCTAAGGATAAGGTAGGTGGGACAGATATTGCCAGCAAGTTTTTGGTAAGCACTGTTTTTAGGACTGAGTATATTCTTAACAGAAAGACAATTAGCAATTTTTTAATCAGTACCTTTTTTAGAGAATGATGCAAAAGGTAAAATAAAAAATCAAGGTTTTAGTACAAGTAGAAATAATATTTTCAGTCCATTTACAGATGCAGTGACTAACATGGAAACTTTTTAACTGCAACAATTGAATTCTTAATTTCTTTCCATGACTTTAAGCTCTTCTGAAATCACATCTCCAGGTCTTTAGTGTTAGACTTCTGAACGAAAGCAGATGGGAAGATGCCAATCTTCCCATTGCACTGGCCTTCTAACCAGTCTTCATTCACTGGAAGATAAAATTGTCGCAATTTTTGTTATCCTAGGGACGTACGGGAATATAATAACCTTCGTGTGCTACAGACAAACCCAAGATCACCATTTCAAGGTTTTCTGCTGATAAATAGCTATGCTAAAGCCTGGTAGAGAGGAACGTGGAGGAAAGATGCTGAGGGTGAATCAGGTAGAAAGTATTTTTTTTTTTTTTCTTTAAAACAATTTCTGATGTCTTGGTTTCACTCAGGCTCAGCTGAGGAGGGAAACAGATGTCCTGTGCAGTGTCTGTGCCTAATTCTTCACCCCGTGTGGGCTCACCTGCAGCTTTTGCTGGAGCACAATAATCCTGTCCTTCCTGCTGTGTGTTCTGCACAATCTTGAAAGGATCCAATTCAAAAATGTGTACTAGGTTTTGCTGAGATTTATTCTGTACTTAAGCCTCAATTCTCATAGAAGCACTAAAGACTAATAATGAAGTGGATTGAGGCTAGTGGAAGATCCTTACCTCAAAAAGAAAACCAACCAGAAAAAGGTGCCAGGTGAGAGGAATGGGAGAAATAGCATTCTGGGATGTACCTCTGCCTTTGTTCCTAACCTAAGGCATGGCGTGGTGGCTAAAATGAGGCATCTCCTTTAAAAAAAACCCTGTGATTGATAAACTTAAAACACAGCTCAAGTGAAACTGTTGTATCTTGAAAGTGTTGGGGGAAGGGGGTGGCAGAAGGCAGGGGTGTGATGAAAATATGTTGCAAGGAGTGTGTTTAACACTGAGATTTGGATGGGAAACCCATGGTAGAACTGGAGAAGCTCTGCATGTGCTACAGCACACAGGGCAGAGGCTAGACCTCAGACCTCAATAGGTCTCAGACCCCCCCCCCCCCTTTATGGGGATGGAGCAAACTTGCCTTGTGAATCTGGAAACTGGAAGCTCAGTGACACAGCTCTTAGCAGTGCAAAGCAAAGCAACTCTTATATGTTTCCTTAGGTTGTCCTTTCCCCTGGCTTCCACTTGCCACCTCATGCTCGTGCAATCTCTGCAGGCTGCTTTTCTAAGCTCCCTTACAAAGTGTTTGTATTCAGTGCCACCTTTCTCAGAATGCCCTGTGGCAGAAACCTAGGCAGCCTGTGTTTTCTACTATTTTCCATCTAAAGGTGACAAACTACAACTTGCAGGAGAAGTTTGCTATCAGTGAAGGCTGCTTGATCCAGGCTCTTGCTCTCTTCCCCAGCATGAAGTAGTTTGCTTTGGAGGACTGGAGGATTTGGGAAAAGAAATCCAAGTTCCTAGTGAAGCTTGTAGGTTCCACTGCAGAACATGTGTCTAGTGTCTGACCAAATACCTGAGAGTTTTTGGTCTGCCTGGCAAATGTTGGGAACCCACAATGTCCCTCCCTTCCCCTGTCACAGAAGGAGCATGATTACCTTTGGATAATACAAGTATCACATCTCCTGCCTGAAACTCCAGGTCTTCAGGTTGAGTGGCTTCGTAACTGTACTGCGCTACAACTTGGCTTGGTCCCATCTCTTCTGGCGTTTTCTCCTGCGGTGACTCCTCTGGTTTGCTGTCCAGTAAAAATCCCTCTCCCTAGGGATAAGAGAGACAAGCTCTGCTTCTCCTCTTCTCCCCTCTTCACTCCTCTGCCTTTCAAGAGTTGCTGGCTTGCTTTGAAAGCCACAAGCCTGCGCTCCCAGCAAGGAAAGCAAAGGCAATGTCTGCTTAAGTTCCTTGCTGGGAGTGGACAGAAGAGGTGGCTGCCACCACTAGCTGTCACTGACCTCTGTCATGTCGCACCAGACTGTCAGATAGTTGTCCTTGCTCTGACTCCAAGCCGCCTCCAGGTTGTCCGTGCTCAGAGTCACCAGTGCTTGGCTCTCTGCAGGTTTGTACCTGGGCACCCAGAGAAACGTGGGTTAAGGGTGGAAGCCCTGAAAACATGGCTTCTGCGGTGGGGAGCACCTCACCTCAGCTGGGTGTGCTTTGGCTGGAGATCCAGTTTCTTGCAAACCAGGTCCAGGAGCTCTGTGTAGGAGAGACCTGGCTCGACTTGCAGGGCGACTGTGTATTTGTAATGCACCTTGAGGACATGGGGGCTGGAGACAGCTGCTTTGGCCTCCTGCGGGCAGTAAACTGGATGTGAGAGCTTGTGTAACTTGGTGAGAGCAGGGAGAGGGACCAGGATGTGGAAACTGCGGTTGCCCAAGGCAAATCTGAGCTGCGGGGCATCAGCTGGCTGCTAGTCAGGCAGACATCTCTGCTAGCCTGTGCAACCTTTGTCACTTCCCTTGGGGCAGGTCAGTGGTTGTGCTGCTAAAGCTATGGTTGGACACGTGGCTGATTGCCAGCCTTGGGCTTGTCCCAGGAAGGAGCTCAGTAATGGATTAGGCAGTTAGCAACCAAACTGTGGCTTTCAGGTGACCAAATTCAAGGTATGTGCACCACCCAACCCCATCGTTGTTTTGAGTTGGGATTGTGCTTTCCCATCTCTCTCTCCAGTGTGACCTTCTGATGCGCTGACCCTGCCCAGGAGCATGTGTGTTACAGCCGAGCTCTCTCCTGTTTCTCCCTTCTCAAGCACCACAGGAGTTGTACAAGGTCTCTGCCAACAGCCACGGGTCTGGTGGGGAGCAGACCTGCACAAGACCTCCCAAAAAACAGCTCTAGTCACCTAACTGGGTCCTGATGACCTGCTGGTCCCAGGCCTGTCGCTATGCTTTGGAGATGCTCTTGGATGATGAAAACCTGAAACACTTCCAGGGCAGTGGTGCTTGCCGGGCATGCCAGCACCTTTCAACGTGCAATAAATGCAGGTTTGTAACATGGACTTGGGATCTGCGTTCACGAGATATTACCTTGGCTGCTTCTCTTGGCCGCTTTGCAGTAGCTGGAGCGTAGTCTGTGCAGGAAGAAAGAGATGGCTCAGCAAGAGAGATGGGGTAAGCATTGCTGCTCTGTGCCTGAATACACATTCAGATCTCCTGCAGCCCTTCTCTTTGACACCCAACATTATCTGCAGCAACAGCAACCAACCCCAGAGCCAGCAGTGGTCTCTTGAATGGATGCAGCTGCGATCTGTGAAATTTAGATATAACCACCAAACAGAGGCTTGGGCTCTGTCCTTTCCTTCTTATAGAGACAGGAGTTTTAGGAGTAGGATGTCTTTTCTGCGTGGATTAAAAACAAACGAAACCCACAAAAAAAACACCTGCTGAGCTGCTGGTTTTACTGTCTTTGTTCTAGTCTCCCCAGGTCCACACTGAAAACCAGAGGCAATCCTTGTCCTTCACTGGGATTGTAAAGCTAAAGTAAGACCTCCAGGTGGAGTGATCTGACGCAGGTTTGTTGAAGCCCCTTCACAAGGATCTGCTCTGCATTTTGTCAGTGCTTTGACACGACTGTGTTATGGGAAGAGACAGAGCTATGTTCTTGAATGTGGTCCCACTGCTAGGTCTGCAGTGGCTTTTAAATGGGCCTGGGAATGAGATGGAGATGACTCTGGCTCTGGTCTCAAACCATGAGGACACAGCACCAAGGAGACGGTCTCAGAGCTGCTGCTGCTGGGGTTTTGCCCCTAAAGCACTGCCATCCCTTCAGCCTCCTTCACTGACCTGGTGCTGGCCGCCGCGGCTTTTCTGGAGCAGCAGAGCTGGGTGGCTCTGGGATCTCGGCTTCAAGAGGGATTTCTTCCTGTGCCGGATGGGAATAAGGTAGTGTTGTTAATCCCACCCTTCCCAAGGGAGCTAGGGCACTGCTGCCTTGAGGAGTCTTTCCTCCACCTCACTGTTTTCACAAGGTCTATTTGGTGGTCTTGAACTTTGGAGGGGTGACTTTGCTACCCCTTCATCTCCCCAGCATTGTCAACCTCTACCCAGGGGGCCATCAGCACAGCGTCTGCCCAGATTTTGCAGGTCTCTGAGCTCATGTTAAAGTGACCATGATCCAGAAGAACCAACCACAGCATTAGGAGGGGGAGGGAGTTGCAAGTATGGGTCCTGCTGGAAGGCACAGAATAGTTGGTGGGTGAATATGTGGGCATCTGCCCTCCCTAGGACACTGTCTCCTGGACCTCCTCACCTGGGTATGCAGCTTGTTCTGGAGTTCCACGGGCTCGAGGAAGTTGCAGGGGACGATCCCTTTCTGCAAAGGAAGGAGAGACAAGTGGGGATTCCTTGGCAAGGAGGCAACCTGCTGCTGGAGGATGCAGCTGAGCTCGTCCTTGCCCTGCCCTGAATCTGTGAGAGTCCCTGAGACTCAAAAGTTAGTTATTGCAGATTGAGTGGGTTTCACTGAACCCTGTGGCCTAAGCCAGGGTGGACATAAAGGACTTCAGTCAGAAACTCATTGAGTTGGTGATGGCAAGACTTGGCTCTCCAAGTCCTCTGCAGAACCTCATAGTGTCCACCTTGCCATCTGCCCCCTCCTGCCAAGCACACCCCTGGTACCTTTCCATTGAACATCACTGTAGCCCAGTTGTCCTTCTCTTTCTTCAGGACAAAGACAATGTTTCCTGGCAGGACCTGCAGCTCCTCTACGGTCTCGGGGATGAACTCGTACAGGACGCGGTGCGGCTGCCCTTCAAGGGCCCTGAGTGTGGGAGCAGCAGATGGGTCAGGAAGGTGGGAGACATTGTTGTTTTACTTTGTAGGGGGAACCCAGACCTCTGTTTCCTTGTTTCTGCAATCCCTTCCCTGCCAGCCCTGAGTCCTGGGAGCCAGCTGGATGCTCAGCTGCGATGGTGCAGGATGGGGTTGGACCTGGCTGCACAAGTTTGCAGCATTATCCATCCTTCATCCAACTTACCTGAGGATTTCTGGGGTCTTGGGCCTGGGTGGAGGACCAGAGGCCTGCCAACAAGACAAAAAAGAAAATTATTCATCTGGAGGATTTCAGTTGCTTTGCAGAAATGTCCTACAGCCTTCTATCAGGCCCGCCATCACCCCTATGTGGTTCCTTCCTCCCTGGGCTGGTGTCAGGTCAGACAGTTTGAACATAAAGGGGAATTTTTTGGTACTTTGCAGCTGGCTGCAGTTGGTTTTCAACTTTCTGCCACTCTGATGCATAAAGCAACTGCCTTTTGTGCAATGAGGAATATCACTGGCTTTGCTCCTTCAAATGAGCAGTTTCCAAATTCTTCCACCTGCAGTTGGTTTTCAGAGGCACAATCTTCTTTTCACTTGTGATTTTGGTTTCAGCTCACAGAGGGATGACATCATGGATTTGAGATCAGGTGGTTTAAGCAGTGAATTGTGCTTTCCTGTATCTTCCCATTGTCATGCTTGCTAAATCCCCAGCTGTTGTCATCATGCTTTATGGTCTCTCCCACCAAAGTAATTTAAGGTCTCTGGCTGATATATGAACCCTTTGAAGAAGCTACTTGAAATAGTCCTGACTCCTGCAGCAAGGTATCAACACTTGGCTGCATTGAGAAGAGTGTGTTTTGTCTTGTGTAATGCTGCTGTAGGCTGCAGCAGCTGCGCTTCTCAATATCCTCTTGAAAATCTCCTGTAAAAAAACTCTCAGGTGCCTTTAGAGATGGAAAGATGCTGCTACATCATCAGGAAAATGAGAATGAAAACACAAAGAGCTTTGGGAACTGGGAGGAGGATGGAGAATAAAAGCAAAACTGCTTGTGCTTCTCTGATGACTTGAGCTGAGACAGAAGAACCCAATAAATCTTACGGGGAGGGCCTGAGACTGCTCCTTGGCAAAAGCCATCACCTTGCAGCAACAGCAGGGGCAGAGGATGTGCTGCCAGGCCACTACTTCCTTGCTTGGGGAATGGGGTTAACCTCAACCAGAAACGTAGGTGACTTTGGACTGTGCCCTCTGATGATGGAGATATCAGCTGAGACACGGGGGTGGCATCCGCCTCCTCTCTGCAGCTGTAGCACCAAGGTCATGGTGGTGATGCTGCTGTTTGCTCCCCACTGTGAGCCAGAGCCCTCTGCATGCTGTGGGATGATACCCATCCCCGAGTGGCCCATCGGTGTCCTCCTGAACTTTTGCCAAGGATGCTGTTCATCAGTGGTGCCTTACCTGTGGTTGGAGTGGAGCAAATCCTGAAAAGTCATCCTTGTCCACCACGGATGCCACCACCTAGAGGCAAAGGCAGACAGGAAGTGACTTGGTGCTCTTAGACCTCTCTCAGACCTCTGATGTCCACCCTTTTCCTTTGCTGTTGGCCAAGCCAAGCTTCTCAAGATGCTTCAGGTTCAAGAGGGGCTGTGATTTTAGGCTAAGCATCTTTGACTATAGGCTGAGTGCTTCTGGCACCAAAACTGACCTCTCAGCTGTGGCAAGGTCTCAGCTCTTAGCCTCATTTGTGGGTGTCAGATTTTAAATAACTTCTTTTCCCCTCCATGAAAAAAATCTTTCTTTGAGTTCCAGTTTAAGCTCCAGTGGGAACTTTCCAGCTCATTGCTGACTGACTGTCCCTCATGTCTCACTAAAGAGAGAAACTGAAAATAGGTCATGCTCTGCAGAAACGTGCTTTTAGCTCCTCTGTTCCTACAGACTCCCTGTTCCCCACGAGACCCCCACATGCCATCCATCCCTCCATGCCTGGGGGGATCTCCAAGGCATGGACGAACCCCGTATCTCTGCCCACCGGGCAGCAGATAGCAGCTCAGAGGGGTGGTGAAAAGGTGGTCAGCAGCTCTCATCAACCCACAGGCTTTGCCGGAATAAATCAGATATTTATTTCTTACCATAGCTTTTCCCAAATAGTCCTTCTTCTCCAGCTGAGCAACTTGCTTTTCGTTTGGTCTAAACAGCTTCCCCACAGGAACAGCCACCAGCTCACAGACCTTATGCTTCTGTAGCACAGAAAAACCATAGCACTCCTCAGAGGTGAGAGCAGGGACTGCTTAATGTCCCCTTCCTTCTGCCTCTGGGGTTAAGGTCTCACTCCATAAAGTCAAAACACCACCATGACAGCCTGACCCCAGACACGATGGGGTCTGTTTAACCCAGTCTTCTTGTCCCTGCCTCCCCAGTGACCCAAAGCTCTTCCTGCCAACTCATGTCTCAGTATGAAACCCACATTTTGCTCAGCCTGCTGTGTTTTACTTCTGCTCTGCTAAAGCCATAGCTAAAAGGTGCTTTCTCTGTCACTGGGATTTTTCTCCCTCCTCCTGTGGGACTGCTGTGAGCAAACACAGCGGCTGTAAGACCCGCTCCTCCTTACCAGGATGGCTTCCATCGCCCTGTCGATCTTGTTGTGCTGGGGCTCGCTCTTCATGCTCGTGGCCAGTGTCAGGTGCTCCTCAGCTTTCTGCCAGTCCTCCATCGTGGCATACACCAGTGCGATGTTGTAGAGTATCTGCCAGAAGGACGGGAGCAAGGAAATGAGCTCTTTGAGCAGCCGGACCCTTGCTAAGAGCTCGGTGAAGGAGAGGCCAGCATGGTGGTGGCACTGCACAGAGCATTGAACCAGCTTGCTTGCTTGCTTTTTTGCAAGGTACAAAGAGAGGTTGACTGTTTTCTCCTTAGATTTCTTGAGATGCTGAACAACCCTTCGGGATCAACACTGGCGGTCAAGTCTTTCTCACCTCACAAGCAAAGAGCCTGTACCGCAGCCCCAGGATCTTGTAGTCGATGAGCTGGTTGCCTCGTAGCTGGGCCAGCGCCTCTTTGAAATCCTCAATGGCCTTTTCATGGCTGTGGAGCAGAGATCAAGAGCGTCACCACCTTGTGGTGGCACTCTGCCTAGCACCCCTCGCAGGCGCCTCCGAGTCTACTTAAATTTGTGTGAGTTTAGTTGGGTGTCTCCTATCTCCTCGTAGGGTTTTCAGACACCCCAGGGGGAGGAGAGATGCTTGGAGATGCTCCGGTGTTAATCCCAAGACTGCACTGCTGCTGAACAGGAGCCTGTTTTACCTTGAGGGGTCGCAATTTGGCCCCTGGGGTACCAAGCTGAAGGCTGGCATCTCCACAAGCGGCAAAAATGAAACTTTAAACCCTTCCACTCACTTCTGCCTCTGGTAGAACACAGTCCCTCGCTGGAAATAAGCCACTGCCAGGTGCTTGTCGCAGCTGATGCTCCGAGTGAATGCCTGCATGGAGGTAGGAGTGGGGCAAAAAGGGGGTGAGAAGGGAAGATATTTAAAAACCTGAGGATGTAGAGCAGTTACACCTGTCCTGCTTTAGCCAAAGGGCCTAAGCTAGGCTCTGTGGGCTATGTCTCCCTACAGCACTGGGCACTCAGTGGCAGAGCCTGTGTCAGGCTCGGAATTTTTTTGAGCTGGAACCATCTGCCACTGCTCTCTTGGCAGCTTAGTGCCCTGTGGTCACTTTTGGGAGGGAGAAAGGGCAAATAGCAGGCTGTGCACTTCTGCTGCTGCTTTCCCATTGATTCACCGAGAAAACAGGTTCAGCAGGAACAGCCCAGGGGTATCATGCTTCATCCCAGCTTTAAAAGGCCCTGAATCCTTCACTTACTCAGACCGTGGCCCTTAATTTCTCCTTTTCCCACTGTGTCCATCTGCCCAGCAGGTCTGCGTGCACACTCACCAGTGCCTGTGACCACAAGGGCTGTGCCTTACCTCTTCTGCCTCGGCCAGCTTCCCCAGAACAAGGTGGATGCATCCGATGTTAAAGCAGATTTTGGCAGGGGGGGTCTGGACAGCTGTGAAGGCATCCAGGGCTGCCCTCCACTCCTTCCTGTCTGCTGCGCACACCCCTTCTTGCCACAGCCGGATCGTCTCCACCAGGGACATGGTGCGGTAGGGTCCCCAGCTGCGTCGTGGATCTTGTCCTGCTCCTTCCTTTGTGGCACTGTTCCGTCTCTCTTTATCTCCCTTCTGCCTGTACTTCTGCCTTCTCTGCTGCCCATGTCACAAAACTGGCAGGAAGTGGCCTCACGTCAGTGAAACGTGGCCCTGAGATGGGGAAGTGGGGCAGAGGCTGCCTCCTCCGCAGTGAGTTTCCACACTCAGCTGCCACGGGTTGTGTGCCAGGTCCTCCTCACCTCTTCGAGTTTTGCTTCTCTGGGCTCTTCATGAAAAGCCTTAGATTTTGTCAGCTAGGTGGTTGCTCAGGTTAAATTTAGGATTGCAAAGCCACAGGATGAGTGCTGCAGCTGAGCCACTTGTGCCATGGAGGGGGTTGCTAAATGGTTCCTGCAGGCATCTCCCGGTGGACTTGGCTGCTTGCAGCTGGGCTGGACCAACCCTGCCTGCCTGCCCAAGTAGGAAGGCGAAGCACAGCCCAAGGCATGGCCTGGGAAACCTTTTGTCCTGCCTGTCCTGTACCGTGTTGTCCTAGTGAGGAGCTTTGCTGTTGGGGGTGCATGGAGCTGCCCAAGGATGGGGCTTCAGCGACCAGTGGCTGAGCCACTGAGCCCCAGCAGTGGTGGTAGCTCATGCTCAGCCCAACATTGCTTCTGTTAAGGCATTTTATGGCCAACAGAGCGTAACCTGACTCTGGAGTGCTGCTGGGAGGACAGGGGGATGCTGAGCATGTGGCAGAAGTGACGGCAGGGGTCTGACCTGGTGACTCATAAGGTTTGGAGCTGGATGCTCCACACGTGGTTTCTAAGTAGTTTTGGAAGTACTTTGCCTCTGCCCCATCTCCCACTGATGCGATGTGTATTTTGTAAGAGCCTACAATATTTCAGCAAGACTTGGCCCTTGTGCATTTACTCTAACCTCCCAGAAAATTACATCATGCTGACAACAGGAGGGAGCCTGTGGAGGAAACATTAGTTTGACTTGTGCTCAGGAAGAAAGCCAAGCTGCTGAAGAGCAAGGACTTGTTTTTTAATCAAAAGTTGGACCAAACACATCCCTGAACCTGGGGCTTGCTTTGGTTCTGCAGTTGTAAGCGTGCCCTCAGCATTCCCCCGTGCCCAGCCATCTTCTGTGGAATTCCTACGGGAGCACAGAGGAGACTCTCTGATCTCCAGAAAAGCAGAGGGAAATGCAACCAGCCAAAGTGATACTGAAGGAGAGGGACGGGAATAACAACATGGTGAGTGTGAAAAAACTCCTCTGAGATGCCTTTTCTCATTCCTTTGAGGAACAGGAGACCCTATGTCACAGGAAAGGGTTCACCTTATCATAGGGATAATTTTCATGTAATTATCTGAACTGGGACACTGGTAGGGTCAAGTTGATCCCAAAACTGATCCAAAGGGAGTTGGAGGAGGATGCGAGATCACCCATGACAAGTGTTGGGTTACTTTCCTTCTAGTTCACAGAAAGATAGGATTGAAAGTTGTAACACACCACTTCTAGTAAGAGTCTCTTGTTCCCCTTTCTTTTACCGAGTTGATTTAGTAGGCAAACTTGCTTCTTCTATTTAATGTTCAAGGGGAAGTGAGTAACAGAGATCGTGACACCTCCCATGGGAGATTCTTGAAATCTGGCACAAACACAGATTTCTCTCTCACCAAGAGATGGGTAAGAAATACATAGAAATGCCCAAAATCCAGCAAGGGTGCAGCAGTCGGTTTTGCATTTGTATAGCAACAATATGCAGAAGTTTATAATCATTTCTGGAGAGGAAACACAAAAAAGAAACCCTGATCCAGGCACTAGAAAACATTACATTTGAGGAAAGACTGAGAGGATTGACCTTGTTTGGGAGAAGATCTGTAATGCAGGAGGAGCAGAGGAGGCTGAGCATGTCCAGCTCCTTCCCTGGAAGGCTGGTCTGAGTGCTCTCTGTACAGGATCTGAGCTTTTTTGGCTCGCTCCCTAAATGGTGGCAGGGAGCGAGGCAGGAGCCCTCAGGAATTCTTTGGCTAAATGATGGATGACTCGGAGCCTGGGCTTGGCAGGGGCTGCAGCTCCGGGCAGTGGCAGGGCGGCAGTTTCTCTCAGCTGTTACAAAAGCAGGATGTGATTAATAAGGTGCTGTTGCCACGTGCTTCAGCCAAAGCTGAAGTCAGCGGTGGGAGGTTTGCGAGCGAGCCTCGGAAGCACTGAGCCTTCCTAGCAGAGCTCTGCAAACAGTGTCCACCTTCGAGTAGGCCCAATGAGAAGGAAGCCTTCAATGAATAGGAAGTGAAATGTGTTTTGCAAAATTGAATTATTTGGGGATTTTTCTTTCCTGCCCATCTTTCTCTGTTTTCCTCTTTTAATTCTTTGAGTGATAGAGCACAATGGCTTTCTACACCCTCTCTGCCTGGGTGCATGCAAATGGCTGCTCTGCCAGAGAGCAGGGATGAGCACAGTTTGGGGCCGGGAGCTGCTGTGAGATGGGTGCTGGCTGCTAGTGACTCCTCTGGTGAGCTTCTCTCCAGCTTAAGGGCTGGTACCATCCCCATGCTTCACTGCTGGAGGCCTTGTTAATGCCATGCTGATGGATTTTGGCTGTGCTGGGAGCACTGGGTGTGCCCTGCTGTGTGCCTGCCAGGATACCAAGCTCAGCTGGTGGTGGCACCCATGTGAGGTGAATGCAGCATCCAGACACAGGTTCAGCACAGCTAGAGATTGCTCCCTGTTCTGGTATTTGTATGGCCCACAAATATGACCAAGGCAGGATTTGGAGGAAAGAGGTAATTACTTTTTAACTAGATTTCTTTTTTTTACCTTCCTGTCAATCAGTTAAGAAAAGAGGTGCCTTCCTGCAAATCTTGCACTACTACCCCCCCCCACATCAGTGCCTATCTTTTAGCACATCCCTGGATGCAGAAGATGTGTGTATTTTGTAAATGTTTCTAAATATATTGCAGCCTAGCCTAAAGGGGAATCTGGAGAACTTCCAAGGTCTCTTCTTATTGCCTTCGTTTATCTAATGCCACCTAGAGGTAGCTGACTTGCTTTGACATCAGTTATTTTTTAATATATTTTGTGCTTATTTGGAATTACAGCTTTTCATTAGCTTTTTTTTTTTTTTTAAATTAGGATGGATTGCTGTATTAACCAAATTTGGACAAACGGGAGGAAAGAGAGAAGCCAAACACAGTCCCTGGGAAAGCTGCAAGGACAGAGCCATCGCTGCACGTGGCCAGGAGCAAGGCTTCTGTATTGCATGTACGGTTGAAACCTGGCTGTTTTCTGTGGTCTTTGCAGCAAGGCCAGGTCTTCCACTTTGTGTGCCCAGCACCTCCTGTTGTGCCGATGTTCTGAAGTTGTTAAGCAAGAAAAAGCATTCTAGGAAGGAAGGTAGGGAGGACACCTAATGGTTGAGGGGTAACCACGTTGCTTCCTGTCTGTGTCGAGGCCCCAAGGACACTGGGCACTGTGCCCCTTGCTGGGGAGTGGGCAGTGGGGTGGGACAGGCGGGGTGACAGGGCTCTGCTGCCCTGCTTGGAAAGGCAAAGGCACAGCTGCTCCAGCCGTGATGCAGGGCTGCCTGCCTGCATCTGCAACAAGTGACAGCTGTGGCTGCGTGGGTCTCGGGGTGTCCTGGGGAAACAGAGCAGGGAGGAGGGATAGAAGAAAAAAAGGTTATTACTGAAGCTGTGTTCTTACTGATTCCTGTGTGAACATGGCGCATCAGGAACACTTTGGTTTGAGCCATCTGAAGGCACTAGCTGTACTTTTCCAAAGCTATGACTTGGGTAATGAAGAGATGTCCTTCAGACGTCAGAGTGCTCAACATCGGGTTCTGTATGCTCAAGCCCTTCAGCAGTTCAAGCCGAGTACATGTGCCATTAGTGATGACATAGGCACACAGAGTCATCTCACCCACAGGATAAGCCCAGGACTGTATCTGTGCTTAAATTATTAATAAAACCAATAATTGAAACACTTAATCTCTCATAGGGTGGAGCAGGCACTGAGACAAACAAAAGCCCAACAGTGAAATCAGGAGTGTTGCTCCACGCAACCCTGCTAGGCCACTACCCTTTTCCTCCTTTTGTTCTTGAGAAAGCATCTAACAGTAACGGCTTTGAGGATCTCGCTCTCTGGCTACAGTTTTAGTGTAAGTAGAAACATGTCCTGGTTTCGAACATTCCTTCTCATTTACCTCACTGCAATAATCCCAGATTTTCTAGCTGGGTGAAGCTGTGCATGTATCACCATTATGTACAAGTAGAGATTAACTGCTACAACGCAAGCCTATCAAGAAAAATAACAGAGAGGAGAAACTTTAAGGCTTGCCTTTTTACTGTGGTCCATCTTTGTATAGCAGCCTGCTGAAAAGTGTTAGTCCAACAGTTAACTTCATGGCATTTCAGACAGTGGTTAAATATTCAGTGACGATTTATTGTCTGGTCTTCATTATTATTACAAAAAAAAAAAAAAAAGCAGATATCAAAAACCAGCAAAGATTTCACGAGTTCCCCAACAATTTTACACAACTGAACTGCAATAAAACAGCGAATGTAAAACACGTGTATTTCAGTTCTGGCCCTAAACCTTCAATGGTGATTTGTGGTCTGGGATACCCTGGGCTTTCCTAATTCTTTTGAAGTTACTCCTCTTTATTTTGGAACCCAGTTCACCCACTAGCTAACACGCTGTGGCACAATGCAACTGGAATGTGAACTGTCTGGTATCCTTTAAGACCCTATACATCTAGAAAACAAAACATGTGAGCTTTGTAAAGATGGCGTGGATACCAGTATGTTTCTCAGATTACCCCAGGCAGCCACTTTGTTGTGCTTGACAAAAATCAAATCACTTTCAAGTTGCTGAAAGGTGATTTGGTGTGTGAAAGCTGCTGCTGCTGCTTCTCTTCAGGATATTTGCTCTCCAAAATAAAGAGTTCACTGGGCTCCAGTGTAAATGGACCATCAACCTTTTAAATTCTACCATCCAAACTGCATGACAGACAACTTCACCGCGTTGTGATCTCCCTGCTGCGGACTCAGCATTTGACTGATCACAGGGAACCCGAACAGGCCGTGAGATGTGAGGTTAAGGAAAATGCTCAGCTCTCTGGAATGATAATTGGGGTTGGAAGGGAGCCTTTGCTTTCTGTTCTGCTCACGGCTGTAGGTTCAGAGGTTGACCAAAGGAAACATGGTCCAGTTACCTATATTAATAGCTGCCCCACTTCTCAAATACAGATCTTACATCAAAACACTGCTTGGCTAGCAAAAAGAATTAAGACACTGCCCTACGTCCCTCAGCATTTGCTTGGAAAGTCAGGTCCAAATCTGCCATAAATATACACAAATGCAAATCATCCTAAACATGAAGGTGTGTATGTTGCTATATGTGTCACTGAAATGTCTGCAAGTACCAAATACTCCTGTTAGAAATAAAATTGCACCTTCGTAATTTTCCAGAATTTAACAAAAAAAAGATCATGATATGCGTTGTCAGGTATGAAAGAAGCAGCGAGAAGGCAAGCTGAGAGACAGGCGCTGCCCCCAGGGCAGCAATGGCATTGGGTTGTTTGGTTTCTGTACCAGCATTCCCCGTGCTGTGGATGGCAGACAACCACTTGCCGCTGGATTTAAACCGTTTTCCTGGCAGTCAAAACACGGACAATGGACCCCACTCCTCCAGCAGCCAGAGCCTGAGAAGAGAAACATGGCAATTAACATCAGGTCAAGGTAGCTACGGGCTGAAACAACTGCTGATCAGAAAGACTTCTTGGCTGTATTTCAAACGAGGATCTCCCTGCTTCTTTATATCAAAACCAAAACTCTCACACTGAGGGTGCCAGGAAGGGATGATTGCGTTTGAAGACAGTTATTTAACAAGCTTTTAATTCCATGCATAACCAAGTTCCAAATTTTACTTCGCCTAGGAGGGAAATTCTACTTCCATCTGCTTGAATCACTGGATTAAACCATTTTGTTTGCCTCAGTCTGCTATAAAACCAAGTTTTAACTGTAGAATCTTTACCCAAGGGATCACGAGGAGGCATAGGACCCTCCTCGCAGCCATCAGGTATAGCATTTCAGTTTTACCAGACAGAAAGGTGGTCCGACCAGGCTGGGTGAGCGTGCCTTGGACCCAAGAATCTTCTACCACGGATAACCTAGGCAAGAGCACGCCCTGTGAACACACCTTCTCGTGCCACTGCAGCAGCACAGCACTGCTGTTGTCAGAGGGACTCTCAAAGCCTTTGTAGATGTACTTCATGAGCAGGTCAACACCGTTCTTGTCCAGTGACTGCACTGCCTTCTCAATATCATTGGCTTTGAAGGAGATGAGGACCTTCAGGACAATACTTTCTGCGCGATCCTGTCAACAAATAAGGACAGCAGAGATACATTCACTCTCAGATAAGGTGAGTTCAAATATTACTCATCGTTCCAAAAAACAAAACTCTAATTTTTTTTTTTAAACACCTCTAAAATCTGTTTGGACAGTTTGTGCACAAACCTTGTGATAATAACGTATAACAGATAGCTTCTCCCAAGGATAAACAGCATCAAAGAGTTCAATGTGTTTGTCCTGCTCTAGGCTTTCTGCCTCTCTGCTTGTGTTTGCAATTCACCACCTATTAAATGGCATTATGACTAAATAATAAATTATCATATTGAAACTTAAGGTCTGGCAAATTCCAAAAGAACTGTAAGAATTAAGTACTTGACTGGCCTCCCTTGCCACCAGAGCCTTTTCCATGCCTTTTTACTGTTTAATGAGATAAACCATTATATTCCATGGAAATGCCATTGACCAGCCTGGAAGAGGTGACTGCTGGAAGCCGTGTATTTTCAATACAGTCAGCTTCTGTCCCAGGCACACAGGATGCAAACTGGCAGCATTCATATTTTGCATTAATAACCATTTGCAAGTTGGTCTGGATGCCATTTCAGGCCCAGAAATGTGTGTGGCAGCAGATCAGCCATGTAATCAGCAAGAAGCAGCTCTTCCTCTTCATCCATCACTAGCTGAGGGAGGATAAAAGAAAAAGGTCTTGAGTTTGTTGGGCTTTTGAATAATTCCATTATACCAATACTTAAAGCAGCTTCCTTCTTCAGATATTATAGATGTTAGTTTTCTTGTTCAATTTAATATTCTATAGCCACTTGGCTTAGCGAGGCCTCACATGAAAAACTGTAAGTAAAAAGTTCCATCAGATCAACTAAAAATGAAACCAAATATTAAAATTCAGTCACTTTGCCCTCTTCAATTCCACTTCCTTCAAAGTGTATTCTTAAATACATCCATACAGATCTAATGGAAACAAGTCACTAATGTGAGAATAAAGCTGTTCAGTCTTTTATACAGCACTATCTGTAACACTTGGATGTGAAAAGCCTCAGAAAAGTGCTGGGGCTAGGTGAAAAAATCTCCACTGGTGGCCTGGTGAGCAGCACTGAAACGTGCCTGTGGGACTCTCCTCAAGCAGGGAGAACAGTCCTCTGCAGGTGCTCACCATCTAGGCTGTTCAACGTCTTAACTACATGTTCCTCTAGCCCCTGCAATCACGAGCCATTCAAGGTTTATGCTGGGGAGATATGGAAGTAAATGCAGGCAGCAGGCTCCTCCATTCTGTCGCAGGGGGAGCGCTTGCGTGTTCTGAGGTTTTAACGGCTTAATTTTGATTGGCTGCGATAACCATCAGTTCTTCCTTTTTTGTAGGTTCACAGTCTGGCTGTGCTAGCAGAGTTTCCTTAGGCAGCGGTGACTACTGCAATTGTGGTTCCTTGATTGTTCAGTACCGACTGCACCGACGTGCTGCCAGGTCTGGGTCAGGCACGAGCACTTGGTGATGTGTGGAGTCAGCCAAGGCATGTAGCAGAACACACAAAACCTGATCTAGCACCAAGTTAAAGGTACGTGGACGGACGGCATCCGAGCTATTGTATTCTGAACAAGATGAAAACAGCAGCGGCCACTGATGTTTTGACATCAGGCAATATTCTAAAAAACAACCTTCTCAGCTTCCTCAAAGCACATCTGGCAGGGTTGGCGGGGCAGGGTTTTTACAGAAACAGTAAAGGATATTTAAGGAGCAACCCACGCATGATTTAGTTACTATTTCACCTTCACTGCCTGGTTCTTCGTGTTGATAGGAGGGTTCTTCAGAGCCGCCTGTAGTGCAGCCATCATATTCCCTGTGCCAGTGGGTTAAGGACCAGACACCAAGTATTTAAAAAGCAACAGAACCAGCTCCCGTGGAGCAATGCTTGTCGCTGGCTTGTGTATGACTGAAAATAGTTGATGCAACGATTCCCTCAACAGATAGCACAGACTACAGTGTAAAGTAGCAATTACTAGGCCATTTGAGGAAGGAGCAACACCACCAAGAAGCTATACAGTTCCGGGACTTGGTTGAATGAGGATCTAAGTAAAATAAATCATTCTCCATCGCTTCTGCCATCTGTAGCCCTCGAGAACAGGCCTCGGCTTGGCCCGTCCACCTCCCCCAGCTGAGCTGCTCCGTTACCGGCCGTGGGAGCGGGCACACCCAGCGACCCTGCCGCCACAGCAAGCGCCCCCCGACCCCACCGCGGGGCACCTCCCAGCTACCGCTGCCGGGAGAGGAGGCAGCGGGGCCGCCTTCCGCCTGCCAGCCCCTTCCCGCCGCCACGCCCGCCCCGCACCCCCGCCCCGGCCCCGCCGCGCTCGTTCCTCCCGGGACGGACGTCGTCCCGCCCGGCGGCGGAAGGATATTGCCGCAGGCACGAGTCCACCTCGCCCTCGTCGGGCCCCGCTTGCCCGTCGCCTCCTTCCTCCTCATCCACGAACTTGTTCTCGTCGTACTCATCCACATCCACCCGGCGGAACCGCGCCGATGACACCGTGTGCTTCGCCATGGCCGCCGCCGCCGCCGCCTCCGTCCCGCCCCGCCCCGCGCCCGCCGCTCCGCGCAGGCGCGCTCCGCCCGGGCCGCCGCCCGCCCTCGGGGCGCGGTG
>WHYT01016677.1:347872-461951 GCA_009806455.1 Tetrax tetrax
GGGCGGGGGGGGGAAATGGCCGGCGGCGCTGTGTCGGTGGGCTGGGGCCGCGTAATGGCCCCCGGGGCGCGTTTGGGTTCCCGTGCTTACGATTGTGGCCTTCTCGCCCGGGCTCGTCCAGCACTGGGCTTTGGCGAGGCCGCTGCAGGTGTGCGGTCTGTCCCGGCATCTTGGATCTCGGCAGCTCTTCCTGCGGACGCGGAGGCAGCCCGCCGTGCCGCTCGGGACCGACTTCGGGGCCGCTTTCAGGCGGGTGCATACAAGGGGGACCCCGCTGGCTCCTCGCACGGAGCCCGGCTCACACACGTAGAATCACAGCGTGGGTTGGGAGGGACCTTCAAAGGCCGTGTAGCTCAACCCCCCTGCAGTGATCAGGGACATCTCCAACCGGATCAGGTTGCTCAGAGCCCCATCCAACCTGGCCTTGCATGTTTCCAGGGATGGGGCATCCACCACCTCTCTGGGCACCCTGTGTTGGTGTTCCAGCACCCTCCTCTGGACTCGCTCCAACAGGTCCATGTCCTTCCCAAGTTGTGTGCTCCAGAGCTGGAGGCAGAACTGCAGATGGGATCTCACCAGCGTGGAGCAGAGGGGCAGAATCACCTCCCTCGACCTGCTGGCCACGCTTTTTTTTGGTGCAGCCCGGGATGTGGTTGGCGTTCTGGGCTGCAGGTGTACATTGCTGGCTCAGGTTGAGCTTCTCATCCGCCAGTATTCCCAAGGCCTTCTCCTCTCAACGCTAGGCACGTAGTGCCAATGTAGCACCAGCCCCGTGGCGGATGCGTGTGGCTTGGTGTTGGACTTCGTGATAGTGGAAGCCCAACCTCAAACACCACTGTGTTACTACATGAGTTTAAAAATAGCATTGGCCTTATGTGTCTTGGCAAAAGAAAGTGATCACCCCACTACTACAGCACAGGTGGCTGCTTGTGATCGTGCCAGTTAATATTTTATCAGAAAGTGGAGAAGGAGCATAATGTAATTCAAGAAAGCTTTCCTAAAAAAACACCTAGGCACTGCAAAAGCAAGGGATCTAGTGGATCCTAGCACACTTCAGCTTCTGTTACAACATAAGATACTCAGAAAAATGTTCTGACTTTTTAAGTGGGATCCTCTCTGCTGAAGTGAAGGGTGTTTAAGGTCACACTGGGAAGCAGCAGCAGCCTCTTTTTTTTCACTCGGATACTTAATACTGTGACCACAAAAAGAGTGAAAAAGGAGCAGAAGCACTGACTTCTACAAATTAGCCAGTGTGTTTATCCGCAATTAACATAACCTGGGAAGGAACCCTTGCTTGCTGGGCAACATGTTCTTCCCTTCCGTGCTCATTCTTTAAAACCTTTAGTATAAAACCAAATCTGTTGAATCACAAAGTTAAAATACTGCTCTAAATGATAGGAATGTATTTTTTTTTCTGTGTAGATCTGTGTTATCTATATTATCCTATTAGATATTTCTTATTAATTAGAAAATTACAGAGCTTTGTAAGGTTCCTCTTAATGCAAGGCAGCAGCCCTAGGAAAAAAAATAGATATACACGCATATACGTTTGTATATAAAACCCCCTATTATAAAGGAAACAGCTCATGGAAAACTTTATTCGTACATCACCCTTACCTGCAGCACCACCTTCTTGACAGAGGAGGAATTTAGGCTATGTCATGAGTTCCACCAAAGTTGCCTCAGCTGGGAAGCTACAATTGGGCTGTAGTCGTAGCTTGTGGACAGTTTATGTTTTCCTGGTAGAAATTGGCTTGAGGGCAACAAGTAAAGTAATTGCAGGAGGTAATCATGGAGGCTTTGGTTTTACTGCTATGGGTTTATATTTGAAAGGTATAGGACTTAAATAAAAGTGTGTTATCTTCATAACCAGTTATTTGAGATCCACGAGCTAACTTATGTAGGAGGTGACTTTATTGGTGGGGGCCATCTGTGATCTCAATTTTACAGTCTGGAAGCGGTTTGATTTGTATCATCTTCAGAGTAGGTGTCTGTCGCTTGGAAACATTTCAGAATTATGAGTTTCATTGAATTATTCCTTTGGCATTTTTAAATGCCTTACAACATTTTTAGGTCTAGGGTGTAGATGTTCCCTCTGAAAGGGCAGAAACATGCTTGGGAAAAGCACCGAGTGGCTTTGAGACACCAGAGGTAGCAGACTGCCTTTCGTCGCTTGTAAACGCTGATGGGGTGCCAGGCTAGGGGAAGAAAAGGCCTGTAAGTTCTGCTGCTTAGCAGGCTTTCCCTGTGTTGCCTGTGGAAAGATGTTCCTAAAACACAGTTCCATTCCTGTTAAGTTGTTAATTTGATGTGGATTTTGTTGCTCTGCTAAGGTTCTTGATGGGGAAGCTAGGTGATAAAGGGTCGATCCTGGGATGCCATACACAAAATTGCAGAGGAGGTAACGCTGTGTCCCCCGAGGCAGTCTCTGCAGAGTCACCTGAGGCCACAGGCTGGAGAGGCTCCGCAGAGCTTCACGGTTCCACGCGGCAGTGGGGAAACCATCCTCGGTGTGATAGAGCTGAGAGAAATAGATGCAGAGCCTGATTTCTGGATACTTCAGCAAGAAGTTGTAGATTTTGCTTATACAGCAGTGGTGAGCCTCGTTACAAGGCGAGTAATTTGAATAGAGGATGATGCATCTGATGTTTTCGTAGGCGTCTGTAACTGCATCCAGATAACCACCCACCTCAAACAGCATAGATTCTGGATGGTTGTCTTGGTCAGTACAGTTTGTAGTGTGGCCTTTTTGGACTAACATGCCTGTGAAGCTCCTCAGTTCATAGAAGAGAAGGTGTTTGTTCTGGAGAGCTGCTGTTGATCTGTGTGGGAAGCCAAAGACCCTGTGAAATTCTGTGTAAGGGACCCTTGCTTCTTCACCGGTCCGTATGTGGTAGGGACACTTAGCACAGATGTGGTTCTGTCTCTGCCAGCAATAGGGCTTTACCACAGTCCCCTGATTTGTCAGATATTCTTGGAATTTTTTTTTCTCTCGTGGATTCATGTTCTGCTGGAAAATTTCCCTGTTTATGTACTGTATAGCTGACTGTCCTGAATGAAAAAGGAAAGCAGTCTTTTAATTTAACCCTTCAATTTGTTTTGCATTTAAACTGCAAAAATAATGGGGAGGAATCTCTTAAAAGAATGTAACAAAACTTGTAGCAGGACATAGAAACTTGGTCAATAACATAGAGAACGGCCTGGGAGTATTTTTAGTTTTCACAAACTAGCCTTTTTGCTAAAAATGTAAGTAAAAAAATATGTGTGTGGCTTCTGCCCTCTTACCCTAGACAGGAGAAACTGTATAGTAAAAACAGGAATTGTCAGGAAATTATTAGCAGTTTGATTTTCAGGAATTGATCAGCAGATGAACCTTATGCAAAATAAACAAGTAAACACTAAGAAAAAAAAAAAAGGTATAATTACCATCTCAGCAGCTCCAGCTCGGGTTAACAGTAAGTATTTGTCTGATTTCCACTGGCTTTTTAGGAGTGGTTCAGAGTTTCCACTTTAGTGAATATTGCAAGCTTTCTTTTCAAAATTAGGGGGTGAAGAAGATAGTCGCTATTCCCTCCCCAGTTTGACAGTTCAGCTGGAGAAGGATCTTTCCCAAGTGTGGTAACTTTGCTTCAGCTGTAATGGTGACGGCAGGTGTTTACTGGTGCCAAGCGCTAGGAGACAAGAATATAAACAGGATTTTCTTTTGTATGGCCAGCCACCTGTGGTAGTTAAGCTTCTGTTCTTTGCCTGTTGATATTTGTTTCCTATCTTATTAAGTTTCCTTTGTTTCTTTAGTGCTGTTTTGATACCAGGTTTTTATAGCTGAGAGGTGGATATTGTTCTATCGACTATGTTATTAAATTTGTTTCCAGGTGAGTGTTATTTCTGTCTGTATCAGTCTGTTGTGCCAGTGAGGCAGAAAGCTCCTGTTGTGCTTCTGCTCTCATATGCACACAACCACCTTGTCCCTTCTTTGAGAAGTTTCTGCGTGTCCCTCGCTGAGGTGTAATTCAAGCAAGCAGTGGGCCGTTTCCTGAGTAAGCTAAATCACGCCTGCTTTGCTTGGGCAGGGTTCCAGAGGAGTGCAAACACAAGTTTTGTGTAGATGAACAACTTTTGGCTCAAGCGCTGAGGCAGATAATTATTTTTCTTCACTGCTGCTCTAATTGAGCCACTCATCATCACTGGATCTGGTTTAATTCTGTTACTACTTTTCTGACTATGAACAACTTTTCCATCTGTGTATTTTATTACAGCTTGCTTCTGCATTCCACATTGTTTTGCCCTCTGACTGTCAGTATTTCATTTTCTTCTTAAATTACTCATTTGATTAATTTGCTTTGTTTTCCACTTCTGGCTTTGTGCCAACCTCCATGTATTTTCCTGTGTTGGAGCTCTTTCCTGATCCATTGTGCTGTTCTCATTCAGATTACTTCTAAAGATCGGCTTCCTGACATCCAGAATGCTCAATTTGTCATTTTTGATGTTTCTATGCATTTTTCATGTTCAGTTGTATTGTGTACTGTGCATTGCAACATAATCATGGCAGTGGTGTGTCTCAGAAAATGAAAAATGCTTCTGTTACCTGATATAAAAAAGAACAGGTCTGAAGAAGGGAGTTGTTTTCTTTGTAGAGGGATGATACGAGAGAGTTATTATCAACTCTCCAGTTCTCCTGTAGATTATTAAAGATAATCCTGCAGATTATTAAAGACAATTTTAAAAGCAGCAAATTTGGGGCAAGGTTCCGATTCCTTCTGTCCCCGCTGGTGTTTTTGCAGAGCTGGCAGGGCCACACGATGGCAATGTTGCACACCAGAGATGTATCCCGTGTTATGCCGGTTGGTCGAGGCAAGGGTTTGGACTGTTACAGTGTGCTTAAAGGGATGCCGCTAGAGAGACCTAAAATTTCACATCTCCCTCTAAAACTTGCCCTTTTTGTTTGTTTGTCTGGTGGTTTGGCCTGATCAAAACCCACCAAATATTCAATTGCAATTAATTCTCCATTACTAGTGTTGCATCCTTGCAGGACGGGAGTCAAATCCCAAATTACGCAGTTTGATGGATTAATTGGAAGAGCGTTTCTGTAACCCCAGCTCATTCCCACATGTGCTGCACCAGCCTTTGGCTCCCTCCTTTGCCAGCGCTGTCCCCGCAGCGTGCTGGGGCTCGCAGCATCAAGGGCTGCTGGCTCTGCCTCTGCGGGCTCCAGCCTTCCCACATCCCACATCCTCTGCCAGCTCTGACAAGCAGAGAGGGCTGGAGAGCCAAATCCCAATCAATCTGTGAATATAAATGGCAGAGGCTTCTCCTGTATGCCTCTGTCCCATAACCGATCATTTTGGGGGTGCAAAGAGGAAGGATGTTTACAAAAAGTGCAAGTCGAGCAAAATGGAAGAAAGCTGACCATTCATCATCTTCTCAGAATGGACCCGTTTCTGGTTTATGAGAAAGCAGAAAGCTGCTTTTTTCTTCCTTTTTTTTTTTTTTTTTTGCATGACTTTTTCTAAAGTAGAAAAAAAGCTGCAGAAGTGTTACGCAAGATCTCTTAAACTGATGTATATATGCACGTACATATGGATGTGTGTGTGTGTAGACATGCACGTGGATTAAGCAGCACAGGAGCACTCACCATTCAGCTGTCTTGCAGAAAAATACTTGCTCCCGAGCACAATTTCATTTAGTAATACTGAACAGCTCAGTAGCATCTTTCATCTTCAAAGTAGTTTATAAATCTGACCAAGTGGTTAAAATATAGACTGGTCTAAATGGCTGTTTTCCTGGTATTTCTGTTGCATAGTGTCACTTAGATCCTGTACAGGGGAAATTGTTAAAGTGACTTCTGACTTTCAGGGTGCCTAATTTGTCACAGTGATCCTGATGCATCTGCAGAGGTATTAGCTAAAGTTAATAGTTTATACAAGTCTGAAATTTGGAATTCAGATGGTTTCAGGCTGGGAGATAAAAAATGAAGGTACTCTAAATGACTTCTCGCTTTTGGTAATTTTTGTCTTGATTTCAGTGTTTGCAATCCTGATTGAGGGAGGAGGAAGAATTTTACCTGATCAGGTACCTAATTTGTTTCTATAGTTCATTATAAGATGGCTCTCCTAATGCTTGTCTGCAGTACCTCCTATTAACACTAATCTGTTGTAAAGTGTTTTGAGATCTTCAAGATACATGGTGGACTGCAGTGTTGTATGGTGACATATAGTTCATTCTGTTTCATTCTCTTTATCCTTTAAACACGACAGACAAATCAAAATAGTCAATGCCCTGGTATAAAAGCAAGACATCCAAACGGTTCTTTTGATTTTTCTGGTTGTTTCTTGGTTTTGAGCAGAAACTTTGCCTGCATCTTCTCTAATATTAATCTTCTTCAACACCCAGCCTTTCCCAACCTATGGGAACATCCATAGGTTCTTCCACATCCTCAGAAGGAATATTTGATTTTAAATATGCTGCATGGACCTAAGGGTAGATCTTTTAACACTTGAAGTTGTTAGGAAAAATACTATCTTCATCTATCGAATTTATTGCATGAAAACATCATCCTGATATAGAAGATGATGTCTAATGGATATGATTAGGAACTCAAAACACGCGTTAAGGAATGAAACAGATCCATGTCCCCCTCAATTGTATTTAAAATTATAATTAGATCCCTTTACCTCCCAACTATATTTGGAGGGGACAGAGATACAATTATAATTTTAAGAAATTGTTAAACTTATTACTAAAGCGCAGGCATCTTTGGGGCAGAGGGCAGTAGCTGTTTAATAGCGCTCCACGACAAGGTATAAATGTTCACAGGAGGAACTGGAGAGGAATGCTTTATCCAGTTAAAACCGCAGGGAAAACTTATGTGGTCAGTACGTAATTATTCAGGTTGGAAGGCAGCCAGGATACAAGCCATATGTTCTGCTCCTAGGGAAAAAAAGCTTAATGATCAGGGCTGTGAATTTTTTTTTAATACAAATATTGGGTAAAAACTGGTGTCTCTTCAGGCTAAGAAGCACACAGAAATTCTGATCCATCACAGTGTGGCCAGTTTGGAGCTGATACTGGTTTTACTGATTAAAACTTTGGCTACTGAGATTCTTTTAGAAGCGAGGTTGCATGCATTGATTAAGCAATAGCTATTTTTCTGACATGTGATTATATGGAAGTATGATTAATTTTTTATTCCCCGAACTAAAACATAATCTACTTCCATAATGTATTACCAGTGTAGTTCTGTTTGTGTGAGGGGATCCGGTGCTTCCCCCCAAAGTGCTGCACTCAGTACAAGAATGGTTCCTTTTTTTTTTTGGTGCTGAAATAGGAGTGTTGAAATTCTGTTGCATTTCTTAGTACGGCTTGGTTCAAAATAATCTCTGTTGGAAAGCATTTCACACATGACTTCATTCAGTAAGAAGTTTATCTGAGTTCAAAGTACAGAGGAGTCACATGGTCCTTAAACAGCCAGAGACTTGACGTTCTTGTGTAGTCCTAAGATTTGAAAAATAAGAAGCAAAGGAAGTGAAGGAAGAAGCAAAATGTGCTCCACAATGGTTAATAAACACCTCTATATGGAAAATTTAAACCTGAGCTGTTGTGGCATAACTTGCCTCCATGCTCAGCAGTCTCAAGTTCATTTAACACATGAATTTGCGATATCTGGACTGCGTGAACGCTGGCTCGCAGCTCCTGAGCGGAGCCCTGGTATTTTGTGTTCTGCCACCAGGCCGTAAAGATTAGTGAGGATTTAGGTCCCGAGTTTGGAATGTTTCCTGCTAGAGCCTGTGTGAAAGTCAGACCTTCAGAAAACTGTTCCACCAAACTTTCCTCACCTGTCTTGTCCAGCCTCAAAGTGATTTCAATTATCATCTTGCTTATGGAGATTTTTCCAGGACTCCACTACTGTTTGTTTCTCTTTCTCTATCTTTATGTCTAAAAATAAGTATTTTTCCCTTGTCTGTCTATTCAGGATGGAATTTAAAACCACAAAGTTCAGTTAGTTTGAAATCTTCCATCCACTGTTAAATTTATGACACCTCTGCTAACAAACAGCATAATGAACAGCAGCTTGCTTTCCACTTCCGTTACATAGGCATGTACATCAGCTAAGGGTGATAATGGACATTAAATCCTCGCTGGACATGGAGCATTCTGCTATACCCAAACTGTCTGTAATCTTGGAGAACTCTATGAAACCGTACTTGCTGTGAAGCAGGCCTCTTGAAGTTTCTAAGGTGCTACAGGGGCTTGGGTCTTATCTATCCCTACCTCTTTGCCTGAAAATTACTGCTGGGATTTTTATTTTATTTTTTTTTCCCCATCAGTTATAATCTCACCCCTACCGGCACCTCGGAACCGTTGCTCTCTGTAGCAGCTTCTCAGCTCTCTGTTAGCTGGGCGGGAAAGGGGACTGGCTGCAATGTGTTTCAAAACGTGCAGGTCCTGATGGGCAGCTAGCTGAGCGGGCAGCAGATGAGCTATGCTGACAAAGTTTCCTTAGTGGGGGCATTTTCTTCTGTCTTTATTTGTCTGCTAATTTTCCAGAAGTTAGTAGGGACCCAGCATGTTGGCGACCTCTGTTCATTTCTCAGCTGGGTTTCATGGGTTCAGGTGGGTCAATGAGTTCAGAAATCACACAGGATGGAGCAGGAAGGGGGCAGAAAGACAGCACCATTGCATGTGCTTTGTTTCTTTAGGATTTTAGGCTAATAATCCTATAGAAGCAGCAAAAAAAAAAGAGGAGGGAAAGGCCTATTTTATATCAATTGAGTCAGAAGGTCTGAGCATGAATTGCCTGAAATGCTTAAGAAAGCTAAAAATATAAAAATAATGGAAACTTTGTGATTCTTGTGGAAGGTGGTGTTAATTTGTTGGTTACTATAGCACTACACAGATCAACACTGAACAGACTAACGCTACAGAATTGTTCTTTACACCAGAAATTCACTTACTATGTGCGCGAACTTTAGATGCAGTAAACTTCGTGCTGTGGATGTAAATTGAGTATGTTTGATAATGTAAGCTAGTGAGCCAAATGGCGTGTCCGCAGAGCTGTAATGGCCTAGGACCGCAACATGCAGGGGGGCATTAAGTGATACTGGGTATTTACGCTCCTCAGCTACGTCATTTCTATTTTTACTGTATTACAGGAATTGAGAATTAGGCCTCTTCACCTTGGGATCAAGCAAGGGAAAATCTTTTGTGTGTTGTGAATGAATCATGGAGACTGCAACACAGGATAGGTGATCTCTGTCTCATATGCTGATAGTCGTAGCAGCTACAATGGCCAAGGTAAAGAATGACAATTAAAAACTGAATATCTCAAATTAGGAAGGCCAGACAGTCTTAACTGACATCTCTGGCACTCCTCGTACTTCAGTGTTTGCTCTCTCTGGAATACATTGAAATAATTATGTTGATTTATTAATGTTTTTATTAGGTAGATGCTGGTGACCATTAAATAGAATTTTGCTGTTGAATGAGACCAAGATTAGCAAAAACAGATAAGCAACATACTAGACTGACCCATGACCCGCTTACGCTCTAGCTCATTCAGTTTAGATAGTCTATGTAGATTGCTGTTCAGCATGATTATAAAAGTGTTGAGGCAAATGGCCATAACTGATCTTCAAGTGTTTTCTTTCCAAAGAATCATGCTGTACCTTTTGATGGCTTTCACAGGCAGACATCAAAAAGGGCCCTTGAAAAATTTTCTGGGCTTGGAAACACATATTTGAATCTAAGGCCACTTGAAAAGGCTTCATGAAAAATGGGAACCTGAACACACAGAGTGAAGAAATTATAGTCATATTTCTTTCAGACTTGGATTTTATTCGCTTGTAAGAATTCTAGGCAATGCCCTGATTCTACAAAGTTTAAAGTGACAAATGTGAGGGCTCTTGCTAATGTCACTGGGACTGTTTACGTGGATAAAGTTAAGCAGATGTATAAATTTTTGCAGGGTACAGGACTAAAACAGTAACAGCTGCCAAAGATGATTTAGTTGTTGTATGAGGAAGGGCACTGGTTCTAAGAGTGATAGTTAACATTGTATGAAACTGGTTAAATTGGTAACTGCTGTTACTCTCATGGATATGAATTTGGATCAATATGTGGTTAGATGAAAAACATGTAAATAGAGGTTAGAAAATAGATATGTCACATGCCAGCTACAAATGCCATATTTCTTTTTGTACACCCCAAATAAATTAGGACCCAATATTTTACCTGTTCACTTTATTTTCCTATATAACAATCTCCATAAAGGCTGTTATGTCTTCGATTTGTGGAGCTCTAAGCATATACATGTTATCAGTATGCTTTGTTTGTCAAACAGTTGGACAGGTTTCCTCTTGACCTATGAAAAAGCCAGCAAACTTGCCAAGAGCCTGTGTTTGTAGATAGAAAATATGAAAGACCAGTGTTTGGAGATGGAAAGAAAATGGACCTTATCTTTTTTTCTTAAGGTAGAATGATAGTGCTGAGTTTGGTGCTATTTAACTGTCTGTTTTTACAGGACTGAAAAATGAAGCAGGCCTACAATGCTGGCTGCAATTTGCATGAGACACATGAAGCAAGTAGAAAGGTAACAAAAAAATTATTGAAAACAGCTACTGAATGACTGCTATGCCGCTTCATCTTCTTTCCCTTTAAAGTGAACATGATTCTTGCAACTCAAAGAGCCGTATTTCATTCTTAGAAAATATCGGTTCAGAAAATAATTTGGGATTTAGAGTCAATTAATGTTTTAGGGTCAATTAATGATTAATGTGTATACAGATTTGCTCCAGCTAGGCCAGTTTCCAGAAGCGTAGAGCCAGAGAAAGTTATACCAATTCCTTGCCTGAGTGTCATAAGACAGGCAGAAATGTTCATTTTTATTTTTGTATGAACTATGAGCTGTGCATATGTAGAATATTGCACCAATATACAGTCCAATTCTGATCTCACTGCCGCTTGTCTAATTTAGGGCCCTTCTTTTGAGATAAATTGAAGTGCACTGGCATAAAACCTGTTTGAGTTGTAGTTCCACTCTGTTAACACTATAAACCAGGCAAATCAAAATTTGTTAATGCAATAACAGATGATTACATCTATCAACTCCCTCTTACAAACTAGCTGGCTGGTGATTTAGATCAAACAGACTGACAAATGCTGGCTCTATGTCAATAAGAAGAAAGAGGAGGCCACAATTAGGTGTTCTTTGGGAATACCCAGGGATGCCTGGAGATGTTTTAACTGTGGGCTTAGAGCCTGGGCATCCCAAACAGCCTCTATGACCTTTGTGACTTTTGCAATTATGTACAAGAATAGTCAGAGAACCAATAAATAGGACTATGCAGCGTACATTTCCAAATGGTTTGGTGGGGCTCAGAGTATTGTTTTGGGCCAGTTCCATCACTAATCTAATCATTAAAACAGTAGAAGATTGGAGAAAGAGTTACTAATATTTCTCTATTTAGATGACCTACGTTCTTTCACTATGCAGAGATGAGTGTTAGCTAATTAACAAGATTTAAGATCTGCTGGCCTCTAATACAATAAGACTTTTTACAGTGTAGGAAAATCTGCTTTCGATTTCTATTGTTAGACATTATTTTAGTCAATGAAAATAAAGTGTGCTTGGGAAGCTGCCTAGAAAACATGTGATTTCAGGGTATTGCTATTTTCCTTTTTACAAGAAAAGAATAAAACTTTTTCTTTTATGTCATGGTTGAACAAAATGATATATTCAGTATGGATGATAGGAATTCACTCAAACTCCTTTGATATGTGTAGGGCAGCTCTACATGCTTGCCAATTGAATAGGGGAAGCTATTTCTGTGTACAGCACTGAAATCTCTTATTTGGTTTGGTTAAAACTCATGTAAACTACTTAAATTCTATTAATCATCTCAAGGTGATTTCCAAAAATTGGAAAATTAAATAATATTCTGTTTCTAGATATTTGTATTGCACAATTTAGGCTGATTTTTATCAGAACCATTTAAGAGAGAGTGAGACATTTTCTGGTATAATTTATAGTATTAAGAAAATTGGAAATTTGAGTTTTGTGTTAGTTGCACTGTTGATCAGCTTGTGAGGAGGGGGAAAAGTAGAACAGGAAAGTGGATGAAAAGAAACAGAAAAACCTGAGAATGCATTTACGGGATAGCGGACTTCCTCGCTCTTCCTTCTCTACTCCCTTCTCCCTTTTGCCAGCATTAAACTGCAAGCATTGCATGACCTCATTTTGTTGCCTATGTGATTTCTTGACTAAATCAATTGAGGTTTCCTGTGTTCTCAGCTTGGTGTCATGCTTAGTACTGGTGAGTGAACCTCAGAAGATTCAGATTGCAGATGTAGATCAGGTAAGCAGTGAATTTATCTATCCAAATTAAACCTCATGGGTCTGCAGTCCAGTCCTTCCTGCTCCTCATTATGTTGAAAGTACCTCAAAGCCTCTGTTTTGATATTTCTGTCCAGATATTTCAGACACTCTAGGAGGTTAATGCTTGGGCGAGGAATGTCTTGTTATTTTTTCTTTATTCTGAATGTGACTAAAGATTGTTTTCAAAGTATTGATGCCATGTTCTGCTATATGACCCTTGTTTCGGGACTTATAATACCCTTTTATAGATACCAATGAAACAGATTGCACATTTTCTGAGCTAGCTAAATCTATAAAGTCACTGTACCAGTAGTATTTAGCGTAACAGAGTCAGAACCCTTTATGTTCAGTGTACAAAGCAAGGAACTGAGGTACAGGTGAGTTACTGACTGAGCGAGGAAAAGAATTGAGATTTCTCCAGCTTTGTGTCAGCAGCAAGACTAACTTTCCCCAGAACAGCAGTTTCTTCCAGTGCCCTGATGCTTGTGTGTGCCAGCTGTTCTCATTACAAGCCAAATGTGCTGTAGCATAAGCCAGATGTCAACATTATTGGTGGCCTTCTCACATTCCCCTAGAGCTGGCCCTTACAGAAACAGATCAAAGAACTCTGACTAGATCGGCATCACATCTGAAAAAAAAAAGGACCAGTTTCAGACACTTTGGAGAATCCCAGACTCACCTGTAACTCACTGAGTTACACAGCACCATCAGTGAGCAGGTCCTGCGCAGAAGCTGAGGGTCCGGCAGCCCATTTGATTGTTGTTCTAACCAGCGTACTGCAGATGTGATTCTTATTCATATCAATGTTGAATTTGTGCATGAAGCTTACTGGTTCTGCTTCTTGCAGCTTTGCCTTTGAATGGAGTCAGACTGTAGAGATGAAAGCAAGATATATTTTTTCCTATATATGTATGCTTGTTATGTGTTTGCTTTTAATGAACCTGTTTCTTTACACAGTTTATCATATTTGGATGTTTTGGGTTTTTCATTTTGTGTTGCTGCTCATGTACAAAATAACAGACTATTTCTTCCCAGATTTTGCTCTGCTGACCCCTGAGAGCATGTTTAGGATGCCCTGCAAGATGATATAGAGGAATCACTCTCTCCTATACAACAGCTGTGTATGTGGCAGATTGCTGAACGTGTGGTGAAAAGACAGTCGATGTGGTGTAAACATGTTACCCCTCTCGCAGGGCAAACGGGATGGCTGGATCTCATCACAGTGTTGGGTGTGCTGGGAGAGATGGGCTGCTTGATTTCCCAGCCCATTCACCACAGGCTCAAAGGATATAGTCTTTTGGGATCGTACCCTAACGACTCTGTTTTCCTGTGTGCAATTATTTTCTGGAAACACTAGCTAAGGGGAGAAGCTGTATGCTTTTTCCTTTCTGAGTGGCATCAAAGTGCCCTCCTGATTGTGCCACACTCTGCTTTCAAGACTCGTGGTTGGCAGAAGGTCTGCAGAAACAAAGGCTCTGATCTTTGCTGCCTTCCTCACTATGTCTGGCTAGTACGTTAGCAAGGTGGATAAAAACTCTCAGAGTGGAGGACCCTGGCCTTTGGAGGCATGAATTCAGGTGCCAAGTTAGCATTTGGGCTGAGACCTCCCTCTGACACTGTGCATAATGTGCGTGGAATGGTAGCCTGAAAAATAAAGTTTAAAATCAACATTTTTTCAACTGTTAGTCTCTAATTGCTGTTCAGGTAGCACTGTGAAGATCTTAAAGGGGGAGGAGTGCGACTGGCTAGAGCAAAGGACTGCAAGTCAGTATTCTAGGATTTATTCCTGGCTCTTACATGGAAACAGTTCCTCCTAGTATTTTAACTACCAGTGGTTCAGTTCCTGCTCTCTAATAGTCAGCCTCATAACATTTCATCCTTGCTTCTTAGAGAATTGTGGGATATTCAATTCATTTAAAGTCTGTGAAATGTGAGGAGACATGATAAAGGATGTAACAAAAGTGCTAAACGTTACAAAAACCAAGTTGTAATGTCCCAAACTGTGCTGGAGTTAACAGTGGGTCCTTTGTGCTCATATAGTTTGCCTACAAAGTCAGATGATAATTGAAGGTAATTCATTGTTCTGTACAACCCTTTGATGCACTTCAGTACGAAGGCTGTAGTGTAAAACCGTATCCTTCTAAAAGACAAATTGAAACAGATTTGATTGAGAAAAACGTACACCTGGTATAGTCATGCCTTTTGCAAAGATCTCAAGCTTTTATATCCCAGAGTGGGAGAAAAATCTTACTGCAATATCGGAAATGCTTAAAGAACTGCAATTTTCTTTTTCTTTAGGTTTTCAAATACTTCAGCAGAGCTGTGTCTGAATTTCTCATCAGATCTTAAGAATACCTTTGGTAATTCTGAATAGCACTTTGCAAAGACAATGCAGAATGGCTAGTATGTGTTTGTTGGGTGTTGGTGCTTTGATCCTTGATTTGTATATATTTTTATCCGTGTGTGTGTGTGTATATATAGGTTAAGGGCTAAAGTTTAACAGCTGTGACAGTCTACCTAATTGACCTCTTCTATATCTCTAGTTTATGTATAAGTGCTTGATAAATGAATTTATAAAACGCTGTATCTCCATTTTGGAATGCAACAGATGAAATGTTTTGCTGCCTCTGAGTTTCTCAGCTTGCACAGTGTGTTGTATCACTTGCCATGCACAGGACATGAGAAGCTTTTTCCTCTGTACTACTGTAACTCATGGTTTCACTTTCCATGATCATAGTTTCTGTTATTGCCCTGACTCCAGGTCAGATGTATTTAAAAAAAAAACCACTTGTGTTTACCTTTTTTATTCTCCAATCCAAGTTTTTTGAGAAGGGCATTTTTTTTACCCATACTCTTTGTAACACTCCTGTACAGGAGATAATTTCTTTTCTCCATTCTACTCTGTTAGGGTGATTTTTTTCCCCCCTTCTCCCTCTGAATTTAGCAGGAAAAGGGGCACTCTAAATATCTGTATTTTTGTGCCTCTAATAAAGAATACAATTAAAATTATCTTGTTACACAATGAAAGTAAAGTAAAAATGTGTGATGATAGAACTTGTTTTCAAATTATGAACAGAAAGTAAATAGAACTCCGCACAGGAAGAATGTAGCTGTTTTCTGTTTTGGGCCAGGTGTCATACTGAGTAATGGAAAACCTGGACTTCCACCCAATATATGGTTTGTGTTGTGATAGCAAAGCTTAGTTCCTTTACGTGGACAAAAACCTGCTGGTTTGGTTCCTTTTAATATTTTTAAAATAATTTAATAACTCTGTAGTACCTGCAGTCTGGCTTCAAAGTGCTCTACAGATGTGGAACTGAACTCCTTGTGACAGGAAGAGTCCTGATGTATTTATTTATAAAGTGTCTGACACAGGATTAGATCTTGGTCTTGCTGTATGGATTCCATCGTAATATGTGTAAGAAGCAAGTATATTTTCCTGGTGAGCTTGTATAGGAAACCCTTAAAGAGATTTCTGCCTTTCTGCAAACATGGCCACAGGTTCTTCTAGACAGAAGGATCTCTGGGATGACGTACTACTTTTGTCTGTTTGGAAGATGGAAGTAATGGTGGAGAAAGGGCCATAACATGCTATGAAGTAACTGAAGTTTCGTACTGTCCTGTGTGAGGAAAGAAAGAGGTGTCTAAAAAATCAGAAAGTTTTATTTAAAACTTGATTTTGGTTCAAACAAACTAGTTCTCACATGTCATGTAAATAAGGAGTCACCTGGATCCTTCAAGGTTTATAATTTTTTTAAAATTGTCATTCACTTTTATATTAATTCCATTACCACAAATTTATTGCAGTAATTTACAGTTTCTGGAGTCATGAGCACTAGTGAGCCTTTAGCCAGGGACAAAGATCATAGGACTCTAGTGAGAATTCTGCTGGAAAGTCTCTCAGCTTGGGTGAAAGGTGTTTCAAACCCAAGATATTTCTAATGAACCACATTGACTCAATAGATCAGTCATTTTCTGACGAAAAAAAAATTCTTAACATTTGAAAAATTTTGGAACAGTTCTATGTGTTATCCATCTCTTAAACATAGGTAAACACAAGAAACTCTTCTCAAAATCATGCAAGTTTCTGAAAATTATGCAAGGCAGCACCAAATTCCTGACTTCCAATCCTCAGTAATTGATTGTATCACCTTCCTCTTGTACTGGTCCTCTTTTGATCCAAGCAGCTTGCCAGTATTTTGGGTTCTTACAGACTTTTCTCATTGGGAAGAAAAAAAAAAAATTATTAGAGCCAGACATTTTGTTTAAACTCAGTTCACTTGTTTATTAAAAATGTATTCAAAGCAATAACTTTTTATATAAGAGGATTCAAACTGCTGGGAGGTTTTTTCTTCCATTTGCAACTTCTTTCCAGGTAGCATCTTTCCTACACTCCTCTCTGTCATTGCACAGAGTATCTTATCTCCCACCATCTTTCTTATGAGTGTTCTTTCTTTATACAAGTCAGTCGAGGAATATGTAATACTCTGACTTCGTGCTAAAAACTCAAGTTAAAGGTAAAAATTTCCATTTATGATGACAAGTAAATTTATCTAGGAAGCCTGTAAGTAAAAATGATCAAACAGGGTATGTCTCCACTTCTGGGTTACCAGAACTTTTATAGTTCAGTACACTAGCATAAATGGAAATCACCAATGGACTGTACGTTTGTGGGGGACTGTGAACTGCTGGGAGTCATCCAGTTTGAGCCTGCAGCTCTCTTCTCCTGGAGGAGCCTGAAGTCCAGATCTGTAAAAGCTTTGTGAGGGTCTTTATTTTGACTTGACTTTTGGTTGTTTCCAGAATCAACTGTATCTTATACTGTCTTCATCTGTTTTAGTCAATATAGTATAAAATCCACAATTGTAGAGTTAAACCATGTCTTCTTAAAGGTTTCCTAATTTTACTTTGCCCCAAAACTTCATCTCATTTTGCAAGAATGTTTTCCAATTCTCTCTAATTTCAAAGCAATTTTATTTATTGGGCTAAGCAAATGAGGTATATGTGAGTATGCCTTTTTCTATCCTGTATTTCAACTGAATCTTGAATCGCTTTGCGGATATCAGATCAACTTAGCACAGCAGTAACACAAGTGTCATAAAAATAAGCACTTGGAGAGAGATGAGAACTTCTTACATGACCGCGCTGTGAGAAACGCTTCCAGTCAGGGCTCCAAAAGTTTTTTCCTCTGCTTTCCTCTAGTGGGCCACTGGCATGGACGTGCTGGATGAGCAATCAGTGGCAGTGAGGACCAGCTACAATGTATGTTGGTTTTTGCCTGTGCCAAAAAGATGTCATTTCAGATACCATTTTAGGATACCATTTACCCC
Organism: Tetrax tetrax; assembly: GCA_009806455.1. Lineage (NCBI taxonomy): Eukaryota > Metazoa > Chordata > Aves > Otidiformes > Otididae > Tetrax > Tetrax tetrax. Next base: position 365,573 of record WHYT01016677.1, read on the forward strand.
ACTCTGCACCATATTGTTGCTGGCCTGAATACCTAGATCAAAGGAGGCTGTAAAACAATTCCTTAAATAATTGAGCAGGAAAAGGTAAAATAGTGACCTAGATAAGAAACATTTTCACAAGCACAATAAGCATAATAAAGTTCTGTGGAGGGACTCTGTAGTCTCTCTGGTGTCTCTCTCCCATGGAGACTAATTAAGTTTTGCTGTGGATTCTTTTATTTAGCGTACCTGTTTGATATCTACATTTGATCTGGGTGTTGTACTCCTTTCTTGTTCAAGCATAGAAGACCAAAAAAGATTATGGAGGACAGGTTAGCACAGGTAAAAGATTTATTGCCATATGACTGTTATGGGGGATGGCTAGTGCTGTATTCTGATCCTGAAACTAGTTGTAACTTGAATGTGATATATGTCATGACTTTTTTTCTTAAGTCTTTTGATTAAATGCCCTGTATGTTACATGTAGGGCACTTTGTTTTAATGTAGTTCTATGCTAATCAAGATTTGTATAATCAGTTGAATATTACTTTGGAATATTTTTCCATTCTCCTCTTCTAAATACTGTTGGAGGAACTGCTTTTGTCACCACTCAACTGCAGACTGAACCAGAGGAATTTGTCCACTGAGTAGCCTGAGAGGTGGCAACAAGGTTATAGTGAAGGAAATCCATGGTCATTTAAGAAAAAGAGGTGGGGAGAGAAGTAAGTGGACCCATCCTGTCATTCAGATGCAAGCCGCATGAGTGTTGTGATGACCCAGCCTCAGGAAAAGATCAGACCTTCAAATTGTAAAGTCTGTTGCCTTAGCCATTGCTCTCTCCTCTCTTCCTTCTACCAGACTATTGTAAAGAGTTAGTATTATCTAGATGTGATTAGTGATGAGAGGCAATTAAAGAGGTCACCTTTCCTTAAAAGGGAGAAAGGAGCAAAGCTGAAAAAAAGGGAAAATGCAAGGCTGGAGTGTTATCCAGTATCAGTGTAGTAAAAAAACAAATATATATCCTTGTCTGAACCCAATTATCAGCCTTGCCTGCCTTCCCTGGAGATTTAACTGTTGGGTCTCTTCCAAAACTCAGCTATGATCTCAGATGCTTTGCATTTTGAGATGTAAGTGTAAGGAAGTTAGCAAGTAATATATGGATTTTCAAATTAAAGCCCAAAGAGCAGTCTGATTTAGAATAGCAGGACTTCATGGCTTGAATTAAATGTTGGCTTTCTCTATACATGTAACCAGACAGTGTGTTTCTCAGGAAAAACATAATGTCCATCAAAATAATCTCGAAGCCTGGGGAGATGTGGTGATAGCTGCATAGTCAGTATTGCTTTTCTACAGAGTGGAAAGGGATTTAAAGTAAATCTCTTGGTGCTCAGATTAAACTGGATGATATCCTTATGTGTCTGAATGACAGCTATTAGCATTACAGCCACGTAATTATCAATCCCATCTGGCAAGATCCTCCCTGCCCAGTATGAGGGTGACGTAATTACAAAACTTAAAAAGTAATATTGTTGGCATTATTTTCATTTTTTTAGGTGTTAAAGGAGTTATTGGGGGAGCCATACTGAGGTGTTGGAATATATAAAATTATTTGTATGTAAATGAAAGGCAAGATTTTTCAGGGAGTAAATAGGATATTCTTCAAGGAAAATGCAAAATGAGATAAAATCATGATGCATGCCAAGATTGCTGCCTGGATCACTTGTACTAGGACACATGTCTGGCCTAGGAAACGTTGACTCGAGCCTCATCACACTCATCGGGTGATGATATAGAGCGTTTATCTGTCGCTTTGCATTACTTTTGCTGTTTCTGACTGCTGGAGGCTGTGTCCAGGTTCAGACTGTCGTAGCAAGGGCTGCTCAAGCCCTTTGCCCAGGTCACTCCTGCAGTCTTTACAACAGATCTGCTTTCTTCATTCAAGTTGTTGTTCTGGTTGCCGCTTGATAGGAAGCTTTTCCACAGCTTTGGTGGTAGTTGGATCAGGTTGTTGAGTTCTGTGAGAGACTGAATGTATTAATCTAAAAAAATGAGCTGAAAATAACATCTTACAAAAGTCATGGTGCATTTCTTTGTCAATGATTCTTTGCTGGTGTAGGCCTCTCTTTCTTTTTGTATGGATTTGTTCCTAGGCCGCCAGGCCTGAACGGAGAATAGGAAGTCACTCCAGCTGTTTTCCTCGTGTTGGCACTCGGTGCTGAACAGGAATTGCTGAGCAAAGAACATCATTTCCCCAGAGAGGTTTGCTGGGGTAGCACAAAGGCAGTCTGGATTTTTTTTTAATTAAAAGTTCCTGCCAAATACTATCATCAAGGGCTGGGGGAGGGAGGGAGGGAAAGAAATACATGAAGTCTGGAGTCCACTTGGAAGAGCAAGAAACCTGCCCGGGAAAGCAAGAGAGCAGTGTTTTTCTCTGCCGAACTCTTGCTTTTTAACATATAACCACTTACCCAGAAAAGAGAACGGGGATTTTTTTTAACTTCCCTGTTCTGTGAATCTTCGTTCTGACTATTGCTTCTCCAACAGAGTTGGAGGGATTGTGCAACTTTGCACTTGGTTTTGGACTAGCTAGTGGAACAAAAAATAAGCAGAATTCCTTTTCTCAAGTGAGCGCCAAATTATCAACTGACACATCACACCATGTTATGGTGATACATGCACGTCTGGTCATGGTTTGCAGTAAGCTTAAATGTATATTATTTTCTTAAAATATATATATATAATAAGGCTATGGCTTTTTTGCTTTCTTTTTGCTTTGCGAAAGAAAGGTTAAGAAAACAAGCCACGAAGAATAATTGACACATATTTGAGGAAAGAGGAAGACAGAGTCATTTCAATTCTTGCTTGCAGGTTTAATCCAGGATAAATCCGTAATGACTGAACCATACTGCCACCTGATGCTGTCTGGTGCTGGACGGGAAATGCATCGGGTGGTTTATTCTAGTCCTCAGTGCACTGAGGTGACCACTTTATAAACTCCTTTATTATATTTGACACTTTCTGGTATTCTTGCTGTCAGTATTACCAAAGAATTGCTTTGCTGTTTGAATAGCCCTCTCTAGCAAGGCAGATTCGGGTAAGAAATTATTTGTGGATGAAAGACTATATTTTAGCTCATTCTTTGAGGATGCTGCAAAATCCCTGTAATGTGGAAGGCAGCTGTGGCTATACCAAGATTGTCAAATTGCCTGTGTAGTGCAGATGTAGCTCCTGATGGTTCAGTTGTGGACAACTACAGAGTAACTTCTTATAGGAAAAGTTCCTCCGTGGATCCTATCAGTATTAAGTTTATAACCCAAAGTAAAAGGATTTAATGTTCCTTTGAATTTTTTTATGTGTTCTAGTGGTTTTTTAAAATATAACTGCATAATTATTAATTATCTGCTCTAGGTTTTGATTTCCAATCCAGTTTATCTCCATGAGCACAGTAACATATTGCACAATTAATTTGCTGTTTATAATATTCCCTTGAAAAGCGTATCTTCCATCCTGTTTATTGGTGTGTTTCCAAATCATCTCTGGAGAACAAAACAGTTGGCTTCTGCTCAAACTTTTGTGTTACAGTGTTCAACCTTGTCCAAGTTTTAAGTTCTTACTAAATTTTACCGAGGAGAAAGTATGTTTTACTTCAGCTAGATCTTTGTCTATGTAAAAACTTCAAAATACATCTTTAATAATGTCATCCCGATACAATGGATTGGAGTTTACTTTGCTAAGTAATGCTCCGTTGGCAGTAAGCTGGATGCTTGTTCAGAACATCACAAAACTGATCTAGAGTCTGGGTTCCTTGTTGGTAATTTTTCCTAATTTTTCTCTAATATAGCTGGGTTTTTATGGTAATGTATTAATTATTAAGAAGGCATATTTAAGCTACAGGACATTTCTTCTCCAAGCATATGGAGATCTCGGAAGTGGATTGGATGTGAGTCTTCATAGACCTGCACTATGTTCAGCTGTCACAGTGGTGGGTACTTTGAAAATGCCTAAGCCAAATATCTTGTTAATATATCCATCACAAAACACACTAAATGATTTGTTTGTCTGTGATTTCTCTTGGAGGCAGACAATGGGATTTCTCCAAGTGGAACACGGATTCATTTGTTCTTGTTACATCTTATTACTGTCATGTTGCTGTTTCATTCCTGCTTTTATTTAGACTTTTTTTTTCTAACATAATGTTCTGGACCTGGATTCTCGCTCAATTTTTCCACTCTGCTGGTATCTGAATACAAGAGGATTTCCTCTTCTCAGAATTTTTGTTTATGTTTTTATTTTGCTTTATGGACTTTGTCTAATTCTTCAGTAAAGATCATCTGGAAGAGAATTGGGGGAACCGTCAAAACACGGGCTGTTTCCTATCATTGTCTAGAGTCTCAAGCATTGTGGACTTCCATCTCCTTCCTGTCTTTTGTTTCTGGTTTGATAATGCTGTCTTTAAATAAGTTCAAATAAAAATAGATGTAATAGAGCTGGAAATAGAAACTAGTATCCTTAAATGAATGTCTTTGCTCTCTGAGCACAATGTGCCAATAATAAAAAAACAACGTAATCCCAGAGGGTACTGAAGTGTTTACAGGCTGTATTTCTAATCCTGTCACCTTTCCCTTGCAAGTGAATCCACTGAAGTCACTAGCAGCACTTCTTCAGGAAAGTGACATATGGACTACAGCAGCAGCCAAGTAGCAAGAGCACAAGTAGTAAGAGGGATTTATCTTTAGCTGAGGATGCTGGGTCGTACTGCTCCCAAAAGTTCACAGAATTTTTAGTAAGTATTGATGTAAATTTGTTCAAGGGGGTTGTACTCTATTAATCTACATCAGAGTGCCATCAGTTGGCATGACTGCTGGATATTGAACTCTATGGATCCGTCATATAATCGATCTTTGCATTGTGCCTAAAGGTCACAGCTAGGGTTTAAATCATCTTGTCCTGGAACATTAGCAGGTGGATAGAAGTCTATCTCAAAGATTGTAATGGAAATGAAAAGGCAGAACACAGGTAGAGTGAACAATGAGAAGGATGTAGGGCAAAGTATGTAGGTAAATACCAATCAAGAGCATGGAGCTCTGCCAGGGCATGGATGAGGAGCTGACCAAGAGCTTATGGGTCAGGATTAAATGGAGGGTAGGGAGAGGTGACATTATAGTGAGGGTCTGCCACCAGCAGACTAGATGACCTCTAAAGGTCCCTTCCAACCCAAACCATTCTATGATTCTATAGGGGAAAAAGGCTGGAGCTGACTTGTGCTATTAAAAGCATTTTTGCCTCCCCTAGCAAAATAGGTCACTTCCAGAAACATGTTTAATGCTCATTTTCTTAATCTAGAGGTGTCTTGATCACGGAAGTCTTAGCGCTGCACTTACATATGCGGTGTCATCAAGAGGGAGAAGTAGATGTGCTGTCTAGGTTACTGCTTTAGGCCACTGCAATAGCGGTACTTACTTGGATGTCAGAGAAGGCAGAAATTTAAGCGAGATAGGAAGGGGGCTTGGGTGTATGTAACCATGCCATTGATTGTGAGTGACTTTCTGTTGTTTCCAAACAGATAGAGAATTTCTCCTTCAGAGACCTGTTTCCTGGGAGATATTGGAGAAGACAAAGGAGCAGCTTACCTGAGCAAGATGTGAAGTGTCCACAGAGCCTGCAGCAGGCAAGTCACTGGTGTACAGACTGTTATATCTGACTATTGGATAATTTAGAGCTGTAGGAGGTAAGAAAAAATGAACAGAAAAATAACTCCAAAAACCCAAACCTGCCTCCCCAAACGTGGAGTTTATTGCACTGCACTCAAAAGATATCCTTCCTAATTTAGAAATTTCTGTGTTCAAGGATGTGGTAGTTAGTAGAGCTCTGAAATGGTAATTGTTTGAGTGGTATGTATGATAAAAAAAATTATGTGGTTACAGAGGGGCTAGTAGATATATTTCTAAAGTTAATTGTTACATACTTGTTTACAATTCTCTTGTTCTTTGCTCCTCCCTGAATCTAAACAGTGCTCAAAAGCAAGCTGTGGGGTAGGAGTCTGATTTAATGGTGCCTGCTTGGCTCTGCAGCAGGGCTATAAGTGGGTAATAAAATCCTTGTAAGATTTGGGGAAATCGGATAGAATGAATGTAGCATAAAAGAACACAAGAAACCCATAGATAAGCTGAATTCTTGCCTCACTTCAATTATTTCCCTTTCAACCCAATGAAGAGAAGAAAAAAGATGACAACCCTGGCTTACTGTTGCTTGAGCACTGGGAAAAGGATAGGGTCAGTAGCCTAAGCCAACTAGAAAAATAAGATTCTTTCTCACATCTTAGCTCCAAGCTGAATTGAAGTCTATGTTCTGTTTTCTATTACGCTAGTGGGAATCCTTTGTTGGCTTGGATTAGCAGCATTGTGATCTGAGACCAGAGAATCAGACAGAGTGCCCATCTTCCATGAAAGCTTGCAAGAATTTGTTTTAGATCTGTCTGAGAAATCTGTCCATGGTGTTCGACAGCGTTCAGCATCCAAAAGAGCTCTCTTATATGACTGGCATTCAGCAGGCTTCATAAAGCAGGGTCTAGGAATTTCTAGTATTTTTAAATATGTCCCACAATAAAGGGGGACATAGATTTTGATATGGGTCATTTAGAATAAAAAAGCAAATAAGATGAACTATGATAGTAATACAAGGATTTATGATTCATTTATCACTGTTATTTTTAAAGACCTCTTAGAGGTTAAGAGTGTTGTGTTTGTGCACAACGTTCAGAAATGCCAGACTTTGGTTTGGGGCTCACAATTCACAAGACTGCTTTATGCAGATTTTCCTTATGTTTTAAATCTAAGCTACGGAGTTATTTTGGACATTTTAATTGTGATCTCTAACATATATAATGCCATTGAAAATGAGATTACTAGGATTTGTTGTAGGCACAGCATTGAAATTGAAACTCTTCATTTACTTTCTGGAAACTATGTATGCATGAAGTGAATGAGTCAAACCTAAGACATGCCATCTGATTATAACTCAATGGGTGGGAGGGACAAAGTCCTTGGGCTTTGAGCTGGTTAGATATAAATACAGAGCTAGCTGGCAAAGCTCTGTTCAAAGGAATGGGAGGCCCCAGATAGAGTGGGAAGTACTCCCAGTATCCTAAATAATAGACAGTCCAATATAATTATTAAGCCCAGAGTCCTCTGGGGAGTGCTTGGATTAAAGGATACCAGAGTGATACAGACTTCTAGGGGAGGAAATATTTCTTTTTTAAGAGGAAAAATGAAAAAGACACTAGAGTGAAAACTAAGGAGATGAAAATCCACATAGTCAGCAGAGATTTGTACTGTTTAAGCATACTGTAACAGGGCCATAAAAGGCATATGTGCAGTGTATCTGTAACCAAAGCAAAACAAAACAGAGCAGAAGGGAAAAAGAAAGTTATGTTTGTAAATGGGAAGTTTTGAGAGTTCATTTAATCAAATAGTTAAATTTCTTATTCTGGAAACTGAAGCTTGCTAGAAAAGAACATGAACTATGTCAAGTAATTTGGGAATGAGGGCTAGCCAATAATAAAAATAACAAATTTGTAAATGTATTGAAAGTATGGAGAATCAGCCTGTTTATGGAGATGTGAGAGCAGTTAGGGAAAATCAGAATTTTGCTAAATCCAATACATGTTTGTGCCATGACCAATTTAATGATTAAGCCTTACTTAGGTACAAAAAAAAAATAAATCTGAAACACAGAGAAGGCAATCTTTTGAGTGACACTTGCATAAGAGCCATTTGATTCGCAAATTAGAAAGGGATTTTCTTTTCCTTAATTCAGCTGATGCAAATAAAATGACCCGTTTACATCACAATGTATGTACGATTTTTTGCCTCATGTTTCTTGGATTTAGTTTAGGATGCTGTCTAGGAGCTGTGGCAGAAAACTCAGTGGTTACAATACCGATGATAGTAAATGGAAGTGTGCCTCTGTGTGTGTAAAAGATGGGAAAATCAATCCTTTCCTCAACAGAGGAAGAAATCAGCGAGCTCCATCTCCCTGTCTTCTCCTTTATGTGCATGCTTACCTGCTCCTCTGTGAAGCAGTAGTGAGATAAAGAAACATGGTTGCATTGTTTGCAAACAAAGCGATCACAACAGCATAAGCAACTTTCACTTTGTTAATACCCCACTGTCCCTCAAGATAGCCTTGTTTCAAGCACCGTGCAGTGTCTGAATGCCTTGGTCAGTGCCTCTTCAGGCCTAAACCCTTGACCTGTTATAGCTGTTTTGTGCCAGCTTCTTGACACAGGAGTTGCTGTGTGACATTATCGTGTGACATTATATTTACCTTTCTTTTTTTTTTTTGAGACATAATTGAATTATCGTGAAAGGGTAGTAAACTCATGCAAGTCATAAGCAGTTCAGGTATAGTTCCATGCCTAAACTATTAGCTGAGCAAGACATGGGCTGCGCTGGTGTAGGGTCTGCTGCAGGATCCAATTCTCCATCTGGTTTAAGTCACCAGGTTGTCCTGGAGCTCTGCTGTATGCCAAGGCCAGCTCCTTCTGACCGTGGCCAGGGAGAACTGATGGGGAGCCATTGTCCTCTTCAACCTCAAATGCTCTGGAGCTCTCCCTTTTCACCATTTTTCATGCATCTTGTGATATCAAGATTGTGGTATGAAGCTTAAAGGTTTGGGCATTTTGGTCTACTCTTTTATGGCGCTGTTATTTTTGCCACTGTTCTTATAGGTATATAATGCTTGCTGGATATATTAGCCTTCTCTTTTCAATCTTCCATAACTTTTTGTTGGAGAAAGGAGTAATAATTTTTATTAGTTCTGCGTAGGCAGTGGGGTTGATTCTGGTCTCATGACAAAGTAAATTGGGAGAAATTGAATTAATGTCAGGAGAATTACCCACAGTCAAATTTGTAATTGAGCAATGCCTTTTTATACGATTAAAGTACTTTTTCTTTGCAGAAAGTTTTAAAGTTGTTCAAATGAGGCCCTTGGACTCTGCTCAAAGGTGAATTTTTTGGAAAGTTTGAGTGAAAACATTTCATCCATGTGTGAGTATGAGGAAAGTGGAAAACTATTTTTCCCCTCCATAAAGACTTTTTGCTGCCTTCTTTTGAACAACTCTGCAGCATGAGTGGATGTGTGCTAAAATTTGGCATTGAAATAGCCATGACTGTGAAGTGTCTTAGTCTTGGCTTTGATTTGACTGAATTACGAGCCTTAGAAAACCATGTACTCAGCATGCACTTCAGGATTTTGTATCTTCCTTCAAAGCTTGTGAAGGCTGCAGTCAAGAGGATTTGTTGTGAACACCTGAGTAGCTATGCAGCAGGAAACTACAGCAAAATATTGCTTTGAAGCAGCAGGGACATGTGGGGCTGGAAAAGGAACAGAAGACTTATTAAAGCACTTATAGCCTGAGAATAGTTTCTGTGTGATTTGTGATATGTGAGGCTGAGCCTCAAGCTCCTACAGGTCATTTCCAAAGAACCAAGAAAGGTTTCTGGGGACTGAGTAGAGGGCAGGTATGGGACCAGACTCTGGGGCACACTGGCACTACTTACACTCCTCTTGAGTCAAAACGCTCAGGGGACAGGGAATGAAATACACCGCTGCTTCTCCATATGATGTTGCAGGTGGTGCAGTGTACCGCTGATGTGACTGTGGTTTTGCAAGCAGCATTGCTTTGAAGTCTTAACAAATGGAAGTCTAAGGACTTGCTGTTCCTGAAGGAGATATGCCACCTAGATCTGAGATTATACAAAAGCATGCCATATCCTATTGGACAGCATTGTGTGTGAAACAGTGTGTGCCTATCTAATTGCAATCACCTGTGAAATGAGAGGACAAGGGAAGGCTGGATGTGCTTCCTTAACTACATAATTTTTTGATTTAGCATTGTTAATTACGCAGTCTTATGAATCATTAATTTAGTTTTATGTATGGGAGCTCTGCTGCATTTCCTCTGGCATTTTACAATGAAGCTGGTTAATATTTTCAATTACTTGAACTACAACTCTATTTAGTTGTAGTGTCAATGAAGACAGTTTATGATCAACTTGTGTATCTCGTTCTTTATTGAGCTGCTACTGCATTGCCACATCTTTCAACACTGTTCAGAATGAGTGGGGAATGTTGGTTTTCTTTTTGCACAGGAGTAAGGATTGCAAAGATTGCAGAGAGTGAAAGATCAGACATACAGCATGTAACGTAATGTTTCTTTTGCTTCGATTAGATAGTGGTTTGAAATTGAAATTTAATTTTTGATCCCAACAATTTTGTTTACTGGCTGGTATGTAGTGACAGTGCATCTTGTTTGTTTAAAGAACATAAGTGTCGCAGTTAATTTATTTGGAGGTGAGGACAGAGGACCTGACTCACCTCTGTTACCCTCAGCAGGCAGCACGTGCAAAGTGTTGCCCCTGTACTGATGGCAATGGCTGCATGAGGTACATGGCTGTGAGGTGCTTTGTGCTGTAAAGGACCTTCAGCGTACGTAAGATTGTAGCACTCTGAATGTTAAGCAGATCTAGAGCACTCCTTGGCAAACTAACTGTGTAACTGAGTGGAAAGCAGGACCTTGGTGTGTGCAATGTAAAGAAATACTACCAGGTGATTTTCATACAGTAATTGTGGTAAAGAGCGCTCTGCAGCCAAGCCACAGGTCAGGTCAGAGTCCACAGCCATTAAAACACAATATAAAACTGATTTGTGTTTGCATTTCTGTAATCTCTGTATTCTGTAGCATTTGTGGCTCATCTGCATGTGATTTTTTTTTTTAATAGTTTCAACCTCAAGAGCTGTAGTCTGCAGCACCTGTTAGTTATCAAATTGAGGGCATGTGCCGTAAATGGAAAGCAGGAACTAAATGTGGTTATAAAGAAACCAGACGAATAATAATTAATGAAATAGTCTTAATAAAAACAGTATATATTTCCTTTTGTAGGCATGCACTTCTAATGCATCATCCATTGTTGGGGTGTCTCTTTGGACAGGCTTTATCCCATATGATAGATTCTAGTATTTTTCTATAGGATTAATAGAGAGACTATCTTGTAGAATCCTCTCTTCCAATTAACAGTGGCACACATATAGGTAGTACCCTTGAGGTGGTAGCCATTGCTTCTTAAAAAATAATAATAAAAAAAAGGAATATTGAAAAAACATGTGGTGATGCATAGTTGCTAGGAAATGTCTAGCATATCCAACATGCAAACCATTCTAGCCCCTGGCACAATTAAGCACCAGGGAGTGGAAACTGCTTAAGCTGGCACTGCCATTGGAAGGAATATCTTGAAACCACAACCTAACTTACATTTTTGTAGTGCAAGGAGTGTTTTCCCTTTTTTGGAAAAATAATGAGACAGCAGTGTGTTTTTCTTTTCCATCTCCCACTAAGCATCCTTCCCCAGTGAAGCTAATGTGCATGCAGATCTCTGGTACCTGGCTTCTTTCCTTTTAGGTTGCGCGATGCCTTTCTCTCATGGAGCAGCTGTCTGGGACGATTCTTATATGACCTGGTTACTTTGTCCTTTTCCTGAATATTTTCTTTATTTGGGTATCTCTGACTTCTGTTTCCTCTTCTTCTTCTGTTAGGCCTCTAGCAGAGGCAGTAAGACTAGCTGTTCTTTATTTCCAGCTGGTTTATAGCTCTTTTGCTTTGTCTTCTCATGAAAGCATCTGCATGCCAGCTGTAGCCACAGCTGAAAACAAGGTAAAATCATCACTCTGTGACTAACTTATTTCTCTGTGGATAGTCAGTAAGTTCTTATTGGTTTTTAAGTGGCCAATGATCTGTAGTTTGAGAACTTTCCAGACCCCAAAGTATTTTCTTATATAACATTTCACTGTGAGAAGTGTAAGGTTGCATTCACAGGTGGATTTGTATTTCTTTCTTGTTGTGAGGGAGATGGAATACATGCTCAGATGTATTAGACTAACAATTGTGATTCAGTAGGAAGGGCAGGCATAGGGCTTTAGTTATGGCAGGAATGTTATTACTGAATATGAACATGATTTGGAAAGAACCAAGATTTTAACACAGTGTTGACCATGAGTGTGGTTCATTGAAATAGATTGGTTTCCTGATTAAAGTCTGTTAAAAGATCAAAACAGCAGTTCTACTAAACCAAGTTGCAGACTGTTCTTATTCTTTTTCGTGCTTCCTTTAGTCTTTGAAATCTTCACAGAACATCTTTTAGATTAGTCAGAGCCTGCTTTGTCTTCATGTTTTCCTGTGTGTTCTGATCCTGTCTCTTGGTCTCAAATAAGCGGTTGAAGACCACATAATGGTCTGACAATGCAACTGAACGGAAGTAAAATGTTACATATGCTTTTCTGCCTTTCCAGTATTAAATAATCAGTGTTTGGATATAAGGTAGATTTTTAGGATCCTAGACTGAACACAATCCTTTCTCCATAAAAGGCCAAATAAATACATATATGTTTTGTATATGTATACAGACATGCATGTTTTGTTAAAAGTTAATGTCAAGAGTTGGAGTTAAAATGGGTCCTTCTGTTAACTTTGTAGTCGGTAGGACTTTGTAGTGTAGTAGTTTCATCCACTTTGCAAGATTCGACTAGTCTGAGAGAAATTTCTTGTACTCCGTGTAATAGCATTGTTGTACCTATGAGTTCAGACAATGTAAATATGGACAAGGTCTGTCAAAAGAGGTAGTATATTTAAACTGACCTCTTTGTTTAGCTGGAAAGCAAGCAAATACTGTGGCACAAGAAAGGCGCACTATGTTGGAAAATGCGACCCTATCCCCTGTCAGCTGCTTTAATGAAGATACCACCCCAGCTTACAAACATCCTTTTCCTAAGTGAGGCAGTTATCGATAGCATCCAGACTTTCAAGGAACTAGAAGACTGCAAATATTAGAATTGGCAGAGGATTTGGATAAACAGTTTTTTACCGAAAATCTGCTGAAGATGTGATTGCTGGGCTTTTTGCAATGCAATGTTTGATGTAATTCTTGTGGGGACATTACTTGGTCCCATGAAGGTCTGAACCTGCATTTCACCTTGATTTCAGGGTCTAGCTCCAGTTCATCAAAGAATCTTAAGAATTTAGTTCTTTTGATGTAAGTGTTTTAAGTTCATGCTAAAGTAAGCTACTGCTTACGTGCTTTTCTGAACTGGCATACTGGGTAGGGGCTAAAGAAAGATTAGATTAATTTGTCAGACTAAGTTGCACTGTCTGTTGTTCTGGCTATCTCGCAGTTTTCCCCTTGCAGCTAAACTAGTGAATGGAAGCAGTTTCTGGAAGCTTAATTACATAAACTAATTTAAGGGATAAGTAAACAAAATAACTAGATTAAGATTTCAATCAAATAAATACTGAAAGTTTCTACAAAGGCAGACTATTTTAATATTGGAGGGGGTTTTTTTGCCTCATCCTGAAAGAGCAATAACTCTTAGCATAGACAATGAATTTTTCCTGTGGGCTAATTCTGATACTTCACCCCTGGATCTGCTGACTGAGGACACTACAGAACCAAATATCCCATTGTAAATGTATCATCCTCAATGCTCACTCAGAAATCTGTTGAGCTGGAAAACAGCTGCCTCTTAAAAATAGCTACCTTGACAAGTGCATTTAGCAGCCATGACAGCAAAGGGTTAATGATCCTGGAAAAACCCAGATAACAACAGTCTCAGGTGCACGTTGGCAGAGCTGGGATCTAGGCGTAAAGATTAGCATTTGTGTGTGATTTAGACCTTATGAAACTTCAAATCTGGAAGAGTGTCGGTAGCTCTTTGTTGTTGTACAATACATGTATCTGTTCCCATATAGGCCTCGTCACGTTGGTCAAAATTTCTGTCTCCCCCATTGCCCTGCTTGCCATCGTGTGTGTTGCAGGCTCTGGTTCAGCAGCCCAGGTGTGACCACGGGCCAGTCATGCAGTTTATACAGATTCTTGTTTGTGCAGTCCTTGCAGTCTGCTAGGATGGAAGACGTGGAGACTTTAAATACTGCAGAATTATATGTGTGATTACTGTCCATCTCATAACCTTTCACTGTGATTTTTATTTTTGATTTGTGGGGTTTTTTTGGAAAGGTGTATCTGTGTCTAATGTTACAACGTCTGGGCACCATACCTCACTAAAAATAATCTGGAAAATAGTCTGTTCTAACTCTAAGCATGACTAATGGCAAATCTAATTAACAAAAAGAGTAGCTTTTTGCTACTTGTTAAACTGGATGAGTTCATCTGGCACTCCTTCCTGACAGAGCCCCTCTCTGTCATTTGTCAGTGACCAAGAGGATTCAGAGACATCATCCCTGAGAGAGCTTGTGCCCTACCTTGAATGAAAAGTCCTGAGCTTGTCTCTCCATAAGAAGGTGTACCCCAAGGACCCAGTCTAAAATGTGTGATTCAACAGAAACTAAATTGAGTCAAATATGTGTGCTCCTTCCCACTGTATTAACTCACTGCCATTTTCTCACTATTAAAGGAACAGTTAGAAATAACTGCTGTTTTTTGGTGAATGCCTTCCAAGTAATGCTAGTGACACTAGTGTGCTTATTGTGGCACCAGAACATCATACCACGATAAAGCTTCTATTTCAATGCAGAATAATTATTTGTCTTTGATGTTATATTCCTTGTGGCTGGATATCCATTTTCATATGCTAACATATGTTTGTCCTGTTCAATAGCAATTTGTTCTGAAACTGCTTGCATGCCTGCTGGGCTAGCTACATTAATTCAATGCAGACTCCATTTTTTGCACCTAAAAATTATGATGTGGAAAACCAGTTTGCAAAATCTAAAGCATTCAAAGTGCAGTTTTACAGGAGAAGCCAAGGGACTTTGGAAAAGCTAGACTTTGGTTTGTATACTAGAATATATTTTAGTCAGATTATTAAAGTCTGTATCTGCCTCAGCATATTCTTCATCACTTCGGTATTACACAAAGAAACTAAATGCACGTTATTAGCCTGGCAAATAATCAGATCAGTTCACCCGTGACAACACAGCTCAATCTTGGTTTCGAGGCTTAAAATAAAGTTCCTTGCTTTCATATGCTTCCTCATGTTAACAGCTGCAAGTGATAATAGTCTCTCTGCACCAGCACTGCTCCTGAGATAATTGGTAGTAACACTTGTGTATAAATATGTTGATATACTGGCTGTTAGGGCTGAGGACATCTGAATTCAGATTTCAATTCTTACCTTGTTCACTGACTTGTACAGTAATTTGTGCGCTGAATTCCTCTCTGCTTTCATTTATAAGTTCAAAAACCCAGGTAACTAAAGACAGCTGAGGAGGCAACCTAAGTTAGTGTTTTTAAGGTGGCTGGAGATCCTCGCATTAGCATGCTGATGTCTGGGGCGAGTGCTTGTGCAGAGAAGATGGTCATGGCTCATACAGGCCTGTCTGCGAGCAAGGGACTCCCACAGAAGAAAAATAAGGAAATTGTGTGTTTAGCATATTTAAAGAGGTAAGAAGTATGACAGACTGTGATCTATTGATTATGGAATTGTTATGAGAAACTTTTCTTCTTGAACAGGGAGAGTCATGCTCTCAAGGCGAGACAGGTGAAGATAGTTGTGATTTGTTTCCTGACACAGCTGTACAGATCAAATGGGCAGGAATGCTTCCCCTCTGCCCCCAGTCTCCTATCTCCTCAAACCAGGAGCTCCGCCCTGTTCCCCTCCGCAGCCCGCATCTCTGCTCCTCGCCGCTCCGCCGTTTATCGCGTTTCTTATCTGCTGCTAACTTGTAGAAGTAAGTTTTTGAAATTAAGTGCTTAAAAGTGCTGCCGTATGTGCGTTTGGAATGGTTTTGGTGGGTTGGTTGGTTTGTTTGTTTGTTTTTAATCCTGGGACAGTCCGGACCCCGTCAGCAGCGGGCGGGGAGCCCGGAGCCGCCCCGTCCCCCGGCCGCAGCCCCCGCAGCCGCCCCCTCCCCGGAGCCAGGCGGCGGGTGCGGGGCTGCGGCCGAAGGAGGCCGGCCGGAGGCGTTGCCGCCCTGCCCCGTCCCGCACCTTGCCCCTCTTCGCAGGGACAGCGGGGCGGGGGCGGGTGAACGCCCGGCTTCAGGCCGCGGCCCCCGCCCCGCTGCCGGTCCCGGCGGCGTTGCGGGCAGAGACAACCGAATCCGCCGTAACTTTTCGGCTGGGGCTGCCCGCGATAAACAGGAAGCCCCCTCGGGCGGGGCCGGGGCCGGGCCGAGGCGGGGCCTGGCGCGCCCGCCCGCCCTCCCGGCTCCCCGAGCTGAGGGGGCCGCACGGCTCGGCTCGGCCCGGCCCGGCCCGCGGCGGCGGCCGCCGACGAGGCGGAGCGGCGGGAACGGCAGCGGCGTGAAGGGGAGCGGCGTGCCCTGTCGAGGCGCCCGGGAAGGCATCGAGGATGAAATTGCTGTGGAGAGCTAAAATGGTAACCGGGTGTCCCTGTCCCGTCCCGTCCCGCCCGCGGGGTGCCGGTGTCCGCGGGGTGGCCGGGCAGCTGCTCTCCCGGGCCTCCCTGCTGTCCCTGGCTTCCAGGGATGCTGGTCTGCGGGAGTAACTCCGTGTGCGGTGTGCGTGCCCGACACGGGGGGGTGGAGGGAGTGCTGCGGAGAGGGAAGTCACCCGCTCTTCGCAGAAATTCTGATGCGTGTTTTCTGCCCGCTTGCGCTCTTTTGTACGGTTAATAACCTAGGAAATCGGGAGTGCAGCACGTGTTAGGTTAAAGTTTGGAAGACTTGCATTTTTATTTAATCCGCTTTCCATTATTCGTGCATTTTAAAGCCTTGACTCCATGAAGTTTTGGGTTTTTTTGGGTTGTTTTTTTTTTTTTTCTTTGTAGCTTGAAATAATAGGTTTTGGAAAAGCAAACCACAAGCTCTTTAGATCTCTCCTGTCAAAAGAAATAAAGAGCTGCTGTATTTTAAATGCTTGTTAGTTTCAAAGTTTAAAGGCTGCCTGCCGAAGTAATTCAACAGTTTGTAAAAGTGCAGTGCCTTCCATAAATGAAAGGCCAAAGAGATTAATTGCTTTAGAAAAGGGAGGAGGGGGAGGGAGAGGGAAGAGCAGACTGCTAATCAAAACCAAACTATTTCCTTAGAAAAGACTTTATACAACTATTTAAAATATGTGCTAGTCTAGGAAAAATAGTTAAATGGAAAGTCAGGGTATCTTGATACCACAGGAAAGGACAGCTTGCCAAGAATATCTCCACTGTTCCCTCAATCTAAAAGTATCCTGTATTGCTTTGATTGTTGTATTTACTTTGTGCAGCCCATCTTCTGCCCTCGGCTCTGCATGAAGCACCTGGTGTAGATTGTGGTTAGCAGAAGAGAGAAAGTGTTCCTTTCTCTCTTACTTTTTTTTTTTTTTTCCTTTCCCCTCTTCCTGGCAGAGCACAATTCAGGACTGGGGTGAAGAGGTAGAAGAGGGAGCTGTTTACCATGTCACCCTGAAAAGAGTGCAGATTCAGCAGGCTGCCAACAAAGGAGCAAGATGGCTAGGGGTAAGTAAGGCTGGCGCGGTGGCATTTTGGAAGGCTGCTTATGGACTTTGGAGTCTGGTCCAGGGAGCTGGATTCCACACGGAATCGTTACGATATTAACTTTTAGCACTGACTGCTCTCGCTATTTAAAACAAAAGAAAAGAAAACACTGAAGTTGTCTAAAGAAGGTTTGCCTGGTTGTGGCCATTGATCAGATGATACTTAGTGCAGAAATAAGGATCTCAGCTTATGGCCTGAGAGGTTGAACACTTGGCAGTTATTTCAGACTGGAGTATGGTTTGTTTCTGCTGTTAGGAACCTATCTCAGGTCTCCCAAAAAAACAGTCATGGTATTTGGTTAATGAAGGTCTCTGAAAAGTTAGCAGAAGCTTCCTCAAAACTTAAGTGAATATAGGTTTGGGTCTATATTTTTGTGTTGCTTTCTCAGCTGGATGAGAAATTAATTGTCTGCATTTCTGCAAGAATTACAGCTCTGTACTGTTTTTCAAAGGTGTATTTCAAAGCATGAAGGCTTTAGTGGTAAGTAAAATGAGCTTCCATGCACACGCACTCCATTTGGCATGCTGCTGAGTGCCTTCACCTTTGTCAGGCCAAGTCTCCAGCTGATATAAAATGTCCTCACTTCACTGGAATCAGTGCAGCTGTGGCAGTTTGCACCAGATCTTCAGGAGGTGTCCATAACTTTCATATTATTTTGTTATGTTTATATATTTTCTTTGAGATCAAAGGCAATAATATAAGAACTTGGTTTGATGTAGTATCCAGGTTGCTATTTTAAAGCTACCCTGAGATTTATATCCAATCACTTTCTTGTGAAGTTCTATGACATAAAGCAATACAGCAGTGCTGAAACCACAGTCAAGAAAGATAAGCAAATTCTGTCCTGCACAGAGATAGTGCTTAGACTCTCCCCTTCCCATGTTTCCAAGAAGTACACAGAGTTCTAATCAGAACAGATAGTTTCAAATCTGCTTCCTTTGAGTGGCAGATTTCCCATTTCTGCCTCCTGTTTTTACTAGGAAAAATATTAGAAAGTATTTTTGAGCTCCTGTAAATTTCCCAACTGGTGGCTTTATATGAGAGGTAGAGATAACTTTGAAAGTGTCTGTGTCCCATAAACTTACTTTAGGAAAGGGGAATTTTTTCTTGTTTTGCCTATATTGTTCCTTGTATGTAGAAGGAACTTGCCAGGTGTTGGTCATAGTCTCAAAGGAAGAGTGCATATGTGCTCCTGAGGTCATGACCACAGCTGATGGTGCTGATCTTAACAGGAGAACAAGGGATTGCAAGGTCATGTAAGTGACTTTTGGCTTTCTGAGGCTAGTGCTGGTTTTTTTTCAGGTCAGAATTGAGCCCTGTTTGTGGGGAAGGAGACAGTGTGTCAGAAGTCCGCACCTGTTCTGGCCATAAATTGGTGACTTCAGCTTCCAGGCTGGCATCTTTCATTAGCAAAAAAATCCCATGCGTATTATTTTAAAATATATTTAGTATATATGGGCTGTTTTTTTTTCCCTTAAGGTCTTCAGAACATAAAATATTTTAAGCTATTTTTGTGATCTTGTTTTATTAATGGCTTTACTGTGGTCCTGAAGTCAATAAATAGCCTCTAACCCAGAACATTATTCATGAATAGCCATCACCACACCCAGCAGTTTTGCCTTGAAAAGTGTAATTGTCTCTGTTATAATTGTTATCAGGTGACTTTAAAAAAAAAAAAATAATCTGGAGCTCATAGGGTTTTATGATGTTAATTTGTCACTTTTTCTATGCTTTGAAATTCACAGCGCTAAATTTATAAGTTGTTGGAATTATCAATGTTGGTCTTAATTTTTTTGATGGTGCTTTAAGTCAGGCTTAGGTTGAAGACTCAAGGTCAACTGAAGAGTACAGAAACAAGCGATTTGTACATCAGCAAGGGTTGAGCCTTCATTGTAGCGAATATAGTAACTCTGTTACTGATTACATGCATACGTGGATTTACTTTTTAAAAAATTACTTTTTCAATGTTAGTTTGTGTCCTGTTAGCACGCAGATCTTCAGCAGTTTGACCTTCACTGAGGCACTGAGCTTCTTGTGGTTTATTCCTACAGGTCAAGTTCCTTGTGACTTGAAAAGCCCAAGTCTTTTAAAACCTTGATGTTGCGTGTGGCTGTTAAATACGGTGTGGTACCAGAGCAAGCGTTTGATCCAGCGGTTCCAGAGTGTTTAGTTCTTAGTGATGCTGCATTTGTAAAACGATTTGGAGACTTTTCAGCTGAAAAGCATTAGATAGTAAATTATTTGACGTGTCTGAGAGAAATGCAGATCTAACTGAAAATTTCATAGAACCTGTGTTGAAAGGAATATAAAAGGTCTTATTTATTCTGAGTGTGTTGGGATTTGTTACAAATCCCTTTAGTTACTGAGAAGCATGAAAACTTGCTTAAATACTTTCTTGTACAGGTACCAGTAAGAGAACAAACCTAGATCTTTTATGTTTAAAGAAGTTTATTAAACCTTTTTTAAAATTATCTATACTTAGAACTCATCCAGGGCTCTTGAGTTATGAGGCCCTGTTATGAGAGAATGGTCTGTTTAAAAGCCAATAATAAGATTACAATTTAAGCACCATAAACACTTGCCTATTTAAATACAGAAGTGTCTGTCTTGTGTTTCAAACTTCTACAGTTAATAAAAGAAAAACAGAAACAGGCTGTGACTTATGCAGTCATCAGTAGTTCCATAACTTTCAAAAGTGTGAAGCTTTTGTACAAATACCAAATCTCTTAGCTTTAATTTTAATATTAGACATCAAAGGATGCTAGTAATAGCTACTGGTTTTGTCACTAAATACTTAATCACTAAATATTTAGTGAAGCTTGAGACTCTAGGCACTACAGTATTATGAAATATTACTAGCCCTAGTAGTATCTCAGTATTGTGATAGATGCCTCACAAAAGCACTATCCTGGCTAAAAAGACCTTGCAGACTAAATATCAAATTAGGCTTGTCTGTACACATATGTTGTCCCAGCTCATGACTGGTACCCGAGGCAATGGTATCAATTTTGCAGCAGTCTGATTTTTCTGAAGTTATCTGTGGAAATCAAGGCAATGGAGAGTCTTAACAAAAGTCAAACGTAACTTCTGGAGAAGTTTAGAGATAATGTCTCTCAAACATGAAAGGCTCAACAAGAGAAAGCATGAAGGCATTTTTTTGAAAACACATTGGGTGTTAGTGTCTCCAGGATAGACCTTGAGAGGTCTCTGGGATCTTGAGAGATGATGTGGAAGCCATGAAGGCCACGGAAACTGAGAAACTGGCCTAACTTTTTTTTGTGAGAGAGAAGTATCGGGAAGAAGAGGTTTGTATAGATGGATGGCACACTCAAAAGAGGGAATGAGGAGAATGCTTTCTGCAGCAAGCTTTTGAGTGGACAGTCAGCATCATTTTGAATGGTATTACGTCAGGGTAGAGAAAAAGGTATATCAGTGACTGGAATAGAGGTTTGAGAGTGCAGCAAGGAATTTTAATGATGTGGTTAGAAAGAGAAGCTTGTATTTTAAAACTATGACACAGAAGGAACCTGAAAAATGAGATTCAGCTTACCTCTGAGGATGTAAAGACAACCTGTAGGGAGGCTGGCACTCTATGTCAAACAGAATGGTGCTATTGTCCATGAAGAGAAGACAACGGAGTAGAAAAGACAGGTGAAAAGTTTACAGTTCTGTGGGGTTTTTTGATCTTGAACTGACAGCCAGGTACCCATGAAATGAAGTGGAGACAAGCTGAATCATACCGTAGCCAGAAGCAGATAAGAACAGCAAAGCAGCAGCTGTAAAAGTAGATCAGCTGTTAAACACCTGAATTTCTGTTGCCAGGAGCAGTATGCTGGCAGAGTATGAATGGCAGTGGAAGAGGTGAACTCCAGTCAGTGAGATATGGTAAATAGTAGCTGTAAAGTAAACACTTGGTTGAAAGACAAAGGAAAAAGTAGCAGGTACAGAAGTAAGTGGAGAGATGGGGGAAATTATTAAGAGGTGAGAGACTGAAAGAGATTTTTGACTAGGAGAGTGATGGGACTATGGGAGGCAAAACATACAAGAGTAAAAGCAGTAGGAGGTGGGACTGGATCCACTGGGCAAGTGAAAGGATCAGAGGAGGACCCCAGGAAAGAAACTTCTGTGCTTGTCAAATGGTAGTAGTGAGAATTGTTAAAGGGGTCCTTTGCAAAGAGGAACAAGGGCTGGAGAACTTGAGGAGCTGGGACTGCAGGTGTGGAATGAGATTAAACTGAAATACTGAAGTTGCCTGACTATGGAGCAGACAACTGAAGAAAGAGGGGAAGGAAAAAAGGCCTTTCTAGTGGAGGTAATTGACCTGATTGTTGTGTTTGTGCCAGATGCCAGTGGATGCGTACACTGAAGATGCACCAGGGCTAGGGGCCAGCAGAACGGGCCTTACAGCGACGGAAAGAGAAAAGAATGAATGGTGTAAGACAATGAGGCAGGGAGAAAATGAATGACACCATAAATAGTAAAGAGGCAAGTGAGGGGGTAGTTTAAGGGCTACACAGATGACTGAATATTCTTGGCAACTGACAAGAATTCAACAAAGGTGGTAGATACAGCATGTGTAACTGATTCAGTCAGAGGTGATGCTGTATCAGTGGAGTTTGCCTTAATTGAACTGGTTTTCAGGAAATTATTAAATTCTGTAGAAAGGTAATTGGAGTAGGTCTGTGAGATGCTCAGCTTTACAGTGGCACACTTGGGAACTGTGGGAAGTACTTGGGAAGCCAAGTGGAGTAGGAAGTTCAGATAGTTGAATGTGTGAGCTTGGAAGTTTGAGAGTCAAAATCGCGAATGCTACCTATTAGTTTGAATAAGGGTAACTTTTTTTTTTAAGGAATTGGGTTTTGATAAATAGAGAAAAGCCCTTGTCAGCAGAGAAAGCTGTATCTAAGAGTTAAAATAAGAGTTGCCAAAAGTCAAGCCTTACAAAGCAAATGAAAACAAATAGCTAAACGTTTGTCAGCCATATAAGAATAACAAAAGAATAAGTCTGCCTCACAGAGAGAATGAGATAGACAAAAATTTATTTAGTTTTTTGAGTGATATATAGATCACTTAATTTCTATTTTCTTTAAAGATGACAAAGGTGGACCTGGAGGTTGATGGTAATGATGGCATGTGGGACTTTAATATGTCTTTGTTTTGTGTTTGCTTAAGAGCTTGATGTGTGCTCACACTGGGCAGCTGGTAGTGTCCAGCCCAGAACTACAAAGAAACTGGTGTATGAAATGATAATCGAGCAGCAGGGAGTTTGAATCCATCTGTCATGTCAGAAATGACATTGTGTGACTGGAGAACAGCAAATGTAGTGCCCATGTTTGGGATGGGGCAGCTGTGATCTAAGTAGGTAGGGGATATTTGTCTCATGAAGATAACTGATCTTCTGTATGTAAAAAGGCTGTGGGTTTAATATGTTTGTTTGTTTGAAAGTCTACTCTTGAAATCACTCATAAAAATTATTGTCTGGGGAGGCTGAGGAATTATAAGGTACGTGAAGGACCTGTTGAAGAATAGCTGCAGCTGAGGCTGAAAGAGGGACTGTTGGTCTGGAGACAGGTGCCTGCGGGAGTTCTGCTTGGGTCAGTCCTGCGACTGAACTGCTGTCGTATGTTCAGTGGGGTCACTGACATAAAAGCAGAAGCATGCTGACAAAATCTGATGGTCTTACAGAGGAAGAAAGCACATGGAGGATGGAAATATCCTACAGGCTGAAATTCAGGATTGCAGTAGCAGAAGTGGGTTGAAATTAAACAGCACAGAATGCAAATGTATATTTGTGAATGGATTAAAATAATTTCTGCCGCAGGATGATATTTTTTTGTCCTCATCCCTTACAACTTTGGATGTATTAGTCAATCTCAGGAGCCACCAGCATTATGCAAAACAGAAAAGGCAAATGTGATAGTTGTTTTCAATTATTGCCAGCAGACATGGGAAGCGTGAACCCCTGTGTAGAGTGTCCTGGCTTACAGTCTGTAATTCTGGTCGTTTTTCAGAATGTTGTTTTAAACTGGAAGGGAGACAGGAGAGGACTTTTGGGTTCATCAAGAAAATTATTATGTCTGATTATAATCTCAAGACTATCGCTTAGTTAGGTTAACAAACTGAAGATTTGGGGAGATATGATTAACACCTATAAAAAAGCATGAAGTAAGCACAAGAGGGGGAAAACAAACCATTCACACTGACTATAGACTGGTGTATAAATTGTTACAAATTAGAAGACAGTTGCAAATCATCAGAGTGATAAGATAGTGGAGTGGTGCTCCAGCAAGTGTGAAGGAAGCAAAGAACCCAACAGCATCCACATTGGAGCTGGATCAGTTGGTGAAGAGGATAAGGTAATTTCCTTTGACAGCAGAACACAGCATCCTCCCATTGTATGTTTCTATGCCAAGAGGAAATAAAAGAGCAAGAAAGCGTGTAGCGAAGGGGAGGATCAGGGTAGATCATTGGTATGGAAGTTGCATTTTTTTAGGGAAAAATATGGGAGTTTGTGACAAGAGACAGAGAGATCCAGATGCCTAATCAGAGGGGATGTTGATTGTGGGGAGGTGATTGTATGCAAGAGATGAATATGAGAGGAAAGCCTGGAGAAGGCAGACTGCAGAGGGGAACATTTGGAAGCAGCTACTTTGTGGTAGAAGTCCCCCCATAGTCTTATTCAGGCTGATGAAGGAAAAAGTGGGGCTGTAAAGCCTTGGTTAATTCAAGGTAGAAAGTGATGCCGGTCTCTCCTGATGTGGGAGAGACATATCTGTGAAGAGGAGATCACTATCAAATTTTAGATTTGAAGCTGTTGTTCTAGAGGCGGCAAGAGAAGGGCAGGTGGGAGTAAAGAGTACAGTGGGGAAATGGGTGAAGAGAGCGTCTTGTGCAGATTGTCTGAGTACGCACTGGAAAGTGAAACATGGAGAAGTGGATGCAGAAAAGTAGCAGAGAGGTGTTAGGAAATGTTGGTGTGGAATTGGTGGAGGGGGAACAGTGGTGTAAGAAGAGTAGAGGGATGCAGTGCTGCAAAAAATGGGTGGTGAAAGGCATGGGTATGTCATGGGCAGATGGACAAGAAGATTACAAAATGAAAAGCAAACAAGAGTCTTTAAAATGCTGTGAAGTGACTTTTGTAGACCTCCCTGTTTACCAGCTGGAGTGCTTTATCTCACCCTTCCAGGACTTGGGGAGAGATGGACAACCAGTCTCCAGCCCTTGAGGAATATGGGGGAAGCAGAGGGAAATGAGTTTTTGAGACACAAGGGGCTCCCTAAAGCTTGCAAATGTTTTTCCTATCAGAGTCCTTTATCTGGGAAGAAGTGAGGAAGAGACTGGCCTTCTGCTTCTGGAGTTTTTAGTGGGACAGATCACAGGAAATGCAGCCAGGAACAGGAGTTCCCCCAAGCCTCTGCACTGGAGGTGGCCTATGGAGACTGTATCTCCACATCTTAAGAGGCAGCTAAGCTTTGAAAGCCCATCCTCAAGCATCAAGTTTCTTGCTCTACTGATGGATGACACAGACTGCTCTTCCTTTGAGTCTTAAATATCCAGATAACAGAAATACTGTGTTCCCCTATGGCCAGTGCTGCCTGTTTTAGTTAGTCATTGGTGACATGTCTAGAGTGGATTTTAGATACATGTTTTTTTTCTTTCTGCTTTCTTTTTTTGGCCATAGCTGAACTTCCGGCTCTGGGGTTTGTGCAGGTAGAGATTGATTCAAAGTGTCTTTAACACTATAACATTGAGTGTATAGCAGAACTTGTTCTTCCAAAACTATAAACAAACTGCTGTAAAAAGGTCCTTTAAATACTTTCAAAATTCTGAAAGGGGAAAAGCTGAAAAGTACCAAATCTATAACTAAATATTTTTGTGTTTTCTTAACACTGACATTATTTGATAACTACCTTTTCTGAGAATTTTGTGGTGTTTTAAACATAAATTTTGAATTATTCTCTCACATATCACACTGCATAGGACCACAAGTTTGGCTTCTAAACACCTCTACAGTTGCAGACATTGGCAGGAAGCTTATGTTGGAGAGTTCAGTCAGAAAAACATTACAAACAGCTAATTAATCTGTTTCCCAGTTAGGACCTAGGACAAAATTTTCTCTTTGACTTGAACAGTATTTCAGAAAATAAGTTTTAGTTTGGATGGTTTCTTTTCCAACACTGACCTTCTAAATATGGGTTGAGGTTTAAATGGTGCCTGGAACCATCAACATGTTTGGAACATGAAAAGCCTCAAATTTTCTCTGAGCCTGCTCCTGCCTTCCTGTATGCCCATCTGAGCCAGCCTGGTGATTTCTTTTTTATCTTACTCTTGGGTCCCAGATGTTCTGGTCAAGTATAGTTTCCTGTGCAACCAGCAGGCAAGGACTTAGCTGACCTTTGTCCTTGCTGCAGCTTGCTGTTTCGTGTCTCCATTTATCACATATGTTGGTCCCTTTTGCCTAAATCAGACTCTTTGGAATAGGGTTCCTGCAGCCTGTCCAGACTCAGGCCAGGGTATAGTTCTGACCATATATTTGGTGGAAGGAGAAAAGCAGTTCCCAAGGAGCTGACAGGCTCCCTACAGAACCTGGGTTGCACTATTGTCTGCTCTGAATGCCATCTTCTCTGAGGAACTGTCTTGGAGAAGGAAGAAAGGTAGGGTGTGCTTACATTGATTTTTGCATGGTGCAAGATGCTTGTCAGCTGCTAGAGACCCACAAAAAGTAGATAGGAGATTTCAGGGGGAACCAAAATATTTTACCTGTAAACAGGTACATAGTTATCAAAAAGAAAGCCTTGGCATCTCATTCAGCTTGCCTTTTGGTAGACTCTTTCCTCCTGTCCTTTCCTTCAATTGCGGGCATAATAGTACCACAGCATCGTAGCCCTTATTAATGACTTCTTATGGAATATTTTTCTCCTTACTTCCTGGTTCAGGCAGAGATCTCTGCTCCAGGGATATTCCGAGTAGCACTCTTCGATGAGGTCAGCAGCTGGGTAATACAGGCTCTGTGTGGAACAGACACTCAAAAATGAAACCTGATCTTATAATAAGTTTTAAAATGGAAGCCTGAAAGATTACTGTCTTTTACTTTCCCAGTTCCAAATACAAAATGTGTAATTAGAAGGGTAACTGACTTTGTAGCACAGTATCATGCTCTCAGTTGAACTTAAAACCTCCCATTCCAAGCTGACAAAGTGTGACAGGATGGCAGTGCTTTAATCTTGCAGTGTTATTAAGGCTGAGCTGAGGCTGTAGGATTCTCCTGCGAGGCCACACGGAACTAGGGAGAGACACAGGCAGCCTTGCTTCCTGTAGGGCTGTGCAGAGGCATCTCTTGCTAATGATCGTTGTATGATGGTGTATGAAGTGGAATAGCAAGAGGTAAGGGAGGTTCTTGAGCAAATGTTGCCAGCGACTTCACTGTTTTTGCACTGGTTGTGTGACTGCATTCTGGAAACCTCACAGCCAGCCTGCTTATGTATGAAAACTCGCCTTTGGCATACTTTCATTTTACCTATGACATTCTTCTGATAGCCAGGATGCCTGTCTTTTTAAATTAAGCTTCTTGGATGATAGAGGTTCTCCCTGAATTGTAGTGTATTAACTGTCTCATTGCTAACATCACTGAATGTAACCTTGCTTGCTTTTTTCAAGAAGTGAAAGGAATAGCAAAAACATCAGCTCGCTCTGCAAAGCAACTGGCATTTTCTTTCTGTGAATGCTAGAAGATCTAGGTCACTTGTTGGGTTAAAGAAGCGTTGGCAAGGAATGTGGCTATGTGTCATCGGAAAGCCTGGGAGAAGCAGCATATACTTGACTGAGATGCTGTAAGGAGAATAGCCCCGGAGAAACCATTAGTTTTACAGTTTTGGTTTTGATGTTTTCATTTAAGAAACAGGCTGAAGCATTGCGAGCATGTTAGTCACGCTTGGATTTAAATTTAGCCTTGGTAAAGCTAATTAAGAATATGTTTAGTGACAGTGTGTAAATGTATGCTTTGAACTTGCATCTTTTACTACTGCTGTAGGAATCTGTTTTCTAAATATATAGCTTCCTGTGGCCAGCACTGTAAGGGGGTTCAGCCGTGTGACGAAACAAGCACAAAGTGATCAGATCGTGCCTAGCCTCTTGAGGAAAAGGAGGGTGCCTTGTGTGAAACGGGCAAATGAATGCCAACTCAGCGTGAATCCTGTGCTTGCTTGTCTTTGTGTAGCTTGTGCATAGTATCTTGTAAACCAGAGGCAAAATGTGTGTGATGTCTTAGCCGTGTCTATCACCCCAGTAAGATAGTATCAGAGACTGTAAAACATCTTTACCTGGAAGACACCAATAAAACAGAATATGCCTCTTGCATCTGAAATGTTATTTTCTTAATGGATTGCTCAGCAGCAAAGCTGCTGTTGTCCAGTCGATGTGGACCGGGTTGATAGACCGTTCTTTGAATGCTGGGATGATACTTGGATACCTTTTTATTTGCATACTTCTCTGTATCTCCTCATAGTTAACACAGATGTGTCTCAACCTCCTTCCTAAAGGCCTGAGCAGCTGACCAGTCATTGTCTCCAGGGAGTTATCGTGGTTTGCACCTGCAGTCTCTTAGAACTTTTGTCCTTGCTTTACCCCAAAATGCTCCCTTTTCATGTTCAGTGGCCATACAAGCTCTTGAGAAGTGACGTGTAGTTGTTCATGGGTGGTACACCAGCATGTAGGTTTACATTTAGGGCCAAACTATAAAGTCAATGTTAAGTTTTTACGCCTTCTGGAATAAGAATTTTATTGAGATATATGAAAATTGGGGAGGGTGGGGGTGTTTGGTTGTGGGTTTGTTGTGGTTTTTTTTTTTTGTTTTTTTTTTTTTTTTATATAAAGTCGTAAAGCTATAGTGAGGAATTCTATGTTTTGGACATCAAAGTCCATTTACTGTTTATGGAAATCACTCTACTTTGGACTGAAATGAATTCATGGTAGTGCCTGAATACAGCTGCACTGTAGTTGAGTTCAGCACTGTGCCACCAATAATTTAGGGACCAGAAGGAAAGTAAAAACAAGTGGAGTTATAATGATCTTGCATTTTTACAGCATCTTTCACCCAAATAAATTTCAAAGCATGGCCATAAATTTTCACCAGACAAGCTGTGTGAAATATGTTGTAATGTCACCCAGTACAAAAGTATGATTTGGGTGGGGATTAAAACTCAGCAGCAGTGCTGCAGCCTGGGAGTTGGTAGTTCCCCTTTATTTGTGGGGTGGGAAAGAGAGGAGAAAGAAGTATTTCTGGGACAACATGACAATTAAAAGCCTATTTTTTGAGGCTGCTGAAGAGATTCAAGTGTTAGAAGTTTCAGGGGGAGATAGGTTAGCTGTCAGATTTGCATGGTCATATTTACTTAGTGGCTTCATAGTGTTATCACACGGATATCTTCTCCACATGTGGTGTATATGCCACAAGGAGCAGCTCCTTAACAAGGCACAGCACATTGAAATGATTTAGGGCCAGAAGTGAATTGATTAAAAGCACTTGGGGAGAAGACCTGGACTTCTGAGAGTCCAGAGTTCTGTGGAAGCGTTCACCCACTGTGCAACAGCAGTTGAGAAAGCAAGCTCAAATATTAAACTGAAGCAGGGAATGAAGTGAAGCTTAGAAAATACTACTAAGGAGATTAAAGTGGCACCTCACTCATTTCTAATGCCTTTTCCTTCATCTCAAAGATAAGGGAACTAGAAAAGGGATCCACAGATGGGAAAGGATTGTCGTCATTGGGAGAGACTGTAAAGGTGAGGACTGTTAAATTTGCATCTTGGTGCAACTAGGGTTGGTGTGCAGGTTTAACAATAAGCACATTTGTTAAATCTTCGCAGGATTGAGGCTTGATACTGTCAATGAATAGGAGGATGTAGCGAAGGCATTTGAAACAGTGAGTGGAGAAGGGACACACCAGGGAGTGTTTGTTTTGAAGGCAAGGGTGGGAGAAAAATGTATAATTTTACATTGCATGTAATTAACCTAGAAGACTCACTGCTGGAAGAAGTAATTGGGTCCAACTGAGTCTGGAAGGATTCAGAGAGAACTAGACATTTATAGAAATAATGAGAACAAATGCATGAGTACTATATGGGAATTAAAACACAAGACATGTAACATTCTGTGATTTAGGTATAAAACAAATACCTCCTGCAGTTGAGAAGAGTATTTCCCTTTAGATTGGTTATTCTGTATGTTATGGATGTTATTCTTCACCTCCCTCTATAGCATCTGGCCAT
Organism: Tetrax tetrax; assembly: GCA_009806455.1. Taxonomy (NCBI): domain Eukaryota; kingdom Metazoa; phylum Chordata; class Aves; order Otidiformes; family Otididae; genus Tetrax; species Tetrax tetrax. Next base: position 395,315 of record WHYT01016677.1, read on the forward strand.
TGTCAGAGGGAAAAACCTCTAGTTTAGTTTAAAATGACAATTATTATGTGTTGCTGTTTATAAAGTTCTGCTTTCAATTTGTTTGCAGCAAATATTTAACAAGGCAGAATAAAATTGAACACAGGCACTCATAAAAAGAATCATATAAACTTTAATGTCCAGAAGATGTTAGGGCCATATTGCACCGTAGTATGGGAGTTTGTTGTGGGCCTTTCTTTCCAGCAGCCCTGCAACCCCCTCCTGGTCAATGAGAACACTGGGTGCTCAGATCCTGCTTTTTTGTTGTGTATAAAACAAAAGTTTGCATCCTTGCTGTTTTAGAATCTACAAATGTGGGAATTGTGTGGGTTGCCCTTTGCTTTACCCCATTCAACTCCATAATAGCTGCTTTAAAAATAAGGCAGCTAGAACAGGGTTCGGTACTCTACATGTGGTCTCATCAGACCTTTTATGCAATGGAAGAATAATGTCCTTTGACTTGCTTTGGTACCCTTTATTTATACTTTGCAGAATGGTTTGCTTTTTGTTGCTGCTTCCAAGTGTTGTGCTGAAAGATTTAATGTCCTGCCTACTCTAACCCTTCAGATCTTTTCTCTGATCTATGTGCCACAGTGTGACCTATGAGGGTAGTACTTTCAACAGACTCTTTTGCTGGTCTCTTACATTTCTCTACATTTAGTTGCATAAGCCATCTGTTGTCCATCAGAGTGTGGCTGCCCTTTAACAGCTTGGGCAATCAAAATGAAACTTTGGCAGCCTCACCTGAGGTGTGAAGCTTTCTGCCATTCTGCACGGCAGCGCTCGTTAACCGTTTGCTCTGTGAGATTACTGGCTTACAGTCTGATGGGGTTTTTACTTGTTCCTCTTTGCCACCAATTTGTGTCCAAACACCAGTTTATGTCCAAATTTTTGCAAGCATCTCTGTGTAGCTCAGCCCTGCATCAGGGCAGAAGTTGCTGCATACTGCAAACACCACTGAAATTTGTCGTGCTGGTCCCTTTGCTGCTGCTGCTCCACTTGTCTCCTACAGCTTAGAAATAACATGAAATCTTCACCAGAAATAAACCATTTGCTGCATGTGTTATTGAGCACAGGAATTATTACATATAACGACCCTCTCATACCAATTTGAGGACAATTGTGATACTGGATTTAGAAAGGTACTGCAGCTCAGTATTCGTTTGCTAATGATTCACACTGTGGCTTGAACTGACCAACTTCTCTTGAGGTTTAATTTTCTCACTTGTAATATATTTACTTTTAATTTTGAGATTTAGTGATCCAAGGACTGTAGCAGTAAACTATTGTGCTTTTATGTGACTGTATAGTATTCAAAACTATAAGAGAAAACTCTCCTACTGTGTTGGACACACAAGAAAAGTTCTGTAGCAGGACAAGATTCTCCTGATATGCTCTGTGACTCTGTTGTACAATCTTTACCGTTGAAATTTTGGAGAGCGATATACCCTGCTGCTTACAGATGCAGAGGCTTGGCTTTTCTAATCCTTTCTGTGAAGAGTAAGGGTGTTGGATGAGACTCAGAGTTTATCTCCTCCTTCCTAAAACCTTCCAGTAGGACCCCAGGAGCGTGCCACGCAGCACGTGGAGGAGTGCCTCTCCTGTGGAGTGGGTTGCTGTGGCTTTGAGTGCTGTGTGGGTCTCCAGCTCATGGCCTGTGGACAACAGCTGGCAGTGCTGCCACTGGGCCACAATGGCACTAATAATGTGTAGGCATTTAAAATGCTTTTGTGGAGTGATCCTGTTATTATATTCTGTTTGTTCATCTATTTTCCGCTTACGTTCTTCCCACCTTTCTGTTCTGAAAACCGTTTAAAGGATTATTTTCTTTTCCCCTCCCACTCCCTCAGCTGCTTTGTACAGCAGCCTTTCTCCTTATGAAGGCTCAACCTTTCTCCCGGTCAATAGCTGTTTCTTCCTTTCAAGGGAGTCCGTGGGCTCTTTGTGCAAGTAAAACAACATGTTTTTATTATAAAGTGGCATTTTCTATTGAAAGGTCTCGGAATGATTGAACAATATGGAGTGACTGAAGGCTTTGAGATGTGTTCAAATTACCATAGCTATTGGGTTTCAAACTGGAGTCTTGTGATACATCTCAAGTACTGGCTTAGACTTCCTGATCTCAGTGGCTCCTTCTGACTCTTAAAAATCAATGATCTGAACTTCTGAGTATCTACAGATCCTGACGCAGAAATAGACCATCACATGTTAAAGAGCTATCTAGGATTTTATTTCCTCCTATATATAGTTTATGCCCTCCATAAAGTTGCATAAAAGCTTGCATGCATTGAATCATACCTGTTTTGTCTTGAATCAAATGCACCATGTCCTTCAGTTGTTCATAGTATTCACATGGATAAAACTTACTAGATGAGCTTGGAAAGGTTTCAAAGCTTTGTTGGTGTTGGGATGCAAATGGCAATTTGGTACACCCGTCAGGATTAACTGTTGCATTCAGTGCAAAAGAGATTAGATAAATAAATGCTCCTCAGGTACATTTGGAAGCCGGCTTAAATATTGCATGCAAATGCAACATGAAAATGATTATGAAGATATGCCTACGCATCCTTTTGTGTGTTTGCTTGGTTTGTAGTGATCTCTATCCCTACCCACAGTGTATTTTGTATTTTTAGAGTAAAAACCCTTTAGGGCAGGGATGGTGTCTTACGTTTGGACATGGCAGCCATTGTGCTGTGGTTGGAAATGTTTCATAAGTAACAATAATGTATTTCATTTGGAAGTAAGATCTCATGCTTTTGCATTCTTCCTATTGAGTGCTTCAGATTGATTCTGGCTGTGTTTTCAGTCTGCTGGCTCCCTGTAGCATACAAAATGTGAATGAACTCTTGCACACTTACTTAAACCATGAGGCTTGCATTCTTCTTCGTGCAAAAACATCATCTTGTTCGGAAAACATCAGGTGGTCACAGAGCTAGAACAGGGCAGAGGTATGCGATGAACTCCTGATGGGTAATAAAACAACAGCCAGGAAAAAAAAAAAAACAGACAGTAAATGTGGACAGTCTCTGTTTTATCTTAGAGCCTGACATTTTTTGCTCCTTCTTTCCCCCTTACTTGTAAGCTATACTTACTTTGCATTCTGACTCAATGCTTCCCCATAGTTATGTGTGTGTTTTGATTTGTGTCCATTGCTGAAGGATTTAAGTTCAACTGCAACACTGCACCCTTTAACCTGAAATACGAATGTCTGCAGCAGGTTCAGTGCCAGCACACGCAACCTCTGCCGCTTTCTGCTGTGTCAGAGGAGATGGGTTAATGGCTGGGTGCTGTAGGTACAAGAGTGCAGTAATTTCTGTGGGTATGCAATATGTTTAGTTGCCATAGCAGTTTGTCATATAAAATGCAGAATTTGTCATAGAACAGATGCCTATAGAACCGGCACAGGGACATTGCCATCAGGTGTGGTACGTACAGACGTGCATGTGTTTACACATAGGCACTCCCTTTCTATATACATGTGTATAAGAGAAGAATCATAAGAGATTCTCTAATCTGATCCCCTGTGATACCTAGATAATACAGTAAAAATGCAGTTTGGCCTGAACTAATGATTGAACTAATTTTTGGACTCTTTCAGAACTTAAATAAATGTTCAAGCTGATAACTTCTAATATTGGGTAACATTAGCTTACTATTACTGCTTTTTCACTTTGCTCCACCCTGGAGAGATCTCTTAGTTTCAAAACAAAGGGTAGTAAAAAGCACAACCATTGAAATGAAGTTTATAATGCAGTTTAGGTATGTATTCATGCTGTGGTCATAAAAGTGGCTTGCTTACTGCTAACCTATTTCTTTTATAAAAGATTAAAAAAAAGCTTGGCAATAAAGATTGCTTACAGTAATTATTATGACACATGTAACAACATTTCCTTGATACTTTTTCTTCCACAAAAATACCTTATGTTTCAAGTTCAGTTTATTTTAGAATTTGAATCAGTCTTCTGCTAAGTATTTTCTCCTCTGTCAGAATGCATTTAATCGCCCTGCACCTACAGTTTTATTTCTCAGGTTTTCATACTGTTAAAATTTATCACTCTTGCCTTGTTGTTTATACCAACTGCAATAGCAGTTTACACTGATTTCCTCAGTCGGTGTAATTTTAATTTCTGTGTACTATTTGAGCAAGCTTTACAGTGGGAAAGGAAAGCCAACAATACAATCAGGATGAATAAAACCATTTTGGGTTATGTAATGTGCATTCGCGCTACTATTATGCAACAGAATTATTACTCGTGGCATCCTTAAAACCATTTTGCGTTCAGCAGTGTTGCCCGCTGTCTCATACAGGACGTTCTTTGTTTCTACTGACTGAGCAGAAAGTGATTATGAACTCCACAATTAAATTAAATTACATTCCTGGAAGGGGAAAAAATAGTGTGACTTTTCACAGGAAAATTACCAGAGTTTTCGATTGCCAGCAATGTAGGTACTAGTGAAAAATAGTCTTTATGTTTCTGAATGGTCAAAATTATGTATATATATATTTATTTTTTTTCATGTTGACCTATGATTTTCATTAAGTGGTTTGACTCTTGCCATATTAAATCTGTCTGACTGTGTTAGTGGTGATATCAGTCATCCCTTCTCTTTGCTAGTCTTGGCATTTATTAAAAAAATGGCAGCATATTTTGTTTTAGCATTTTTCATGAAAGAACCGTGGCAAAAGGCTTCACTGACCAGTGTTTCACAAACAAAATTTGTATAATAGCTTTCCTCTTAGGGAGGAAACTCTGTGTCTTAGGGTAGGCATAGAATTGTTGTCATCTTTAACACCCAGACTGCTTATAAAAATGAGGATAATTGAGAATTTCCAGCTTCTGTGAAGAGGTGATGCTGGGCAATATCATAGCAGTATTAAGTGGCATTAAAATTCAGTTGTACTAGAAATGATGTACTAGAAGTGATGTCTAGCCTTGTGTCAAAATAGTGAAGGGTTATATAGCAATAAAATAGGGAATTAGGGAGGTGGGGGGGAGGTAGGAGATGCAATATTAAAATTGCAGTTATGCAGTAATTGCAACATAAGCATTGAGGTGGATGAGACCAGGAGATGAGGCTTGGGACCAGGTTGCATGCAAAGACTTGAAGGACAAGGGTTTCCATTTCAAGGCAGGCTATGAGCTATTTATGAGCTTAGACGAAGACTTCAGCAGCTGTATTTTTTTTTTATATCTGGGAGGATATTGATGTGGGTGACATGGGGAGAAAGGTCCAATGCTGTAGGCCTTTGAAATCTAGATTAGTTTAAAATATGAGAAAGTATTCTGTGTTGAGGCCACAGTGTTGTCACACGTCACAGAATAAGTTAACTTGACTTCTTCTAGTTTATACAGTCTGCATTGTAGAAAGTTCTTTAATATTTGCATACAGAAGGAGTCCTGGAAGGATGAAAGGGAAATAATATGTGCTTTTAGGTTAGTAATTTAGCCTAAGCTGCCCAATTTATTGAAGTGAGGAAGGTAGGTTATTACCTGTGCATGCTCATGTTTGTTAGCAATGCTCTTAAAGTGGGGAAGTTGACATGGTCTTAGCCACTTATACCATGTTTTCAGAGTTTAGTTAGCTGTTCTGTAGATTTACACACTAATAGGTGAATTCCATTACGTGTATTCAGCTTGGCTGCTTAAAATGCATGTCAGCATGTCATGTAGTTTAACAAAAATATCACAATGATTTTTGACAGTATTCTCTGTTCAAAGTATTTGTTCATACCTGGGTTTGTACTACTCCTGTCTTGCAGTACCCTTAGTTCTTGGCTCATGATATCATTCTGCAGTTGCTCGGTAGCAGGGCAAAAGCTAAGGCCATGTGAAGGTCCCTTCTGTTAAACACTCCAGCATCTCAATCCTGTTTTAAGATCTAGACTGATTGGTGTTGCCTGACACTAGCAGATGACTCCTCCAGAGACAGTAAAATGGATGAGGAGGAGCTGGAGAGAAGTTTTTATTTCAGTAAGAGACTGTTTTTGTTTTCAAGCTCCCAGCAGACCTCATGAAGAACTGAGCTGGGACCTGGCCTTTTGAGATGAATGCATGAATTTGTTATGTTTTCAGTTGCCATTTCTAGCTTCCACTGTCTGCTTGTTGCAACAAAACTGGGTTGGGTTGTTGGTCTTCTATGTCTGCTATATGGACTTGGTATAAAAATGATTTTGCATAGTCTTACAGAATGCTTGTCATCTATAGACTCTGAAGTACGCTATAGAGGAGGTCAGTGTTAATCTGTGCTTCCACAGCTGGAAAACCTGAGGCACACAGAGGTCTTGCATGTGGCCACCACGGAGGCTCATATTACCATGACTTGAATTTCCAGGGTACTAAGACTCTCTTGAGCCACCTTTGAGGACCTCCCAGGAGGGACTCTCCTTGCTGCAAGACTCTAATCTGAAAAGCCAAACTCCCTGCCATCTGCAGTTAACAGACATTTCACTTTATGCCGCTAAAATTTTTGTAATTAGCTAAAATCTGTAAGTAGAGAAGATAGTTGTGCTTCTTGCAAAGGGTGGTCAGTAGTTTTGGCTAAATTTAGTAGTGGCCAAACAGTTATTTGCTTGTTTAATTTGTTTTGTCTGATGTTTTATAAATATGGCTGATACTAACTTCTGGGGTGGTGAACAGTAGAAATGTCCGGGTTAATTATGCTCTGTTTTCAGATCACCATAATTGAGGCTCATGTTCTGTATGTAAATTTGCTCTACTTGGAGCTTGAACCTCTAAGTACTCCTCAGGTGGAAGGCACAGTGCACCTGTCATTGTAATCTGTAGTCAGGATTACTGAAAGCTGTTTGAGAGTCAGGTGAAATATGAGCTATCTGCCACCTTTTGTACTGTTTTTCCTTGCTCAGCACCCCTTCCTTTCTCCTTTAGAGTTCCTAGTAACTCAGTCTGGGAACTGTAAGCAGGCTTTGGTACCTACAAATTTCCAGGACAGGCTGGAAGCAGGTGAGAGTGTGGGGAGGGAGGGAGGAAGAGAAGTTAAGCCAAGGGTTGTTAGCAGAAACTGTAATTACTATTTACTGTTTCTGGGACACAGAGGAACTGCCCCAGCTGCCTATTTCCCTCTCTTAGGGACCCTCTATAATCCATACCTGTAAAAGCTTTTATTAGTTTTGACAGTTAATCACTGTTTTATGCAAGTCCAAAGAGTCTACGTAGAGCACTTCCCTCGTGGAGACACTATGTAATGCTTCCTTCATCTCCAGAAGTCAAAATATTTTAGAAAAGGGGCTGATTTTACTACCAAAATGAGTGATAAAACCTATTTCCTTGCCTTTGTTTTGGTGCCCTGCTCACTTAGCTATTACTTTGAGTGTTTATTTACTGCTCAGTTTGGTGATTGGACATTTTGGTATTACTAAGCGTTGAAGAGAGGAGGGTGCTGAGTTTTACAGAAGTAATTATCCTCTAATATGAAAAGGCTTTGGAAAGATATTAAATATAGGACATGTTTGCTCGGTTAGAAGAGTGTTTCTAGTAGATGTCACTTGATGACAGCTATTCCTCAAACAATACAAGATGCACATGACTAAGAGTCTTACCTGACTTACTGGTTTTGTTTTCTTGCTTTTCTATTTTACATTAGGAACTTGCTAAGCTTCAATGTCAGATCAAAACCACCAGAAAGAGTATTTATATATACTGATGTATTATGAAAATAATAGATCCCTGGCATGCTTATGAAAGATGATGATTGTGGTGAACTGCAGAACTGTGAAACATATCAAACAAAAATGAAAAGGGCTTAAGTAATCCAGTGTTTCAATGACGACTGTGCATCAGATAAGAGAAAAGGATTGGAGGGCTTGTCTTGTTTTTGTTATAGCAAGAGAGGTGAGAGTCAGGATTAGAAGGAACTTTTTGTAGGTACGAAGCAATGAGAAGGTAAGTGCATAAACCATACAGGATAGCTAGAGATGAAGATATGAGACTAAACTGTTGGAGCAATTTTTGGTCTCTTTAAAAAGCTTGTATGCTGCATAGTGAACCTCTCGAAGGGCTTGATTCTCACTGAATATGACAACATTCCTTTGCACAGATGCTTCGAAGAAGTGGGCCAAATTCAGAGGAGGAATTCATATGTTCCCATGACTTTATAGGTTCCACCATTTGTAAGAGTTGGACAATGCCATTTTAATGTAGACCTCTTCGAAGGTTCAATTTCTTAATGCATTTGCCTGAACTCCTGTAGATGCATGCAGCAAGAGGTGATGTGTAAATTACTTTGATTCGTTTAAAACTAGGCCCATATAATTCACTGATACCCAAATGAGTCTGTATTTGCATGACTTCAGAAGGTGTGAGAATGCACAGCTCAGCACCATGGTATGCTGCTTGTTTCTTATTTTCCCCAGAGTGGCTCTGAGTAGCTGCAAGGTGTCTGAGTGAAAGCGTTCTAACTGGGCAACAGCATTTGTGTAAGAGGCTTCCCCCCCCCCCCTTTTTTTTTTTTTTAAAAAAAAAAAAAAACAACAAAACCTCTAAATCTGGCCCACAGCTTTTTGTTACTGTTTGCCAGCTCTTCAGACAGATACCAGCCAGACTGTAAGCTCTAAGGCTACGAGAAAATGAGAATGCCTTTTGTATAACGATCATGGAATTAATTGGTCCTGGAAACTCTGGGTTGCTGCCAAGAAAGGTTATTTATGTGGTAAGAAAGGAAAGGAAAAGGGTGGAGCTTTGGAAATCCAGGAATACCCCTAGCTGTGGGATCACAGGAAAGAGCTAGTAAAGTTATTGTGGCGTCTGAGTTTGGTGCGGTCAACATGCACAATTTTGATTTTCAGCAGCATCCAAAATGAGGAAACAGGAGTTAGGGTAGTGGAGAGAGCTCTGCAGAGAGCTTTGCATTCATTGTATTTCCAAGTGCACTGTACAATAAAAGCAACTGCTTCTGCAGCGGCAAGCATCTACGCTGCCTGGAGTCTGCAGGCTGCAACAGATCCTACCTCTAGCCACTCAAATCCTGCATTCCAAGCCATGGTTTCCTGGAGTGGAAATTCTGCTTCAAATTCAGTGTCTTATCTCATGCAAACTGTTCTCTGTGCTGACAGTTGTGCAGAATGGAGGACAAGGACAGAGAGGAGAGTGATGGGATGCAAGGCTCTTAAATACTGCCAGCATTGCAGAACTGAATGCAAGAGGAAGCATGGATGTGTACCCCCAGGGGCCTACCCTAGCAACACTCAAAACACTTGTGACTTCATTTGATGAGCTTAGTCTGGTCACTAGCTTTCTAATATGCACTGTTATGTGGTATTGTTAGTGCAAAATTACTGCTTTTCACAGGGATATTTTTTAATGGACACATGGCGTGGATGGGGGAGTCAGCGACCATGTGTGCAAGTTTGAGGCAGCTCAGGATGATTGTCAGCTGCTGTGGATTTTATCTGTCAATATACCTATGGGACAATCTTACTTCCATTTAAATGGAGCAGGCTCAGTTATCAAGTTCATTAAGGTCATTCTTGCAAGGAAATGCTATGTCAAATAAGCTGTTAATATCTGCAGTTGTTCTTCACAAAAATACTTGACCAAAGTGAGTAGGAGTCTCACGTAGCATCTTGAAGACATATTATTACTGAAGTTCTGTGTGGTTTTCCCATAGAATCTGGTTGTTCATCAAGCAACTTCTGTTTCATCTGTCTTGCTACTTTCTTTAGGTGATGTGTGACTGTATGTTAAAAGAAGAATGCCTTAAGTTTTTCATGTCTCAGACTGGTGTTATGGATGCTCGTGTTTCTGGAGCTTTTGAAGCTGAATCGGTCCCTGAATATTTTTTTTCCCCTTCCCCACCCACTCCCCCAACAATGATTGTAAATATTGAAGGTTTATTCTGGAGAACCTGTGTGTAAGGAAGCAATATCAAAAAAATAAGGGCAAAATCACAAAAAGCGTCTTATTCCTACTTTCAGGAGATTAAAGCTGATTTGCAAACAATGAAAGGAAATGGTCGTTGTTGATTAGAGTGCCTTATTTCTAGTTAACTTGTAAGTTACTGTAATTTAGACAGTTTTATTCCAGCATAGGGTGTCTGTCCCATAAGTTAATAAAAATATGTAGAGTGGAAAACTCCCCATCTGGAAAAGCTGTAAGTTTCAAGGAAAGTCAAAAGCATTTAAAAATCTGTCAAAATCAGTAAAAATGGAGTTTAAAAGACAATGGTTAGTTAGGTGCTCTTGAAAATAATTTTGCAGAACTTCTAAATAAAACAAGTCTTTAGTAAAGTGGTAATGTTTTAAAGGACTAAGCCTGAAGAATATTTACTATCTGATTTACTTATTGTTCATCCCAGTTGTTTTCTTTCAGTATTTTTTTCCCAACCTGCCTAATGAAAAACAATTACATCAATTTCATTCCATGATTCTCAGTTTCAGAATCTCAATAGATAATATTTGCATTGGAAAAAAACTGCAGACCAGTGTTTTTTGACGTAAGAGCGATTGTTTCCAGTGGTATTTCTGAAATAATGACTACAATTCTGTATGTCTTTACTTGGGTAGCAGACTATTTTTGTACTCTTCAGATTTTGAACTATTTTTTACCTTGAAGAGTCTCTACTCCCTCTTGCTAGGCTGTATCATTAACTTAGGAGATGGTGGAGTTTATAATTAATTGATAATCTCATTGAAGGTTAACAGGTAGTGTTTGTACCTTTGGCACACCCAGGCTGGTGGATCAAGAGCTGCATTTTGTCTGTCGAACTGAGTGAAATACCTGGCAGCTTTGGGCCATGTGGAGGTTTTGCTTTAGTTTGTTGTCATTGTGGCCATATCTTGGCCAGTCCTTGCAGAGAAGGACTGATGGGGAATGGAGATTGTGGTATCGAAGGCTGCACATGGTGTCTCACCAGATGGATAAAGGAGCGTTGCTTTTACACACCTAGTAACAAGCTCTGGTTACAAGCTGCTTGTAACTTAGGACCAATCCCGCCCTGTATCGGTGGCTGGAGCAGAGAGAAGACGTTTGTTGGATGTTATGCTGATACGGGTATCTCTTCCTCATCCTGGAATTGTGCGTGTGGCTATCTTGCGCTTTCACAATGCCCTGGTGAGTCAGTGAGATTGTGTGTGGGTTCAGGAGCCAGCCTGCACGGGGCAAGGTCAGGACATTAATTGTAACCAGCTTGGAATTGAATTATAGCTCCTTCAGTATTGGGCATCTGCAGCTGGTTTTGCAGTCAGTTTGTGTCTGAAGGAAGTTTTTAGCCTGAATGTTTTTTAGTCTGCATGGAGCTCTCCTGTTCCAGCAAGAACTGGATACGTGGGTAATGTTTTGCGCTGTATAGCTGTAAGATGATCGCCTTAAAAGAGAGTGGGCCCCTCTGAAGGTACGGCAGTGCAGAGGATTAGTAAAGATGTTAGAATTACACTAGATCAGTACCTGCACAGCCTAAAATAATAAGGACTTGGAAGACTATACCTCAGTTCAGTCTTTATACATTTGCTTTTGAAAGATGCTGTCCATCTGGTAGGAAACTATTTGCTCAGCACTTACACTTGCAGATTATCAAGGCCATGATCAATTGCCTGAAAAATCAAAGTAAGACTTTTTAAAAAACACAAAATAAATCCGATTATAAAATGCCATGTATGTTTGCTTATTTTTAGCCTTGTAGAGGACCAAGAAAATCTTACTGAAACCCTGAGATGTTGGAGTCCAGCACCTTTGTTAGGCTGCTGGACGTGTTGCTGGAGACATTCGGAAGGAGATGGAGAGCCTTTTTTGTGGTTTTGATGCACAAAACGGTGCAAAACATCTGGTGACTTTAATTCGTACCTCGTAACAGTGATGATCACTGTATGCCCCTGTCAAAAGTTATGAAGAGCTTTAGGAACATTTTAATAGCAGTAGATACAGTATTCTTCTGAGCAGACATCACAAAAGCCAACATGAAAACTCTTTTGCCTTTGGGTAGCCTGGTTATGTCAGTGAAGAGCTGGCCTCTTGATTAAATCCAGACTGAGCAGTTTCCTGTTAGCATGCTAACTCAGCCCACAATGTCTTATTCTGAAAGTCTGTTATTGAGCTCGTCTGCCAAGTCTTTTTTCCTTTTAAACTTACAGGCAGAATTGCTAAAATAATAAAATAATACAAACAATCCCTAAAAGTCTCTAAAATTATTTCTAACAATTCAATGTTTTTCTGACAAACTCAGTTTTAGATTTTCAGGGTTTAGGGTTGGTTTTTGTTTTGGTTTGGTTTTTGTTGTGGTGTGTGGGGTTTTGTTTTGGTTTGGTTTTTTTTTTTAAACATTCTCCCAACATGATGTCTTGGGGAAGTTGCAGTGTTGCAATTAATGGAAAATGTTGTGCACGCATCAAATCCTGGAAGCAGATTCTGCCCTTGCTTGGTACACAGTCACATCAGTGAATGGGAGGTTTTTACACAATTGAGTAGGATATGGCTGTAAGTCAATACATCCTGAGTGGGGCAATCTGATGGATAGAAAATTAATAAATACAGTGGTGCAGACTTTATTCCCTGTTTGAAAGTGGTTGTATTGTATAACTGGTTATTTTCGAAAGTATATTTTAGTTGTAAGATGAAAAGTCAGCAAGAAATTTTTTTTTTTTTTTCCAAGCAAGTTTTCTTTAGGGAAAATTTGAACGGAGGACAAATATAGCAGTGGTAGCAAGATAGTCTTCTAGTGTTTCTGTAATGGTGGTGTCATATGTAATTCTGTAGACACCTTTAAGTCAGACATGTGACAGATTATGCACCTTTAAACAGCCATAAGATCCCTGGAACAGAATTTTGCAAGTTACTCTGGTGTAATCTCCTTCATTGCCTGTGGGGTTGCATTGGGGTAACAGTGGGTTTTGTACTGTGCATTGCCTTGTCTATTTATAAAAGAAATTAATGGCTTCATGACAAGACCACGTTAGCCAGTCTCTAATTTCACAGTGTGTTGGAACAGATGTAAACCTGCGGAGCTTCCAGAAATTACCTTGCAGCTTGTACCCAAGCTTGTTTTTCTGGTGTCAACTGTGTGTTCTGCAGCTGTGGAGTGAACTTGTCTGGGTTAAACCTGAGCCCACCAAATGAAATAAAGGGCTCTGTTTTGGCTGGACCACTTTCCCAGCCCAGTTTGCTGCAGCAGGTAGGCAGAAAAGGGCATCTGGGAATGACTTCTTTCAGTGGCTTAAATTCAATGTGAAGTGGTGCCATTTTGCAGTTGAGATGTGGCTGCAAGTTTCCTAGGACTGCTGCTTACCTACTGTGTCTATACTCTTCACAGTCTGGTGACAGGTCCATGTGTCTTGATCCTACAAGATGCTCCTGGCTCTTCCAGGGCTTCCTACAGACACAGAGGCACTTTTCTGCCAAAAAAAAACCTGTGCCTGGGCCCACTTCTTGTTAGAAACTCCAGAACATTGTGGGGTACTGCTATTATTCCTATATTTTCTTTCCCTGTCTGGTCTGTTGGGTTTTGTTTTTGTTTTTTTTTTTAATACAGACAAGAGGTTGTATTTTAAGGTAACAACAAGAATTTGTTGGACCTCATTAGACTGGGAAATGAGATGTCCTCATGCAAGTGTAGCAGAGCTTTAGAACAATATTGAAGACATCTATATTGTTTAAAAGAGAGATACCTATTATAAGTAATTCAAAAGCAATGGAAGGTAGTGATGTAAATATGAAGTGGATGAGTTATCCATTCCTAATTATTTTAAGAATAGGTTTTTTGTTTTCATTGTGTTTTGTCAGTGTACCCAACCAGAGTTGGTACTGACTGTAAGACATTAATATGCTGGCTTCATGTCCTCGGTGTAGCACCAAGGTGTTGTGTTAATGTTGGAATATTGTTAGCCTTGTTGTTTCCAACTCATACCTTAGTAGGCAGTTTCTGGAACACAACTTCTGGTCAAAACAGCCGTGTGTCTGAACTTCACATTCAGTCCTGGTGGTCTTTTGTCGGGATGAATTTGAGACGTGTTGTCAAGGAACCATGGAGAAACCCAAAATATGGATTGTATTGTTACTGAGGGGAGTCTCTCAATCTGTATAAATGCTGACTCAATATTCAAAACCCAGAAGAGCTGTTAAATTATAAAATAGTACTGTAAGGCTGGGAAATCTGATGTAATGATATACTGTTCCTATCTGATATCGTGATACAGCAGAAGCTGTTACTTGGGAGAGTAAGGTTGTGATTCAGAAGAGAACCATCACAGCAGTCCCAGCTGGAAGCTTGCTGTGGGTGTGTATGTAAGGAGGAAATCTGCAGTGGAATAGTGCTGCAGTGAAAATGGATTGGACTCCTCGGATTTTATCCTAAGATTGCAGGAGAACTGATGATGCAAAGACTAAGCTAGACTGTTGTGTGTTCTTGCTCAGTACAAGTTTATTTGCTGGAGTATTGTTCTACTAATATATTTAATGTAACTTAAAAAAACTGAAGATTTTTTTCCACAGCTTTGAAATATTTTATGATGGCCTGATTTTTCCTTTGCATAATGTTATTAATTCTAGGTAGATACAAGGTTTGCCTTAAACTACTTTCTAAACTCCAGTAGATGTGAATAAATTAACTCTATTCTTTGAAGAGACACATCATTCGTTCAGATGACCTTCCGATAATTTATTTACATAAATCATAGTTGATGTCTGGGGATTTTTGTCAGGGTTTTTCTTTTCAATCATGATTTCAGAAACTCAAACCAGCTCAAGCCATTTCCTTCTCTCAAGGAAAATGACTGTTTTGTAACAGGAGTTTTATTAGTGCTGGTGATATGTGATTATAATGATTACGTATGTCATGTAACTGTGATCAAGGCAAAAGAGCAGGTGCATCACAGCACGTTTTCCTCAGGCTGAGCATGCAGTACATCAGTCAGTTCAGTCTCCGTTAAACTGCAGCAATGGAAAGGGAACTGTAGGCTTCCCAGTGTTGCCTCTGTAGAGTTCAGTGATCTGAATGTTCCTTCCCACAGAGAGACAACTCAAAAGGTAAAGAGAAATCTCTTCAATTGCTCTTGTTGATGTTATTTTTTTAAATTTATAATCTCATTTTTAAAGTTTTTTTATCCCACATACCTAACAAATAAGTATTTAAACTAGCCACAAAAATAAGTTTCTGAACTGTCCTCTAAATAGTGGCAGAATTTAAGGGAATGTTTCTAGTTATTTCAGACTTAAAGCAAACTGTAAGCATTAAAAATAAGTACTGTTTAAAAAACACACACACTCCCAATACCAAACCCTAGATTTGTTGACAAATACTGTGCTAAATGGAAACTGTAAGAGAAAGTTGATATGTTATAATAGTGTGTTTGCAAGATGACTTTTGACACCCTCCTTGCAAAAGTATCATGAAATGTTTCACATCCAATGTGTTCACGACCTTATGTTCTTTGTGGAAACCCAAAATTGATATTTTCAGGAAAGGAATCATAAGTGCTGATGCTAAAGTTGTGGTCAGTTTTCATGTTTATTCAGAAGTTAAGTGGGACACTGAATTACTGCTGTTGTTCCCTCTAGTAATATTATTCTTTGTGAGATAATGGAATTTGTTTTAGATAATAATATATGATGGGATCGTAAGATAACTTGATAGCAATCAGACTATAAAATATTTTGTGAAGCATGTCAGAGAAATATCTTAAAGATAAGCTTAGTAAAAACCTCCATTATTTGATACAGCACTTCGTGTTGGAGAGCCAAAACTGACAAAATCATTTAGTGACCAAAGATGGACTATTCCTGTGAAAAGATGGAATTTAATCTGTGTGTCATTGTGAAAGCTATGTCAGGGATCTGGCTTCTGCCTGATTTTCGTGCTTTGTTTTTGTTTCAAATTTGTAGGTTGAAGGGGACCAGTTACCTCCAGAACATACTGTCAACCAGTATGAAACATGCAAGATCAGGACAATAAAAGCTGGAACTTTGGAGAAACTTGTGGAGAACCTTCTGACAGCTTTTGGGGATAATGATTTTACCTACATCAGTATCTTTCTCTCAACCTACAGAGCCTTTGCTTCCACTAAGGCAGTATTGGAACTTCTTCTTGACAAGTAAGAGCTAATATATAATACAAACTGAGCCATTATTTACATGACAGGAGTGTGTGATCAGGAATTTCTTCCATTACTTTTAGTGAGCATGGACTACTTAACCTGATGGCAGATGTAAAGAATCCTATAGAATTCATAATTTCAGCATAAACATAAAACGTGTAAATGCATGCTGCTCACATCCCAACTCTCATTAAAGCATAGTCACCAGGTAGGGCAAGTGTGCCATGTCTGACTGCTAAGGAACAAAACTGGGACTGACACAAGAAAACTAATATAGCTTTTGTCCTAAGAAAAACAGAACGCGTGGGCTGCAAAGCCGTAACTAGAATGGCTACCTACGTTTTGCTGGATACTGATATTGTCAAGCCTAATTCTCCTGTTTGAGGGCTGCTGATTTGAAACAGGGATTGTACAAACATAAGAAAGAATCCACTATTCCCTTCTAGTACTTCACATAAACTTGCAGTCATAAATTTTTACTGACAACACAAGAACCACTTGACGTCATAAGAACAGCTTGAAGTAAGACTTCACATCTGCTATATCTTTAGAAACGCTTAGAACCTGCAACTTTAGTTTTCTGAGACATGACTGGGTCAGAGGTGATCTTATTTTGGGAGTATCTTATTTACTGCATTTTTGAAATCAAGTGATGTACAGAAACTGTTATTCTGGCATATAGTAATTAGAACAGAGGAGCAGCATAAGAACTCTTAGATTTTGATTTTGGGTCTCCCACTAGGTTGATAAGGAACAAGGCATGAATAAGTTACCTGTGCTGTTCTTTTGTATCTGAAAAGGAGTATAATACTGCATGCTTTGTAGTGATGTTATGTGGATCAATTAATAATGATGTTGAAATGCCTAGCTGCCAGTCCTGCTGTGACTGTGATAACTGTGGTTGATCAAGTGCAGTAACTTCACAGCCAGGTAAGAAGTCAGGTGAGGAAAGATCAGACATCCTGGGGTGCAGACTCTACAGTCAGTTTTACTACTGTGAGCTTTACCTTTCAGTCCATACTGATTCTGGCGTGGAACATGACGAGCAACAAAAATTGACAGTGCATATATGTTGAGGAATACCTTCTTTTGAATGAGTAATTCTTTCTACACCTTCAGTTTTCGATTCTGTTTTGGGCATACGTATCTTTGAAGAATAAAATATGAAAGAACACCAAGTTTGTGTAGATTCCAGTAACTTTAAAGAGGAACTGATTTGCCAAGTGACAGTGGTCATGAAAATCTCTTCCTTCCTAGGTTTGTGAATTGCCAAAAAGATACAAATTCATAGGAAAAAACAATAGTTGTATGCATATACATTGTCACTTTCAGGCAATAATGCTTAATGTATGATTTTCCTTACTTTTATAAAGGTACATTTTTAACAGAAAAAGTTGGAATAAATAAAATAGCAGCCTTTGCAAGGATGCTTTGCCCAAAATGGCTATTTTAAATATCATTCTCTTAACAGTGCAGTTCTTGTTGCTCTTTGTTGGTGGGTTGCCAGACTGCTCTTTCAGGGTTCTTATGTATGCTGATGTGTATCTGGGCAAATTTTCTTTCTGTAATCAATGCAAACTTGTCAGTAGCTCAGACAATGTGACTTGGTCCATTAAAGGTGGCTCTAAAACTGATGATACACAGCTTGTCTTTCAATTAAAGGCTCTTAAATTGTCTTAAGACAACTTATTTTTTCCTAAAGTACATTAATATATCTTGTTTGACTGTCCAGTAAGCATCTTACTGTGTTCCCCACCCAGTTCAACATAGTTATGATTTTTAGTAGTTTCCATTCTTATTCCATCCTTACTGAGGTACTTCAGTAATGCAAGTAAATGTCCCACCTGAGACTGTGACCTCATTTTACAAGTCACTGTACAAACATACCTGGAATTGTTTGCAATAGCTCCTACCCTGAAGACCTTCTGCTGGCAAGGGATGATAAAGAAAAACAGTGAGAGGAATCGATTATGATGCAGCTACTTAGGGGGAGCGTATTGAGGCAGAGAGAGAGTAACGGTTTAAGTCATAATGACGGTTTTGGAATTCAACCTGCGCTTTCATGCATCCGTATTTTTACACATCCATACCTGGGGGTTTTTTGCTGTCCTCAGGAGGCAGAAGACTGCTAGGCAAAGAGCAATTTGTATATTGTAGTTATTTAATTTGTATAATTATAAAAGACGCTGTGTATCTGACAAGCAAGTTTAGAATCTGCTATCAAATCTGTTAAGCTGGGTGATCACCAAAATGATGTCTTTGGAGAAAAGTTCTTGGAGCTGGGAAGCTACCTTGGGTCCTTGGTGGTGTGCTGGCCCTTTGGTTGGTGCAAAGTCCCTGGGCAGAACTAGGAAAGGGATCTTGTAGCTGTTGGGCTGTTTTGTACTTTTGCATGCTTCTGCACAGAGGACTTTGTGTGTATAACCTTTGTATAGGACAGGTGGTTACTTCATGTACAAGTGTCTGGACCTTTCCCTCTTGATTGCCTCACGTAGCTGGAGTCAATGGGTGCTCCGGGTGGTTCTGCCCGAGAAGCCAAGCTGTGGGTGCTGCTGGAGGTCTGGATGAACTGAGGCATGGGAAGGGACGTTCAGCTGCAGTGTCCCTGCTCGTGCCTTTCTCTGTTTGCCATTTAATAGGGGACATTGCTCTCCAGAATTGTCAATTCAGCCCTTCAATGACTACTGAAATAATTAAATCTTTCTGTAATTGAGGACTGAAGCATTTTAAACGTGGGGTTGGGGCCAAAGGGGTAATCCATTGAAACAGCAGTCCATCTTACAGTCAATTAGCCTTGTTATGGTTTTGATTGTTTTGTGGTGTTTCATCACTGGCCATTAAAATGTTCCAACTCTGTTAGGCTGCACTGTTATAAGGATGATGAAAATGTCTTTTGGGAGTCTTGCTTTTGCACTGAAGTTTGTAGAGTCTTCTAGATAAACAGTTCTGTTTTCTTCCCATATTGTCCCCTAGCAAAAAGGATCATAGCAACCTAAAACCAGAAACATATAAAATTAGTGAAACATTTAAGTTATAAAATCAGATGCTCAAAGATCAGGAACTCAAGAGGGGGAAGAACTCAAGATCTTTATGAAGTTCATACATCACGGTCTTTAGTTTCTGCTTCTGTATTGTTTTCTTTAGTGTAGATATTAATGGTAGGATTTTAAAAACTGCCTGAAGAAAGTAATTACTCATTTTCTGAGACTCATTGGTCAGGAGACACCTAAACTCTTTGGACTCCTGTGAAAATGCCAACTCTGTGCAGTAAAGGTTTCTGTAAATTGTATAGCTGGTGCAATTTAGTTCAGTTAATTCTGCAATTAAGTTCTTAATATTTTCATATCTGGGAATTACATTGGTAATACTACAGTTGGATTGCAGCAGAAAATATGTGGCAAGTCTGACGTAAGAATTTTTCTTACATTTTCTCAATAATGTATCAGAGGAGAGAAAACCAGTCTTAACTGGAAAAGAAATTGAGCAGACAGGACTAACTCAGCCTTGAAATGTGTGCGTATCCAGTTTATAAGGGATTTCTTTTGAGCACTCAAGCAGGAATGAACAAGAAAATAGGTATCCTCTTATAAAGGTGATGTGCTTGTTATTCACTGCGTTGTTGGCTGTGGATTGGGCAGAAGGATCTTGGGCCAGACTTGTGCACTGCGATGTCCTTGTGGTCTTGGAGAGACCGAGTTCCTGTCCCATTGGTTTTTGGTAATATGCTGGTGCGATAGTGCTGCTTTAAGGAGGGACATCCTCTTGTGGCTGGCTTTCAGAGTAGGAAGGGAGAATAAGGGAAGTTCAGATACTGCAGTTTTGCTTTAAACAAATAGCCTTAATGATATTTATCACAACATCTCAGGTAAGTTTGCGTAGTCTAGTTGTTTAGAGCTGCAGCAAGTCAGAAGCATACATGACTAAGGAAGCTGGTGCTGCCCTCCTCCTCTGGTGCTGCTTTGAAGGGGTGAAAATGTCAGAAAAGGGCAAGAAAGCACAAGGGAAAAGTCTCCATAGAACAGAACTTTATTTTCTCAGCCCAGTTCTGATCTCACTGGCTTGTGTACCTCTCAGAGCAAGTTATAACGTCTGCTTCAGAGGAAGGGCACGTAGGCTGCCTAACCTTGTCAACATTATCCTCAGCCTTTTCTAATAAATGATACAATCCACAGGAAATCCTAGGAGGTCACCACTTCCTTCCCCTCTCACAAATCTTAGGAGTGTAGTGTTTAAGAATCCATGGGTGTTTCTCTTGGCTTTTCGAATATCATGGATAATCTAGAATGTTATGGCTTGGGACAAAATATAGATTAAACTTAAGCTGTAAAAGTAGAATGATTTACATGCAGCTGTGGAATATGGACAGACATTATAAGGAATTTTTTTTTTTTTAAATGGATAGTAATTGAATTTAACCAGCTTAGGTTTCATCTCCACATTAGTGTAAAGTAGCAAAGAGTCTGCATTTTTTTTGCAAATTTCTTTGTTATTAGATACTTCTAGAGACTAAAGTGAGTGTCAGTGCAGTATCTGCATTTTATAAGTACTTGTATTATGCTTTACAGTGAAGTAAAAAAGTACTTACAAGGGCAATCTCTTAAAAAAAAAAATAACAAAAGAAAAAAAATAAGTAAGATTTTGATATTCCTTGTCAGTTTTGGTTTCATGTGAAGAGCTTGAGCCCTGTATCTTATTCTTGGTGACAGAGCAGGGCTGTGGAGTAAGGGAACAATTGTAAACGGCAAAGCTGATCTCTTGCTTTTTGGTCTAAGGGAGAATAGTGATGTAACCAGATCAAAAATGACCCTTCCAGCTGCTTACAGGTGTAGAGTACAGCTCCTTAGTGTAGAGTAGGAGGGAACTGCATCCAGATCTCTTGGTTGCAGGGCATATTTTTCGTAGGAACATATGCATTGACAAACTTCTTCCAAAATTTATATCGTGGAAGCTGGATTGCCCTCAAGTCCAGTGCATTCAGTTTATGTTGGATTTTCTGTGGATACATCCCTTAGAGTGCTGCAGAATTGTCTGATGTATGCATTAGACATACACAAATTCAGATTAGACAAAGAGAGTCCTGGGAATCTTGGAAAAGTGTCCTAGGAAATCTGAATGCGTTGTACCCTAAATATGGGGGAGATACCTGTTGGTCATTTGATGTGGCCTGCAGAGTATCCTGTCCAAGCAGTGCTTGGGGCATGAAACATTTATTCTGTCCAAAAAAAAGATGAGATGCTTTTCCTTGAGTGACAAAGGCAAATAAAAAAAAGCAGATGCTGTACTTAAAGAAACTGGAGTGTTAGGATAGGAAAAAAAATACAAAACTTTTAGAAGGTTTGAATAATTCCGAATAATGTATGCTTTTGTTAAATCAGTCTGTGCTGCGGTGAGGCTTTGTGAAATCTTCTGGGAAAACCCTTTTTTTTCCAGCTTGGGCCTTACTCTGTTAAAATAAGCTGTGATGTGCCCTGCAAGTATGTGAGGCTCAGCAGCCATCGGTAGCTGCGAGGAGGCCTTTCTGGGCAGCACACTGTAATCTTCATTTCCTGCATGGCTGCGGAGGAGTTAGTAGTTTTCTCTCTCCCAGTGTGGTGGGATGGACTAAAGAGACATACATGCTTCTCACACTGTCTTTACTCCTCTTCACGTGACATCGGAAAGCAGGAGGAAGCCCTCCCAAAGCCAAACACACATGGCTTTGGCTACGTCACAGCAGGGATCGCACATTGCACAGTGCCGGTCCTTGCGGTGTTTTTAACTCCCACAGCCTGTGCTGGTATTGTTATCACAGCAACGCACAAACCAGTGGGGCAGAGAGGAACGTTTCTAAAGGCAGTTTCTGCCCTACGATAAATCTGGTGCAGTGAGTGGAGTCACACAAAGTATCGAACAAGGCATATGCGAAGGTTTAAATTGTTAATGTATAATTCAGAACATTTTAAGACCAATGCAGTTCCCCATGTTTCAATCAGAAGATAGTTACTGGGTTTTTAGTGCTGTGCTACTTGTTATAAAGGACTTTAAGTTGGGCTCTTTGGTAACTTCTGTCTTCAGTAAAATCTGAGATGTGCTATTTGCCCTCTCGTAACTTTTAACACTTCTTGGAGGTTGTGAATAAATCTGTTCTGATTTTGGGGTTTGATTTTTTTCTTTTTTTTTTTTTTTTTTTTTTTTTCCTCCCCCACCCCCCCTCCAGACTTCAGATTAAGCTTTTGATTTTTATTAAATTTGAGACTGGAGCCCTGTTCCTTCTTTTGAGTGGTTCCAGCCTATATAAACATTTTCTTTTAACATAGAGTAGAAGTCAAACTAAACAAAATCTCGGGCATAAGCTGGTATGTTGAAAAGTGAGGGGTATGACTTGTATTTTCAAAGCTATTTAAGAGTAATTGGACATCCACATCCCTTTAGCATTCATGGAAGTTTGGCATCTAAATGCAGTAGACAACTTTGAAAACCTGCCAAGTCTTTAACACTATACATTCTGATGTTTTCTTTCTGCTTGGTAGAAGTGGGTAGGGGGATTTAAAAAAAAAAAAAAAAAAAAAATCTTGACATTTTGATAGGAAAACACTCTATGGAAGTTCCTGGAGAGAGAAAAAGGAGACCGGCTCCCCCTGCCCCTGGGTGTGGGGATACAGCATGATGTCTCCACGCAGATCCTTTGGTATCCCCAGTGTCGCTGTAGGTGCACTGCGGAATTAACTGCTCACAGGTGTGATGGAAGACAAAGATGCTTAGCTGTCCAGGTGAGAGCAGAAGCAGGCCAAGTTCCTCTCTTAGGTATTTTATTTTGTCGTGGTAATTGTGTTTCTTGCAACGATGCTTAAAAGTGGGACCACGCTGTGCTTGGCACAGTCACCTATGAAGTCGCAACCAGTCCCTGGCTCAAGGAGTTTACAGAGGAGGGGATGGTGGGAGACCCAGAGCTCAATAATGATGGCAAATAACAAGTTCGTTTTACATTTTCAGTTCGTGTCTTCTGCTGCAGGATGGCTCAGTAGAGGGTAAATGGAAAGGAAAATAAAGGCAGAGAGGGGCCATTTGAAGGAATGGACCCTTCATAGCAGACTACACTTTTAGGACAGAAGCTTTGTGTAGCATTTGGCTCACTGTTGTTGCTGTAGCATCTATTCTTTCCTCTGTTGTTTTCCTCTATACTAGTTGGTTTGTCCACTCAACTGAAGAAGCAACTTCATTTCCGTTATTCTATGTGTATATAAGTCAAAATACCTTACAATTCTTGCTGACTATCTGTGCTTTCAGTCACTTGTTTTGATGCTTATAACCCTTATTTAGGGATTTGTTTGACTTCTGCAGAGAACCACCTTTACTTATTATTTCTGAGTTATTCAAAGAGTATTTTCCTCCCTCGTCTTCCCTTTCCTTCTTAACAGAGATGCAGGGGTGTATTTTCTACTTTATTTTTCAGTATTTAAATATTCAGTACTACCCATTACATTGTGGTCTCATTTGCTTAGTCAGTCTCTTTGAGTGGAGTCTATAACTTTTCAGCCTTGCTTGCCGTTTGGAAAGTCCTGTGGGCTACAGGATCCTTTTGTTTCTCATGTCTCTTTTTGTATGCAAAGCATTCATACAGGGCTGGGTAGTGAATGGCTCTTTGTTCAGGAGCTGGTGAGAACAGAGCAGTGGAAGTCTGCAGAAATGCTGTTCTTTACATCAGATGTATCATTAACTCCTCCTAACCCGTATTTAATGACCTGTTGTTCATGCAGCGCTCTCGCGTTGAGAGATAGGCAGAGGTTTACATCTGGCAATATAATGAAGCGTTATATACTTCTCTAGTTTTACACAGAAAATTGCCTGCTCTTTATTACTGTTATGGATTTATATTATAAAAATCAGCATATCTCTCTCTAGTGGGATTTAAATGCGAATGCTTGATGTTCTGCAAATACATGTTTTATATTTCATACAATACTAGGACAAAGACACCATGAGTAATCTCAATAAATTTTGTTTTAAGAATTAATGGCAAGTTTTGAAAAATGAATGTAACTATTTAATCGTTATTCAAAACCTGAAGCTTTCTTTGCATATTTCTTTCAGCATAAGGAAAAATGTCTTTTGTCTGTTGGCTAAGATGTATTTTACTCATCTTACCTAGCAGATGGCAGTGGAGAATGAAATCCTCTCCCTTTAGCGACAAGACAGGAGCAGCCGTCGTAGTGTGTAACGTACATTATATCAGCAGCATGTCTCGGTCCTGTCCTGGGAGATCTCTGCTGAGAAGGCACCAGCATAGTTCTCTAAATATCTCCCTTATACTCTTTTTGTATCTTCTTGGTAAGACAATATGCTATGCGGTGTTAAAATATTTGGAAATGCAGGACAATCTGTAGGTCTGCAAGAACAGATATTGAAACCAATAGAGTTAAATCTAGTAAAAATAGGTTAAATCTTACACTACAGCTTAGGAAAGTGTTGGCAATGTTGCTCTTAAGGCTCCTCTGGTGTATTCCATCCTTGCAGTAAAGCAATGGGAAGTATCTCAAATAGTTATTTGCATTTAGTTTGAATTGCAAACACTAGTAAAGAGCATTTAGGGTATGACTGAGAGCTGAGAGAGGCCAGGTGGGATAAAGTGGTGAATTTGGGCATAGCTGAGTCAGAAAGAAGGTATCTGTTCAATTTTACAGCTTCAGTAGTGCTGATCCCAATACAAGGAGCATGAGCAGGGTGTGAAATTGCTTGGGGGAGTATAGGAGAAAGCACAGAGGCTATTGATGCGCCCAAAATTTCAGAACAAGATTGACAGCTATTCTTGTACCAAGCAGTGGCTCCTCTGTGAAGGCTCCTGGTGTGATTCACTGTGACCACCGAGGGATCGAGGTGTTATTCAGCAAGTTAAGTGGATTCTTATGCCATTGTCTGTTCAACTAAGCATAGTTTTCTTTAAATGTTTGGATTAGCTCTGTGAAATTGTAACAGCAAAATGGGTTATCCTGTCCATACCTCAATCTTGAAGAACCTTTTATGTTTTAAGAAGCCCTTAAAACCTAGTCTCGTACTTCTGCTGTCTTGTAGGACCAGCAGGATTGTTTCAGGATGACTGAGAAAAATTTGGGCCCTTTTAAAACATAAGTTTGCAAGTTTTTATGCATGTCATGCTTTCTCTTTTTTTTTTTTTTTCTTTTTTCTTTTTCTTCCCCCCGGACAGATAAATGCTGAGATTTCCAAAGTCCTCACCACTGATGTGAGAACTTAGGTTGAAGGAGCGACAGTGTATTGGTCAGACTAAGCTGCTGGGATCAAGCAGTCATGATTTTGTTCTCAGCTTGTCACAGATATGGGTAGCAACTGGAGCAAATAATTTTTGTTATGTCTACCTGCAATGTAGATGGAGATGCAAGATCTGGTTTTAAGTTAGCTGTTTCAGATAATGCAAGTGGTCACACTGCAGTACTCTCAAGGCTAAGTAAGCCCAAGCTAACCTCCTTATGACTGTGGCTACGCTGCTACTATCAGAGGAATTGTCTGCCTTTATTAGTTTGGGTTTACTTTGCAGTGCACTGGAATGTATGCAAACCCTTGATCTCTCTCTGCCTCAGCTTCCCCATCCACAGTGGAATTGTCCAACATTAAGCCCTTGTTATGAGACAGTTGAAACTTAAGTTCTTAAAGTATTGTGGAGTTCTGACATTGTGGGCTGTGGTAGGGCAGAATATCAACACGAGGGTCATGGATGGTGGTGCTAAAATATGTTCTTTATGATCTAACAGACCTGCTGGTGAGGGTGAGCTTGAAATCAGTCACACAAGTTGACTTTCTGCATGGATCTGAGATTCTCGCGTATGAAGCCTTAGACTGGTACTTCAGGGGAGCATAAAACTACCACCTTTGGTTTTTATCCTTCGAAGTATTTTGGATGGATTTGTTACAGTTCTGACATGAACGTTCTGGACACAAACTGACACCCCTCTATATTTTCTGTCTGATGTTACTAGGATGTTGTAGTGCAAACACTTGAAGATGCACTTGTTCTCCTAACTATTCAGATTAATTGTAGGTGCCTGACACAATTAGTTGAGCACAGAATGTGTAAAATCAGCTTGCCGTGTTCTGGACTATGAGTAATTATCTGCCTTCATTAAAGCTGCCTGTAAGGAGCCATAAAATTCTTTATGGAGCTGTAGATCTGAAACAATAGGCACACCCATTGAAAATGAAGTGCATAATCCTGCCTTTAAGGCACACGCGCTGCCTCCTACGTAAGCGATTTTGCTTTGCGATGTTGAAGCTGTGCCCATGGATTCCTCTTTCCCGCTGCTGTTTTCACAGTGCCGCAGGCCATTCCCACTCGTGACAACTGTGTCAGTAGTTTTGCCACAAGTGGGCATTTGCCACCTAGAAAACTTTGTGTGAAATAACACTTGGAGTTAGAAAGAATGACAAATAGTAGAGAAACAGAAGCTGTGTTGGAGAAAGTGGTTTTGTTATACCCTCATTGCACACTGGAATATTGCTCTGGGAAAAGATGGAGTGAAAATGGGCAGAAAGGGTCTTGGAGCTGTGAGCAAAGAAACTGTGTTGGTTGATTTCTCTTGTGTTCAAGCTACTTTGTGTAAATCAACAAGTTAGATTGAAAGATAGTGGCTGTCTCTTTAGGAATTTTTTCCTTCTAAAGGAAACAATCGTAAAGCTCCTTAATTTTGCCCAACTGTTAGATTATGTATTTTTACTTTGTGCTACAAACACTTTCTAGTTGTTTACTATAATTGTATATTAATTATGCTATTTGTGATTTGGTTTTATTCAGCAGAGGTTCCTCTAAACACTCATCTCATTTTTCAGGTATGGAAACCTGGAGACCTCAAGATGTGAAGAAGCTGGAAGCCTGAATTCCTCCGAATCCAAAACAGTACTCAGGAAGTAAGTGTGGTTTTGTACTGTATAGCGAGCCCCAGTCAGGATTCGTTATTGGGGGAGGATGTGGGCAGCAGAGCTGTTGTTTCCTTTGAAAATTCACAGCACAGCTTGCTTGCTTAAACAAGCTTGTGTGAAGGCTAAATATCAACTGTCTTGTAACATATCCAGTAATATAACCCAGAGATCTTTCCATCAGGGAAACTGTCTCAGAATTAAAAATGAAATGAATACATCTAGGCCAACATTTTGTTGATTAAACAAACAAGGAGTGTTTGTTTCCCCTGCCTTTTCTATATGAGTAGATGGTTATTGCTTATGACTGATTTTATTGTGTGTTACGACAGTGTCTGCAGACCAAAGCTGAGGTTGTTTCAGGCCATGTGTCTATGCATGTATCTTTTCCATTAGTGCCCCTATGATTTAGTGTTGCTTTTAGAGTGAAATTTAAATTCTGAAGTCATCAATTTGCAAGAAAAACAGCAAAGCTTTTTTGAAATGCAGTTTAATGGGGGGGAAAAAAAGAGGTTTCGTTATCCTCCTCACATAATTTGAAGCTGCGTTTTATCTTTAGACATTGGGTGTAAAATGTGTCTTAGGTCATCAGCATTTGTACTTTGACATCTGTATGGTCTGTGATTTGCATGCATCGTGGCAGTAAAAAGTATCTGCGTCATTCTATTTGATTACAGTATGCGGTGATGCTTGATTCTTGTCAGCATTACTGAAGATTGTTTTTCTATTAATTTATCTCAGCTTTCACTAGTTAAGAGAACCTGAACTTTTTTTATGGGTACACTGATTTCTCAAGATGTAATTGAAGAAGCTGCCTTCAGTTTCTTTTTGTTTTGAGATAGAAGAAAAATGTTGAACTTCTCTATCATGAGATACGATGTCCAATCAAGATGGAGAAATACATGGCAGTTTTTTAATTCCTGAGATTCAGACTGATTCAAATCACATTCTGTTCTAGAGCATTGGGCTTGCTCTTCCCACTGCTTACCTCCGTGTTTTTCTAATGGCCTGTGTGTTGGGATATGGAGGTGTCAAGTCTGGGTTCAAATATCCCCAGTCCAGAAATGTGCCATCAAAATACTGGACATCTTCCTGTCTTCCAGTGTCTGAGGGTACTGGCTAGACAGTAGGGTCGGTTTGCCTTCTGTTATCCATGCGGAAACTGTTTTGTTTAACCACCAGAGATAAATTGGTAAAGCTCCTTGGCTGTGAGCGTTTCAATAGCTGTCTCTGAAACACAATGGATTACGCTTGCTTGACCGCAGAAGAAATGTAGAGCTTAATTAACGTCTGTAAATGATACAAGATTCTCAAAGCCTTTAGTTAGGAAAAAAAAAGTTATCGCTTGTTAATTTTTTTTTAAGCACTTAGCAAGGACAGAAAGCTACAAGCTCTAATGATTTGGGCTGTTCTGCTAGCCCCATGAGACTCAACATGGGAGTTTCCTGGTTGGAAACAGAGCTATCAATATTTTCCTCCCATTTTGCATGAGAGCTCATCAAAGAACAGCTGGTAGTTAAAACTTGGTCACAAGCACCAAGAAGGCAGTATTGTGTAGTTGGTAGAGGCAATAATAGGCAGCAGTGAGTTCCCACACTCCCATCCAAAATGAGCACTAGGGTCTCTTCCAGCTTCTGGCAGACCATTTGACCTCCTCCTATCTCAGTTCATCCAGCCATAAAATATCAGCTAAAGCAGTACCCTTCCTGCAAAATAGATTAAGGATTTATATTGGGAGTGAGGAAGATAATTTCAGCAGTGTAAATAATGTTGGGATTAATCCCCCAACTGCCTTTAGTGGACCTGAAGGAGCTTGGTTATGAGATACAGAGAAAAGGTGTGAAAGTAATATGTTAAAGTCACTCAGACTTTGGGCAAAATGCATCAATTTTTGTGTTACACCTGGAGATGAGCATGCAAGTGAAATAGCATTTAGGAGAAGGATGTTTGCTTTATGTTTTTAATGGATTTGTTTTCCTCCTGACATACACATAGTTTATCATATACCCCCTGCCTAGTTGCTTTTTGCTGCATCCATGCTATCTTCCCTCTTGGCATGTAATCATCATGCAATGCCTTTGCACAGCCAGGGACTGACAAATGGAAGGAGTCTGTGGTCCTATTCCTGTGATAGCACAACTTCTGATGAGTTTATTTGACATAATTTTCATTAGTATAGTTGGCACTGCTGATTTTGATCCTTTAGCCCTCGTAAGATACCTTTTATTTCTGACTTTGATACCTGTTACCCAACTACTTATTTATAGAAAGCTTAACAATGAAGTTGTCAACAAAGCAATTTGTCAGGTATACCTCTTTACCAAATCCTGTACAAATGTGAATTCACTTTCCTGCCTTAAAATTTTCCATTGCTCTCAGTTGCTCTGGCTACTTGTCTCTTAGATATGATTAATGGTATCTGGAAAAGAGATTGCCTTTGTAGTCCTGTTGTGAAACACGTAGTTCTAGAAGTTCAGGTTTTCTCTTGTCTGGGATAATTCCAATATAATTACATTTACTCTCTTCTCTCGTGGAACAAAAACATGATATAGTTGTGCTCTCAGTATTATGACTTGTAGGAATAAAAGGAAAAAGCAGTAGAGTCATGTTATTTCTTGCCATTAACTCTGTATTTCTCAGAGGACAAGTATCTCACGGGGAAGCCTGTAGTCTGTGGCCAGAGATCTTCTAAATTTGTCATACTCCTGTTGTCCAGGAGTCTATCTGGGGCGTTAGAAATGGGGATGCAACTTAAAGCATTTCCACTGGTTTGACATAAGAGATACTACAAAAGTTAAAAACAACTGCAGGAGAAGAAAATCTTAGGTTATGGGAGGAAATTATTCAGTGTGTTATGTAAGGCAACAGCCATTCTACGTTAATTTTCAGTGCTTTTTGTACTTGTAGTATATAGTTGTGACACGACTTGAGAAGGAAAATGTCTGATGTATGTAAATATATATATTTTCATTATTATTCTAACATTCCACCTGGTGTTCATGTAGTTCAGAACCTGCAGGTCCACGTTACAGCTTGAGTGCACTTGTGGCACAGCCTCATTTGAGAGACTTGTGGGAGCTATAAACCTATCTTTGTGTTTCCAAATTCTGTGTCTGAGCCAGCAGTTACTTCTTGCACTTGTTGCGGTGACATGTAGTTGTTACTGGCCCAAGGTCACTTCAGCTGTGTTCAGAAACATGCCTTCACCCATTCTGCCAAGGGGATTTTCTCCTGTTTACTTAGGCATCATTCCTGCCATTTTTAGGGCTGGAGTGGTCAAAACTTATTATTTTTCAACAGAGATTGGACTTAATGACATAATACAAAATGTCTTTCAGGCTTTTTATTATTATTGTCCTTTTCTTTAAAACTGCATTCAGTATTACACAATTTAAACAAAAGTAATGTAATTTTGTAACTTTAAAAACTTTTGTAACTTTAAACTTACTTGACCCTATATCTCCACCTATAAGCAATTCTTTTTGCTCTTCCTTGCATCATATAAAAAAGATTGGCTTGTGCTGTTTCTCAGTTATGGATGTTTTTGTGTCAAGGTGTGACGAAGTTACATCCTCATCTTAGTTAAGTCATTGTTGTCTTTGGAGTTCTCAGTGTTCATTACATGTGTTTGAGCTCAGGAATTCTGTTGACTTTCAAAAAGAAAAGAGTAGATATAACCCATCAAGATGTGACAATTCAGAATAAAACTATACATATGCTAAACATCAATAAAAATTATCAGGATGATGAGTAGCATTAAGAATTGGAGAGGTCCATATGATAGTATACCTTACGTGGACTGTAGAGAATTTGTACTATAAATCAATTATGCTTTTGTTTTTTGAGTGAGGTTGTAGAATTCAAATGTGTCGTTTGGTACATGTCACCTGACAAAAAGCAAATGAGGAGAGACAGTAGGGCAAAAAGGAATAAAGTACTTTCTCTTGCTCATGGCTGATGTGAAGCCTCTAGACACCTCACCAGCCAGGAGTCATGCGAAACTTCAATGAGAGTCATGTCTGAGAGATCTTGAGCACCTTTACGTATTCTGGGAAGGGGATAAGCAAGCCAAGCAACTGATGCTGTTTGGGGCTTCTATCCTACTGAAATGGTTGTGCGTATTGCCTACAAGATAGATAGGAACAATGCTTTTGCTGACAGGACCTGATCCCTGTGATCTCTATTCAGAGCAGGAGAGTTCCTCAGTTAACTTTTAACTCCCTGTTAAAAGGTTGAGTTTTCCACACAGGATGATCTGGGAAATAACTTGTGCCCTGTTTCCCTCCCCCTACTGAAAGATGGTGTTAATTTTGATCTCTGGGCAGTGCAATGCTGGCAGACAACTATACCCAAACCACAGACTTATGAATTTAAAGAGGTGATGTATTAATGGAGCAGAACGCTTCTTTCCCAGAAGATAGGCCTTAAAGACTTGGCTGGAGCTGGTTGAGGACAGAGAGAGAACCATAAAGCCTTTGAAGTATAAAATACCGTAGCTGCTCGTACCTTTTGGAAGTCAATAGCTTTACTGGATACTGAGATGACTCTGAGTAATGTGAGGGTCTGAAACAGTGCTGAGGCCATGTCGCTGAGATGACTTGCTAGGCATGCGAGACCTCGAAAGCGGACGCAGAACATCACGCTTCATGCGTAAAAGGTGCTGAGCTTGTTGGCATGAGTTTTAAAGATTTCAGTCAGTGACTTTCCCAGAAGTTATTAATTCCGGTTCAGCACACACAGAAAAATGTCCAGCCTGGTGGTCCAGGCTTGCCTGCAAGCCTGGACATTCAGGAAAGACTAGTTTAATGTTAACTGAATCTACTTACTTTAAGACCTGGCTCAAAAATATGGTAGTATGAACCTGAGATTACCTGTGGGAGCAGATTTTCACGAGGCAGACAATTGTTGTCATATTGGTTCATGGACTTGAACCATGATTTTCTGTTTGTTTGCTTTCCAGAGGTCTAACATTGGTATGTTTTCTTTAAAGATACCATATAGGCATGTTGGTAAATATAATGGGAAGAGGAAAAAGCATACCATCTCCCCCTATAGATAGAAATAACTCTTGTGTTTGTATCTAGTAAGAGACTCCGCAGACAGGGCAAGATGATGAAAAAGAAATGCTGTGCTGTAAACAGTGAGCCGTGTTCTGATCCGTTCATTTACATCTCTATTTCTGATTAAACCAAAGAAAGTTAAGAGCTTTTATAAACTCCAGTTTAGGTTATATTTTTTCAAGGATACTAAAGAGAAAGCAGTAGAACTGGAAAACTAGTCTCCTGGTTGCATTATGAGGTTTCAAATGGGGATTGTAATTATCTTTATTTTTTTTTTCCCGGCTACATTTTTTACTCACATCCCCAGTGCTTTAAGAGGAAAGATTCTTACTGGAGTTGGACCAGCTGAATGACAAGCAGAAGCAGTTTATGTAGTACAAAAAAATATAATAGCTTTAAGCCCTCAAACTCTCATCTTCCGCAGTTCCAAGCACTGCCATGGCTGAGTCCTGAGACTTAAATCCTAAATGAGCTTGAGTAACAGTAAAAATCCTTTCAAACCTCCTCTTGAAGTATAAGGTTGTGGTTTCCTTCTGCTACTGGCTTTGGTTTGCTGATTTGGAGTAGATTGGTGGTGCTTTCCCTCAGATGAATGACAGGCCACAGAAATGAATCAAAATACTTGGATTCTTTCGTTGTCTTGCGTGTCAGCTCCTAGTTGCATCTGCTTTATTATCAAAATGTGGAATTTATTTGTTATTAGAACTTGGAATGTGGCACGATTGAAAACCACAGTCAAAGCAACTCAAAGCTGAACTGAAATCTCCTTGTTTCACTCCACAGCAATTGGGTAAAACAGTTCAAATAAAGAAAATTAAGGAACTATTCAGTTACCACATGGCATGTCTTGCCTGTTTACCCCTCCTTTCTGCATTAAAATAGAAAATACCAAAACCTTCACTGTAATACCGCAGTATTTGGAGTTTTCTCAGTGATAAACATTGTGCCACGGCTTTTTGTGCATTTAGACCTTCCTGACAGAAAATTTGCCTCTTGTTTCCTACTGAAGTTAACAGTCCTGCTGGAAACAACGTGCACAGTTACAGTACTGTAGAAATAAAACTAGTCCTAAAACGTTGTACTCTCGGAGAACAGACACCAAAGGAATGTGAGACAAATGGAAGATAATTGGCTGTAAGTATCCGATGCCTGGGAAATCCATGGTGGGAAGCAGTTAAGATGCATTTGGGAGAGTAACAATCAGTATTCATTCCAGTAAAGGCAATTAAGCTAAAACAACAGCAGAAACCAATGTGGTTACACAAAAAGCAGAGTCAAGCACGGGGCAGTATAAGCAAGAGTGGAAGAGTTATGAAAACAACCGAAACCACGCAAAAAAAAAGAATAATTAGAAGAGCAAAGAAAAATAATGATTGGCATCTCAATTAAACCAAAGAACAACCAGCAGAGCTATTCCCTTAGTGACTTTACGTGCATGCTGGTGAAAGGCCCTGCCTTATGCTATTCAACCAGTTCTTCCCAAATGAGAAGAAAAACAGATCGCTTGCTGGAGTCGTCAGCATGTTATTTATAAATGAATTGGGTGTGAGAAGCTACCCTTACCAACCTTTGCTTGCAGTTTACATACATTTTACCCCTGATTCAAAGCTGAGATTTAACTGCCCGTGTTGTTATTTAACAAGCAAAACTGAGAAAATACAGCTGGTTTATTTTAATATGTGTGAGCAAGCCTGAAAGCTATTGCATGGAAAGCGGAGGAGAGAGAATAGCCCTCTGATTCTATTGATGGTCTTAAGTATGTGTTTGGCAAATTACTGATAGTTTTGTGCACGTTCCCGTCTAATTTCGTAGGAAATCTGTAATTTAATCTCTTCGCAACTGAATTTCTTGCTCTCTTTAATTGTTGAGAGTCCCTTCTGCTGATTCTTCAGAAATAATTGTGGTGGTGAAGAAAACACTGCTTTTGCCTTTTTAGCAAGTCATGTTCTCTTTAATTCCTATGCAGACCTCTTCAGGACCAGTTATATAGCTGTTGAGAAAAAACTGTGCAGAATTTCCATGAAACCTGTTGAATCTCTTGTTGCTATGTGATATGAAGGCCTCATTTTCCACCTCTGTGTCCTGCTAGCTCAGCTTAGCAGAGGCGTTAGACGTGGAGCTGCCGCAGTCTCACCATGTTTTGTGGTAGCTTGTGGGGAAATGTGAGTGGATGAGTAGTTCTGTGTTCTGTGACAGAATTGGATAAGCTTCTTTCACCTAACAGTAGACAGATTTTGGAGACTGAAACCTTCAGAGATGGGCTTCAAGCAAAGCTGATATGGAAACTAGAAGACCCTGTGACAGGTGTGAAACCTGAAAGAAAGCTTTGCTGACCAGAGCCCAGAGGCTGTGGTTGGCAGGACAGGAGTTAAATATTAAAAAGCTTTTACTTATAGGCAGGAAAGGAAAAATTTATAGCTCGTAATTACGCCATGAAAAATGTAGTCTGTGATGTTTCTTTCCTGTCTGAGATCTTGGAAGGCTCCCGTTCCTATCTGTCTCTGGGTCTATTGAGTAGAGGGAGTTTCTTCTCAAGGGCAGCAAATGTAAAGCTACTGCAAGATATGGGCAATTCTCCAGCCCGTTTTCAGAAATCTTTCCTCCCTCACACACTAATTAAACAGTTGGGCGATAGGAGGTCAGTAGGGCACAGTGTACCTTTTTTCTCTTTCTTATTTCCTCTCTTGACTTAAATAATTTTGCTGGCAAAAATCAGTGTCTGTAATGTCTGTGAACTCTTCACCCTGCTCTGAGAAACTGGGTCTGTCTTAAAATCTGTTTATTCTTCAGCTTATGAAAGTAGCTGTTAACCAAGCCTCTGGAAACTGAGCTTAGTATAAGGAGTGTGTGAACAGTATTAGTACAAAAACTTATCCTGTGGAGCGGCGGCTTCTTCCAAATCATTGATGAACTAGTAAATGCTCATAAGAAAATAATACCCAACCTGGTTTTTGGAGCCAGTAGGGATGCTGGGGAGTCTGTGATGTGGATGGGGAAAAGGGGGTGCAGAGCATAAGAAAATGTGCTGTTAGGGCATGGAGATGTAGGACACCACCATTTCTGACTGCTGCTGTGATGCAGTGTTCTGGGTATGTGGGGGGGCTACAGGAGACGACTAAAAACGTGGGGAGATGGGAGAGTGGAGTGAGGGCTTGGGAGCATCACTGCGGGCACCTGTCTGTTGTGGCCTTTCTTGGCCTTGAGATGGGGAGCTGGACTGATGCTAATGGGTTCACTGTGGCGGTGGTGGAGAAGTGGCTGTCGTGTGACATCTGTCCTGACTCAGAAAAGTGTTCCTGAAGCTCTAGGTAGAGTTTGGCCACCACTGGCTTAAACCATAACGGCCTCACTTGTTGCATGTATGGTGGAAGCTTGCGTGAGTGGAGTTGAGAAAACTCAGTCCAAAACAGTTTTCAAACATAGAGTTTTCTGAGCTGCACAATCTGTGTTTCATGCTTGCAGTGAAATCTGAAATCCAGAATATGTTTGCATGTTAATTTTTGGTTGTAAATACTTCTTGTAGTTCTGAAATTGTAATTCCAGAGTTTCCCCTGTCAGCAAGCCTAACCAAACAGTGTTACTGACAGCTTTCCAAATACTCTTGCTAATTAAAAGTTCGAAGTTGCCACAGTATCAGAGAAGGAAACAGAAGAAAAACAACAAACTAAAGTGGATAGGGCTTATAAAATTACATCTGTGTGGGATTAAAAGTTAATTGAGTTTTGAGGAAAAAAACAATACCGTTAAAAAGAGACAGGGAGAGTATAAGAAGCTATCTTTACTCTTTCTTAACTACTGGTTTATTTTGAGTGCTGCTGAGCAGCTCATTTAACCAGATACTGCAGTGGTTTCCCTGCTTGCAGAACAGATGTGCCAATATTTGTACGTGGCTCTGAAATGAGAACTTTCTGGATTGGCTTTTGGGTTCCTTGTTGTCTACATGTGAAATCTGTGTTCGTATTTGAACTCTTCTCACGATCTCATAAATTGAGGAGAGAGGTCCTTCTGGCAGGCTTGTCCCTTCCAATTTTGCAGCTATTAACATGATAGACCTGGAGGCACTACAGCTATGGTTTTGAGGATTTGAACTTTAAAAGCCAAGTGCCTGATTGTCATGTGTACAGAGGACAGATGCTCTTTGAGCATCGGTGTCTCTAACTGGATACTCGTGGTTAGAGGCAGTTACTGAGAGCTTGGCCCTTTGCCTTTTTGTGGAATATCCTTGAGAGTATGGGATACTGCTATTGACTGAGGGTCTTGTGAAACAGGGTTACTGGAATAGGTATCAGGGAAGGTTTTTGCAGGTGTGAAAAACATGATCATTGGCAGGCCAAGCTCTCTCAGCTAATTACACAGCACAGCCCTAAGCATTTGCAGAACCGAACAGAACCTGCTGCAGACCGGGGCTGTTGTCACTTGGTTATCTCTGTTGTTTTTCTGATGGCAGTAGAGCTCATGAGATCTGCTTCCTTACAAAACTTGGTTTCTTCTCTCCTAAACATCTTTCCCTGCTTTTGGTGACAGCGATGCCTGTAAGTCACTTCTCGTGCTACAGCATTTATGACTACTGGCTGGAAAAGATTTGAAATACAGGGATGGTTTGAGTGTCACAGAGGAATCTTCAGGACTTTCTTTTCTCAGGAAGTTTAGATGTTTGTGCCCTTCATTCTGGAACAATGACCTTTTTTTTTTCTCCTCTTGTGTTATGCCGTACTCTGAACACCACAGTAGGTGATCATGAGACAGTGGCCATGTCCAGTGTGTCACGTTAAGTGACTGCAAGTCCTTTTCCCTAATTCTTCTGCCAGCTCAGGTAAACAAAATCATTTTTTAGAACTGTTTTGATATGTTGTCTGTGTCTTCCCAGCCTGTAATATGTGCTGTAGCCAGTGCTAATTGGTGCACCAAAATATATATGCTGATTTATTGGCATATTGCTATAAAGAACTAAAGATCTTAGTCTTCCCTGCAGCAGAAGTATTCTTTATCCAGGCTTGAATTTTCTTAAAACTTGAAATTTTGTTATTTTTTTCAGATTTCTTCCAGTTTTTCCACACTTAGTTGAAATTTCCCAGTAACATTGTAAGTTATTTCTGGAAAACTATAGCATAAATTCTAAGTCTTATTTTCTTACAAAATCAGACTGAAGTGATAAAAAATTCCTGTAAAGACAGGATGTAAAGAAATTCCCACGAGCATACATTTGTGCAATCTCTAAGTATGAATATAATGTGTGGGTGTGGATTACAACCTACATAAAGCAGGAAAAGTAGATAGATCACTTCCCTCCATTTCAAGCAGGGTGGAAACCATGTTGATTCATCATCTCTGGTTTCCCCTCGTTCCCCTTAATCCATAGAGGGATTGTCCATGGGCAGTTCTCTGCAACTGCTGTATTTTCAGTTGCATGTGTCTAAGAAGGTCTGGGGTAACTTTCCTGAACATTTCTTGTATGGTGTAATTTGACAGCCCCTCCTTGTCTTGGGGCTAAGGGTAAAATCCAGATTCTGCTGATATTTTTGTTACGCATTTCATCCTAAGATTAGCAAGACCAATCTATCTTCTGGGTTCGGCTATCTTCAAGCTTGATACTGGGCACCAGCAGAGCATGGTGCTGCCCATGTCGCACGTGTCACGATTAGGGTTTTATCTTCACAGATGAGGCAATCTCACTGACTGTATGTGCTCATGGGCGTTAGGTTCAGGCTTAGACTGCTTTTTTTTTTTTCTCTCCTGCAGAACTCGAGGTTTCATGAACAGGCAGTCTTTCTGCTGAGACAACAGATAATAAGTAATACGGTGTGGAGGAATAGGCAGC
Source organism: Tetrax tetrax (assembly GCA_009806455.1). NCBI lineage: Eukaryota > Metazoa > Chordata > Aves > Otidiformes > Otididae > Tetrax > Tetrax tetrax. The sequence continues at coordinate 433,149 of WHYT01016677.1, forward strand.
TTCAGTTTTGTCCACACACTTGATAGTGGTGACTGATGAGAGGAAGGGCACCAAAGGAAGCATTTGATTTAGTACTTTCCACTGGGAAGCTGCTACCCTGAATGAGCCACAAATACCTTGTTTCCTTCCTGGTATTTTCCCACAACGTCCCAGGGAGCAGTAATGGAGCAAATATTGGAGTCTCAGTGGGCCACAGTTTTTCCCAGTGGCACAAGAGGGAATTAAGAAATTATGTTCTGCTCGTTGAAGATGGTGATCTGATTAATAGGCATGAAGAAAGAGTGGAGGCATTGAATGCAGTCTTTGCCTCAGTCTTTAATAATACTGATAGACTTTGGGCTGCCCGGTCCTCTGAGTCGGAGAACCACAAGTATGGGAACACTGACTTTACATTTTTGGACATTGAAATTGTAAGGGACCAGCTGTATCAGCTGAATGTTCGCAAGTCCATGGCGCCTGAGGGATTCATCCCAGAGTCCTGAAGAAGCTAGCAGTTGTTATGGCAGGACCCCTCCTGATCACCTACCAAAGGTCTTTGGAGTCTGGGGAGGTCCCTGCTGACTGGAAGCTAGACAGTGTTATTCCAATTTACAAAAAGGGTGTGAGGGAAGAGCCAGGGAACTACAAACCTGTTATCCTAACAATCCCTGGAAAAATAACGGAAAAGACTATACTAGGTGCTATTTAAAGGTGTTTAAAGAGTAATGCAATCATCAGGCACAGCCAACATGGGTTCACAAAAGGAAAATCCTGTTTAACTAATTTTATATCATTCTATGAAGAGATCACTAGCTTAGTGGATGAAGGGAAGATGGTGGATGTAGTTTTTCTGGATTTTAATAAGGCTTTTGATACTGTTCCGCAACATCACCCTGGACAAGCTGTCAAACTACAAACTGGCTGAAGTGCAGAGCTCAAAGGGTTGCAGTGAGCGGGGCTATGTCTGGCTGGAGACTGGTCACCAGCAGTGTTCCTCAGAGCTCAATCCTAGGGCCAGTGCCGTTCAATATTTTTATCACCGATCTGGATGCAGGAGTTGAATGCCGCATTAGCAAGTTTGCTGATTTAATGTTTCCAGGAATGGGGCATCTGCCACCTCTCTAGGCAACCTGTTCAACACTCTCATTGTAAAAATGTCTCCTTTATATCTAGTCTAAATCTACCTCCTTCTATTTTAAAACCATTACCCCTTGTCCTATTGCAACAGGCCCTCCCTGTTTCTTATTAGTTGATATCCTGAATTTAATAGAAGTATCTTAATACAGCTTAAATGGATTTTACTCTTTATTAATTTGCATTTTGGGACTATAATTGGATCCACTTGTAGGAGTGCAAATAGGGAGCAACTTCATTGAAGTCCCTGGCAAAATCTGTGATATCTTAAGGAGATTTCATTCATAAAAATAATACAACAAACAAACAAATTAAATCCTTGCTGAAAAATAGTTTTCATACTGCCTTCACATAGGGTATAAAAGTCTCAGTATTTTTATTGTTACATTAGATACAGATATGTATACAGCATCAATACATGCTGTATACAACCGGTGTATTCTCTGTGTATTTGCTTTTAGTGCAATAGCATCAATCTTACGAGCCTGGCTCGATCAGTGCTCTGAGGATTTCAGAGAGCCGCCCGACTACCTGTGTTTGCTGAAGGTGCTGGATTACCTGAAGAAGAATATACCCGACTCTGACCCAGAGAGGAGGGCGCAGAACCTCTTAGAGCAGTTCCAGCACCAAGAAGTCGAAGATAACGGTAAGTTTCCTTTCCCTTCTGTCTTTCTGTTCTCCCAGACTGTGTGGTACCACAGGGATTTATGTGGAGTACATTTCATCAGCTCATGCTAATTAACAATATTGTGAGGCTCACTAGTGAATTTTTTATGGAAAAAAAAATATAAATCTCTCTGTATGAGGCTGCAGGTTGTGTGGGATGAAATAGTTGTACAGTGTAGGTGCCTATGCCTATTCATCCTGGGGTTTATTGGGAAAGCTAGCACTTCTCTAATATTTAGCCAAAGCTTTGTTGCTGCAGCAACTAAGTGGTTAATTGTGAGCACACTTCCCATGTCATTGAATTAAAACACACAGCTGCTCTTTAGCTAGTTTTCTTGCTTCAATGCTCCCCCAAGAAAAGCTCAAACCAACAAAAACCAAAATACAGAGCGGCAACAAAATACAGCTTGAGTCACAAGCTTTGTTGTCATGAAGATTTTCTTCCTAGTTACCATCATGACAAAGGAAGTGTCTGTAGCTGTTTTTTCCGTTTTGAGTGGCCGGCTGCTGGTATCCAAGGACAGAGGAAAAACTTACGTTATTGGGGGTCACAATCTACTGAAACAATAGTGAACTGTAGTAACACAAATATGCTATGTGCAGCGTCAAGCCTGACACATACCCTTATCCTGGTCAGAGAGCTTCCTGTGGCATAAGCTGAAAAGTCACAGGAGCTCACGTAGTGTGTGAATGAGAACTAAAATCAACTTCCAGCTTTGGCAGGTGGGCAAGAGGGAATAATTCATGTTATAAAGGAAAAAGGTAATGACAGAAAAGAAACGTTTCATCCCATAAAAATCATGTCTGCCGGATGTTCCAGAAATACCATGTCAATGCATAATACTGTGAAATGCCAAAGTAGCTTGTTTGGTAAGGCAAACATAAAAAGGAGTACCGCACAGAGCCCAGTCATTTTCCTGACTGAACACAGGTAAGTGAACAGGATTGCTAATATGTGCCTATTGATGTTCTTTCCTGGGTTTGGTTACCAGAGGTCAAACAAAGAACGCTCCCAAGAGCGATGTTTAGATTGATCTGTTGTTCAAAGTGTGCAGAAGTTCCCAGCAGCCCTGCTTCTGCATTTGTTTCCTCAAGTAACAGTTGAAAAGGTTATTTTCTGAGTTATGGATGAGCCAATTTGAATGATAATGTTTTCCAAATTGTGGCAAAAAAGAGACTTAATTAGAGTAAAATAAGAGGAGGGGAACATAATCATGGTCTGCAGAGAAGTGTGTTAGAACTGCCACTTACTTTATCAAAGCTCCATCTTTGTTCATTTTGGAGATTTTTCAAAACTCTTAATGTGTTGTCTGCAGTTAAGACTTGCTGATAATTATTGTTCTAAAGCATTGTTATTGTGCTGTGAATTTACAAATTGGCGTCCTAATCCCACGGTTTGATTTGCGTAACCAGACCTCCATTCGGTGCTGCCGTCAGCCGTGCCAGTAGATTAGACTGCAGCAGCAGGTACATGGATAAAAGCTGTTCCTGGCCTTAGTGCCTTGTAGCTTGAGCAATATAAAGCAAGGCGAGTCTGTCAGGGACTGAGAAGCGTTAATGTCTCAAACGTTGTTGTGGCTGTGGCGCAGGGTGCAGTCTGCACAGGGGAGGTGGAGGTGGCATGGGGTACGTGCAGCTCCCCAGGCCCCCTGGTAACGACTCACCAAATGTGGCCAGGGCTCACGCATCTGAGGAAGGGGCTTCCGACCACCCCTCACGTGCGCAGAGGACTCAGAACTCTCTGGATCCAGACCCATCCCAGTCTTCAAGGGGTGGAACTGGAGGTGGGGGTGAGACTGTGAAAGACACTGCCTGAGGGAGCCGCGTGGTGAAGCCCCATCTTTGGCAGAGGTTGTGGAGCAGGGAAAGAGACTGACGCAGCAATTGAATGAAACCCGTTCCCAAATTGCTGTGGGAAACATGGATATAATTTCTGACCGGGGAAAGGAATTAGAATTGCTAGACCCTTTTGAAGATTTAGAGCACGTACAAGAGAGACCTTCCCCTGGAACAGAGGAAGCTAAAATGTGATCTCTAATAAAAAACAGAAGCTGTTGATGGTGGTGATGGAGGAGCTCAACCAGTCACTATTCATACCATTCCCTATTCCCCTCCTGATTTGGCTAAAATTCAGGGAAAATATTCCCAGGGACTTAGGGAGATGGAAACTGAATATATGGGGAGGATGTCTCTCACTGGGGGTGACCATATTTTGTTTCCTGAAATTCCAGCAGGTGTTCTGGAGCTTGATCTGTTTCGGGGTGTGGGTGTTTGATCTGCCAGCTGTTGGTATGCGATTGTTCATCCCGTGCCAGAGTTGTCCCCTTCAGGGACTGTGTTGGGGCCCTAATGTGATCGTAAACCTACCATGGTGATTAACAGTTGATTATCGACTGCGAAATGCCAGTGCAGGCCCCTTCTCTGCTGCTGTACCTAACACAGCCAACTTCATTGCAACTATACAGGAACAAGCCCACCAAATGTTAGCAGCTATCAATGTAAGAGAGATGTGTTTTGTGGTTCCCCTGCAAGAAGCAGACAGAGATGGTTTTGCTTTCACATGGGAAAGCAGGCAGTTTAGTTCTAGGGGCCTTCCACAGGGATACTGTCATTCACCAACCTCTGCTCACTGTGCGCTGGCGCAAGAGCTTGCCCAAACTACTCCCGGGGAGGGGGTCAAAGTGTGTCAGTATGTCTAAAAGAGGTAGGGGGAAGGTGTGGAAATACCAAACAGTAGCAGAAGGTGGGGGATGCTCAGGTGGGAGAGTTGTTAGCAATTGGGAGTGTGATAAGGAGAAATGTGGAGAACAGGGAACCAGTGTTTCTGTATACAGACTCATACACTGTATTTAAGGGATGCATTGAGTGGCTGCCTTTCTGGGAGCAAAATCAGTGGGAAGTTAATTGAGTGCCTGTGTGGCAAAGGGAAAAATGGGAGGCAACCCTAAATACTGCTAAACAGGGGACTCTTGGTGGGATGAGTGGCTGCACATCGAAAGGGAGATTGCCCAGCCCACATTTGGAACATCATTAAGGGGCTGAAGCTCTGGTTTAGTTACCTACCAAAAACACAGTCGATTCAATCGGATAGTGGTAGCGACTTTACTGCTGGGGTGGTTCAGGGATGGGCAAAAGATGAGGAAATAAATTGAGTATTCCACATCTCCTACTATTCTCAAGCTAATGGGATAGTGGAAAAAACAAATGGATTATTCAAGTGTGTCCTTAGACCTCAGGATTCCAGGTGGCCTGTGTGACTGGCCAATGCCTAGCAAAAGGGAACAATCGCTGGGGGGTAAATGGCACTGCCTTTTGCCCCAAACCCCCTTAAAGATCCGGTGAAACCACTCCACTATCCAGGACAAGCTGTCTTAGTAGATTCCGCTCAACTTCTGTGCCTGGATGGCCGCTGACACCAATGGAAAAGACCACCAAGTCAATACCAGGTGGATTGTGCCACCCTTCTAAAACTGTTTTGTTCAGAAACCTTTGTGGGCCTTGTGTTTACATTGTTACCCTTGGTGGTTGCTTGTGTTGTTTGTTGGATTCTTTTTGTATGTTATAATAGAGTGCAATGTTTTGGAAAACCCTTCTCTTCACCTTCACCATCTTCAGGGAGGGAAGAGGAAATGGGGCTCCAAATCTTGCCTGGGAACTAATTCAGGAATTGGTATGCATCTGAAACCATATTAAGCAAGGAGTTTGTGCTGAGATTCATTAATCTTAACCTCTCCAAATTATTAGAAAATAAGTTAAATACAGTCGTTAAGAACTGTATCATCAGTTGTACTTGGGGCCCATATTCCTTATTGGCCTTCACCCCTTGAAACAGAACCTTTTTAGATACAAATTCCTAATTGCCCAGGCAAAAAACCATAACATAGATACATAGGACTAGATACGAGTGAATCTGGTCTGTCAAACATATGATGTATGGAGACACTCATCTCGGTTGTCCGGTTGATGAGGGAAATGTTGAAATCCCTTCCCTGGAATACTCTCAATTAACAAAACAGATTAACGTTGGCTATGTTATTGTTAAAAGAACAAGGTGAAATGTTAAATCTTACTGATGGAGAATGTTTGAATATTGTTATAATGTTGGGCTGTGGGCTCTTGTTTTTGATAGCTGGCCTTGCTATTGTAATTTCTTTCTTTTTGTCTTCTCTCTTCTCTGTCCTCTATCTATGTGTGAGAATCACCACCATGGAGGAAGATAATATGGACAACGTTTGAGCCACGGTGGTGGTGTTAGGGACTGAAAGAGTTAATGTTGGCCTGGGCCCTGACAGAGTCAGAGAGTGCAGGTTCAGAAGGGGCATGTGGTTGCTCTCGGTGAAGTCAAGAGGGCAGCTGGGCTTTGAGAGGGCTAAATGGATCAGAGTGATTTGAAGATGATAAGATACTTGAGTATAAGAGTGTTCCAGCTTCCTGGCACTAGGGAGAAGACTGGTTACACATTTATGAAGGTGAGAGAGAAAAAAGAAAAAGAGGCATGAAAAAAGAAAAGGAAAAGCTTGCATTGCACTCCAAGGCCTGGTTTTTAAGGGCACTGTGAGGTTTTTAGTGGTGTTGCAACTCAGCAATGAGGGTTTTCAGTTGACTTTAAGGGCTGAAAGGAAAATGAAGAGTTACAAAAAGAGGAAAAAGTGTGACTCTTGTAACAGTTAAATAGAAGTCCATTTAATTATGTGTATTGTTACAAAACGGCCACAGAAAAATAATGCTGGAACAGAGGTCTCCATTTATCGCATTTAACTCTGTCAATAAGTTGTACAATTGGAATGTACAGATGGAAATCTGGATACAGCCTGTAATTATAATTTGTTGCGTCAAAACTGCAGCAGTTTACATCCATTATTAGGTTTTGCTAATGAATGAGAAAAGGAAAAATGAAGTACTTTTTAAAAGAATGATGAAGTATTACTTTATCTGCTTTTGTTGCTTTAATGTGTGTTCTGCTTTAATTGGATGTGAAGTATTGCATAACATACTCTGAAATGCACTGCTTGTTTTTGTTAATGAAATCTCACCAGTAGTAAATTCAGTATTTATTGTTAGTCCATTTTTTTTTTCCTCCCTTTTTTTTGGAGTTACTGTTGCCTTACAGTAAAAGGGACTAGGAAGAGGATTTATTTTTAGGGATTTTCTGTTTGACTTCCTCTTCTGCCATGGGAAACAAGGGCATGTTTCTTTGTCTTTTAATGTGGCTTTGTTCCCAACCTGTGGGAGCTGAAAGGTGACATTGGAACATCTGTGAAATCCCTTCCCTTCTGCACTGGATCCGGTCGCTCGATGAGGACAGCTCTCCCCTCTCACCTCTTCACTGGTGCCCACTGCAAATTTAGAGGAAGTATTCAGCTGAATACTGTAGGTGCTCGTTGTATTCCCTTTTCTTGGAAAAATTCCCAGAGAGGGAAGGTGAGAGATGCTGGAATAAACTCGTCAATATAGCCCGTGTAACCCTGCGAAGGCACAAATCTGGTATCTCCTTTTATTTCCACACATGGGAGATGAAGTCCTAGATATAAGAGCATTCCTAATGCAGTGTTTTGGGGATATAATTGCAGTCTCATCTCTTTGCAGTTTGATTTTTTTTTTTTTTTCCTCCAGATTATAAAATGCATAAACACTGAAAATAGATTAACAAATCTGCAATATTAATACAGACTTTTTGTTGGGGTGATGGTGTGGTTTTTTTTCTCTCAGAAGAACGGTTAGCGAATGGGTTAAGTCACTTCTCAGCTAAGGGACCCTGAACAACTCAATTCTCTCTAGCTCTATTTCTTTTTCTTCCGTCTTTTCGTTGACAATTTAATCATCTAGTCATCATTTTTCTCACTAAAATACACTGCACAGTGAGGCCATTACATCAGGCAGGACCCTTTGGGCATTCTGCTGTAATATATACAGTGATGTTTTAAAATAAACAAACATCTGCTTTCATGCACTGTTTGCTGTATAAATTTACTAAGTCATGTTTTCTGTCCTGGACAGATGGGTTGCATAGCACTTCCCCCTGTAACCTAGATGATGAAGAGGAACTGGAGATCAACAATCCAGAAGAATTCTCTTTTTTCCAAGAAGACCTTGTGGCTGAACAGTTGACATACGAGGATGCAGTATGTAGAGTATACGTACCAGTTGAAATGCTAGGGGAAATAGTGCTGGGCTTCTAATTTTTTTTTTTTCTTAAGTTATGTCAATATAAGTATAGTGTTCCAGGACAGGTCTGTTGCTGGGGCACAGAACATAGCTCTACTTGATTGTCCAAACTTGCTTCATTCATTGGGCTTTTTCCTTCAGTCACTATGAAGTTTTGGTTTGGTTTTTGGTTTGTTTTTTTTCTTTTAAAAAAAAAAAAGTGTGAATGTATATACTCTGTAGACTTTTTTTTACAGTTTCATATTTGTCACCTGCAAAATAGCACATTTTGACTGTATTGCTACCTCACCTAAAGATGTATATGTACTCTTAACCGTAGTGCTTGGATTTGGTTTATCGGTATCAATCTCCTTCAAAATATCATTATATAAAAAACTTTCCTCTTGGTTCTGTAACTGATATAAAGGTGTCTCTTATTTTCTCAGTACTATTTAGCTGACAGTTCTTTTAGGGCATCAAGCCTTTAAAGAATATGCTAAACTGAGTATTTTAAACTAAGAGAAAACAAGTATTTATCTTTTAATACTGGATTAGAGGGTGGATTAGATCCAGTTTGTACTGTAAACGTACATTTCTTCTTATGGACAATAGAGATTTAGGAGAATCCTACTCTGTTTCATTCTAGAAACTCTTCAAGAAAGTTGTCCCCTACCACTGTTTGGGATGCATCTGGTCTCAAAGGGACAGGAAAGAAAACAAGCACCTGGCACCTACCATCAGAGCCACCATCTCTCAGTTCAATGCAGTTACCAAATGCGTTGTCAGCACTATCCTGAAGAACAAAGAACTCAAAACACAGCAAAGAGCCAAGATCATTGAGAAGTGGATTCACATTGCACATGTAAAGCATTTATTCTATCTAGACTGCTTAATGTTCCTTGTGTGAGTGCCTTGGAGTGAAGGATTTGGGAGGGGAGAAAGAGGTTGTATGCATTGGTCCCGGGCCAGTGAACATCTTAACTCTAATTCTATTTTTGACTGACTTTCTTTGTAATAGCAGATGAAGTATTGTCTTTCCTCTCCTTTGCTTCTTCCCCACCATGGTCTGATGCTTGTCGCTTCACGGGGCTGGGAGTGCTAATTAATGGGTGAGGCAGATACTGCGTCTTGCAGATGGGGAGTGCCATATAATTGATAATGTAACATTTATGGTAAGATGGGTATAAATTCAGCCTGTTCACTTCCCTGGGAAGAAAATACTACTCACATCAGTAAAAGAGGTGAAGTGATGCTTGATATTATCCAAAGGTTAGACTTCTTTTCAGAGGAAAATTTAACAAGAATAGAGTAGGACTGGCAGTGGTGCAGGCAGTGCAGAGACAGTCAGAATGAACTTTGCACTTACCTGCTTTTGGCCAGTCGTGTTCAGTCAGTGAGCATCATGCTCTCTCTCCTGCATCTATGAACACATGGGAGTTGAAATCAGATGTGGTGGAAGACAGCACAATTGTTTTCATGCGTTTATATATATATGTGTGTGTGTGTGTATGAAAGTAAAGTAAATAGAAGGTTTTAAGTAAGTGCAGACAAAGCTAACTTACTTCTATGTGGAAAAAAATGAAACTATTGTTTGCACTCTTTTGTTTTGAAAAATTCTTGAGGCTGAAAATTTGTTTGCCTACTGAGTGATTTACAGTTTACATTAGGTACACAAACCAGCTGGTTTGGAGGGAGCAAGAGGCAAAAGCGCTGACCAGAAAGAATAAGTAGAGTTACAATATGGTAGCAGTCTCCTTGTCTTCTTACCTTTCTGCTTTATCATTGTCTCGCATGTTTCTTTAACACATTTTTACTCTTTGCTTCAATTCCTTTGTCTTGTAGCAGATTAGGTGTTCTTAATCTTAGCATGAAAAGGTTTTCCATGCCTTCTTTACATAACTCTAGTGTGTTAATGTCTTAAACTTTATCTTTAATATTTTGCAGTAATCTTTTTAACTCCCCTTCAGAGCACTGGGCTGCTGGCACTAAACTAGATCTCTCTTTTGAAGAGAACATGAAAGCACTTTCATACGGATATGTGTTGACTTTTTTCTTGAAAATCACATGGATTCTTTCAGAGCTATACAAAACAAGCAGTCATAAAAAGCTCAAGCCAAACAGAGGCTTTCCAACCTTGACAAAGCACTTCTATGCTTCCAGAGGCAGTATTGTTAGTCCTGGCACCTCGGGTCTGGCAACTGCATGGTTCAGGAAACTGGTATGGGGAAATAGTCTTTCAGCTCTCTTCTGGCGCTTATGTTGACTTGTTTTTGTTATCATCTGATGGCTGCTTTATAGCCTGTGTGAATGGGCTAGGAAGCTTGCTGCCTGTTTTCTGTAGGCAGATCTTTAAGTTGCAGGCAGTACCAGCTAAAGGAGCCTTTATGGGACATACTGGTCTGGGTGAGCAAGTACGGAGCAGCATCCTGCTCATCATGTGCCCTGTGATGGAGGCTTCCACAGGGAAGCCTGGGGAAGCCAGGACAGGCACCACTCTCCTCGTACTTGTTCTGTGGATGGAGAACTTTGTTCTCCACCTCTGTTGATTCAGTGCATCTCCCTTTGCTTAATTCATACACAGAATTAAATATGCCAGTCGTAGCTAAGCACATGAAAAATGCATGTGCACGCTTTACAAAATAATTGCACGTGTAGAACAGCTAGTTGTATGTGTACTTAGCTGCCTATTTCTGAAGAAGGTCCCTTACTTTGTGCATGCAAATGAGTGTTTCGAATAGTTAGATGTCTGAATTAGAAAATAATCCACTCATTAAAATGCAGTTATTCACTGACAACTAATTCTGTAACTTAGCAGCATGGAGTTTCATGTTTGTTATTGGTTTGTGACTTGTAAACCAAGAAACTGGATGCAAAAGATAAACTGAATACTTTTTCTAACTGCTAGCCCTCTCTGCTCCACCTAGATCTGAGATTCCTAAGCAGGAGCAGCCAAGTTCACTCACACAATATTTTCTTTAAAAATAAAAAGTAAAATGAAATCATTAATATCCTGTTATACTTAATTTTTTTAAAAATCAAAGTTACTGCTGCCCAGGATTCTTTCTGGTTTTGCCCTTATGAAGAACACAGCATGAAACAAAATTATTCAAACCAGTCTTAAAAATTCTTCTCATACAAATGAAAGCTTGCTGAAGTTTAGCCTGCAGTCAGTTATCGAGAACACAAAATCCAATGTTGAATTCCTAATGTGCTTTAAATTATACAACGTGCAGTTAAGTCAAGATGGTTCCAAATTGGATCTTCCAGTCCAATTTCCTGTTGTATTTGAAAAAAAAAAAACAACTGCTGAGAACTTGTGCCTCTAAATCCACGTCCTCCCAAATCTGAATTTCAACTTGTACATAAAGAAGAGTCTTATTCTTAAATGTGTTGGTCTCTAAAGAAGAGCTATTATGTGGCTACTCTGGCCCCAAACCATGCAAGAATAGCTTTCGGGTTTTGTGTCCTACTACATGATTTTGAACTTGGTCTTTCTCTTGCCTAACTGCCAACCTGCTTCAAGCGCTGTCTGCTCAGTCTTCCTAAGCCACACTTTGTTAAATGTAGCCTCCTAAGTGGCGCACAGATTCCTGTTTGTTTGTTTATTTATAGCCAAATAAATGGGAATAAATGTACTTGCTTTAGTTGTTCAGTCAATTTTAATGCAACTCATGAGCAGAGTTGCTGGTATGTTAAGGTCTGACTTTTGTTTATGCTAAGGCTGCTTTACATTTGTTCAGCCCTACAAAGGAAATAAATTATGTCTATTTTCACTGTAAGGATCCTTTTCATAATCAGCATTGTTAGTGTAATAATCAGCCCTGTAGAAACTTGCAGAAGCAGGATTGTAGTTTGAATACGTTCTTCTCTACATCCAGCAGTCAAATTGGCGTGTGTTTTGTCTGCTTAATTTGCATGTGCAGGCACCTGTTTGTGTGAGCTTGTATTTGCAAGGGTTTCTTCAGCCTGTGGTGCCCCTGCTCTAGTTCATGAACCACCAACAGATCTACAGGAGTTCCTTGCAGAGTCACAGGCCAGACTTCTCCCTACTTCTTGCTTCCATCTGCTTTACTAGGAATCTGTGCTATTTTTTTGAGAATTAATTTTTTCGGTATCTTTTTCCATCAAAGCTTTTGCCACAGAGAAGCTGTGTAAGAGATGTCTATGAACCAGTCTCTCAGTTAGGATTTGATCCCTACTCTGGTATACCAGAGTTGGGAAGGTTTTTCTCTTTAATAGTGTGCACATACTTGAATAACAGGTTATTCCTTTGCATGTCTTTATTTTTTAATTGACACTTAGATGATTGAGAGTTTACATTTTAAATACCACATACAAAGAGGCAAAGCGTGGTTTTTCCCCCAAAGGGTAAAAGGGATTGGTAACTATAAAGAGCTTTTTAAGAAGTGTAACATTTGTGCTTTTAGCCTGGCTTAATGGACTCAGTTCCACCTTTATTTTTACTAGAACTGAAAGCTGTAACACTGCAACATCACCAGAAATACATGAAAGTGAGGAAAACAAGATATAAGCGCCAAGGCCCATAAAGTGTTTGGTGGCTAGAGGGAGGAGTGATATTTTTGATGCTCAATATTTGTACAGCTGCCTGCTTAGCAGTGAGAATGTGTAGCAAGCATGACACCGGTCAAACAGAAGAGCACTAACATATTTGTAATGCTCACACTTAATGCTCCTGTATTTCTAACCGCTCCTTTCACAGGAATGTAGGATCCTGAAGAATTTTTCCTCCTTGAGGGCCATCATTTCAGCACTGCAGTCCAACCCCATCTATCGGCTAAAGAAGACCTGGGCGTGTGTTCCAAAGTAAGTCTCCCCTCCCCGCTCCTGTGGCTAGCACCGAACAAAGGCAAAAAGCTCAGTGCTCTTTTTTTGGCTTGTTCTTCTCAGTCTTCCCATTCTGCTCCTTCATGGACATCTGTTCTCTTAGAAAAACTTCATTCCTGTGAGGCTCAGACCCATTTTTTGGGTCCAACTGCTGTGAGCTAGCTACTCACCCAGCTCGTGCGCTTTGCTCTCAGAAGGTCAGCAGAAGGGCAACATGATACTCGCTCTGTTGTCTTCTCTCCCATGAAGCTGGAGGAGGTCCAGGTTGCTACAAACCCTCATTAATCCTCTCCTAGTCCTGACATTTCCTTAAAAGATATCCCCAAACTACAAAACCCAAATCTATTGAAGGCAATATTTCTTCCAGGGGAATACTCTTTTGTGCAACTGGCATATTTACTGCATGCCAAACAGACACTAGAAATCTCTGTGTAGGAAAGATGGAGTTCTGCTCGTTTGGTTTGGGAAGAATAGATTTCTTTCCTTTGCCTCTGATAAACATGAAAAATGTCACTGCAACGCAGTATACTTCTGTGTTTCCCCTAGAGAGAGGTGGGTCTTTCCTTCTGCTGCCCGGTGTTCCTGCTCCTGATCAAAATACTGGCATCTTGTGCTTATAATGTTGGGTAACAGAAAGCGACTCGTATACTTAAACGCTTCTAGCTTTCCAGAGGGGAAAAAATGAAGTACTTGGGATACCTATCACAACTGTTTTTCTGTTCCTTTGTATCTATTTGCCCACTTTCTTAGGACAATCTGATGCTCTGCAGCATGACTGAAGACTCTGCTCAGGGTCTCTGTACCTATGGCATTTCTTTGTCATGCTAGGAGCACCAGAAGATCTCGGGAAGGTTCCTAGTAGATGCATTTTGGTGGTGTTATTTTTTTATATGCCCAATGGTTAATGATTCATGAGAAAAAAAATAATCTGCTCTGATTCAGAATGCTTACTAATAATGTAAATGATAAAATCTTTTCCTGTACAGGGACGTAATGCTGATGTTCGAAGAGCTGTCAGATATCTTCTCAGATCATGACAATTACTTGACAAGTAGGGAGCTGCTAATGAAGGTGAGAATTAGCTTGAGTTGCAAGGCTTGTGATCTCAATCAAAACTGAGGTTAGCCATTTTTCTAACCAGCTGCCAGAGTTCATCTCTTCATGAACTACTGTATGTGGTGCTTCAGGGAAGACAGGTCTGTAAAACCTGTGCTTTTCTGCTGGGATGAGAAGTGATTCCCTTGTTCCTCAAAGAACCTATACTAGCACTAGCCTGGAACAGCTGAGGTTTGCACTGGTGACTGCAGAGCAGCTCCAAGTGCAATTCTCAACTGGGTTGCACCACTGTAGTGCTTTTGACTTCACTGGAACAATGCCACTCAGCTTCAGCTGAGGAATTAAACTAAGATGTTTATCTGACTATCCCGTACCTTTCTTGGAATGAGAAAACAGGGCTGGGAATTTTGAAGGAACAGACTTCCTGCTCTGTGTGTGGCCAGATGGACAACAAAGCAGGCTCTGTCTGGAACAGTTTGACTTGTGTGCTCTCCTGGGCAAACCCCAAGCAGCCCAGGAGCTTGAAAAGAGGGAGGAAGAATAGCAGGGAAAGGTTATACTCAGTAGAAATGAGGAAATGTTTGTGCCAGTTTTTTCTTTTTAAATTAAAAAGTGTCTGTAAACTAGCTAACCAGTTTACTTTTTGGCAGTTCTGTGCAGTCCATCTGGCATTTGTACCTTACCCCTCTGCCTTGGTATCTGAAACACTGTGTTTCACTCAGGAGTGATGGCTGAGCACATCCAAACCTGTCAGTTGCTTTTGCTTATCATCCATTTATCAACATCTGTAGCTAAATTTTAAAAGGTGAGGCAATAATAAGCATAGAGGGAAAATGTTTGTTCAGAATGGCTTATTTAACTAAATATTACAAAGACAAAACAACTCAATCCGAGCCCAGACCTTCTGGCTGCCAGCAGATCAGTCTCTCCAGCTGCCCTAAGTGGATTTGCAAAACATTTTGAAAGCAGTAAGAGGAGAAAAATTCCACAGAATTGCTTGAACCTCTCTCCTACGTCTCATCTTGGACTGTTTTGAAACAATTGGAGGATTAACGTCCACTGAATCCTTAAAGTCTTTGTTTTCTTTGACTATAAATAGCTGCTCTAGGGAAGCAGTGTTTGACCTTGCCTATCCATCCTGCAAATTTAAGTGTAGAGCAGACAAAATGCCATATGAAACAGGATGGCCGGCATGGAGAAGGGAGCACTGTGTTCTCTCCTCCCCAAACAACAGCTCTGCTGCGAGCTGCACTTCTACCTTCTGTGCCTGGCCCCCAGCTGCTGTTAGAGAATCTCGAGTTTACCTTTCAGTACCTTGAAGGCACTGAGACAACACTCCTTTTTCATTTGCTCCTGTTCTTCAGCTGAGGAAGGAAATGCAGTTTGACCGATCTGTTCAGTAACCGCGATTGAGAGAAGTAAACGTTGAAAAGAGGATCTCTACAAGTGCAGGCTATTGTTTTGTGCCGCTTAAAAGACATTGATAATGATTCATGCCCCATCTATCAGACCACTGTAAAAAACAGTAACATCCTGTGTGGATCCAGGGAAATAAAGGCTACAGATCTATTGTGAAATAGCTCATCCATTCATAGGAAAGCTTGAATTGTGGAGATGAAAACCTGTTCCTTCCATTTCTTGTGTGGTTTTGGATTAGTCGATGAGCCGCAGAGGGTAGTTGCTGGATCTCTATGTTGCGGCATAAGAAAAACCACGAAACATTACATAAGACAGAGATGTTTACTTGTAGCAGTCCCAATTAGGAAACCAAATGGAAATCCTGAGATCAAGTGTCAGGATACACCTAAAGTATTTCTAAGCTTCTCTGATTTTAAACTCTCACACTTTCAACAGCACTTGGCTTTGGCCGGAGTAGAGCTGTTTTGCAGAAAAATTCCCTTATGGTCATCTTGAGGGATTTTGTCCAAAATTCCCCGTCAGTGTACAAGTCCCAGAAAGTTAGTATGTGTACGTATACACGCATGTACCTGCACAGCAAATATTTTTGCTGGCCTAGCTTGCCTGTTTAAAGGTACTTGCAATTATTTTACACAAACATAGTTGCCAGCTTACCACTTAGCTCTTTTGTTAATTGCCTTTTAATTCCCTTACAGGAAGGAACATCTAAATTTGCAAATCTGGACAGCAGTGTGAAAGAAAATCAGAAAAAGACCCAGAGACGACTGCAACTTCAAAAAGATATGGTATGTGTGGGGTCCTTCTACTGTTTTTGAACTAGTAACACGATTAAGCCTAATTGGTGAATTATATAAGAAGCAAGATCTAGAAAAGTATTTTAACAAAGTGAGCGTGCAGTAGGTAATGCTCTTGAATGTGCCCTCTGTCAAGCAAAACAATCACATCAGTGCTATTGATTGATACAAAGCAAGTGAACCAAAAGGTTTAGACTGAATATGCAGCAACGTTTGTCCCTGTAAATGTGCCCCAAGCTGTATCTCCCTTATGCTGTGCGTCATAGTAAGCAGGTAATACTGTGTGTGTGTGTGTATATAATGCAAAGTGTATATAATATAGAGAGAGATGATCCCACGCAGACAGACACCTGTGTATATAAACGTTACATACAGCACATGCAGCTGTACGGCCTGTGCTGAGCTGCCAAGCTGTAACAGCGGTGGGTTTTAGTGCAATTCAGCTGCCCTTTTACTGCAGTAACACCTGCCTGCGCACCGAAATGCTGGAGGAGATGGACATGCAAAGCATCAGCATAGCCAGTGCATTCAGTGATCTGATGCTGGGAATGCTCAAAGACTTCAGGATTTCAGGATCGGTGGACGTACGCAGGGGCCACGTTATGTTCCCTGGCACCAATCTTCCCTTCTCCCCTGCGAGGGGATAACGGTGTATAGGCTTGCTGCTTCCATCCCCTCTTGCATTTGCTTCCCATCCCAACCAGCTGTTGGATGGACACGGAGCCAAGGGTTTGAACTTATTCTCAAGTCTCACAGAAATTTACGAAACCTGTCATATAAAAGAGTAACAAATGATGAATATAAATGTGTGCATCATTTTCAGCTGTCTTGTTTCTGCCCTGCAAGAAAGAACTCCATTAACTACTCTTGTTACCCTTTAGAGAGAAATATGGGGAAAGCCATACAATTTTCATGTAGTAAAATACATAATGTAAATACTGGAATTCTTATGATAAAGAAAATGAGCTCAGGCCAGAGTAGAAATCTCCTTTTCAGAGAAGCTCGTGAAACTTCTGGCATACCAGCTTGAAAATTGCAGACTTCTACAGAGATTGCTTTGTAAAATGTGTCCAGTTTCCAGTCTGCTGGTGAAAATGACTTTTGTCTCAAAGTTGGCAAAGGTTTAAAAGGACAAGGGGAGAGAAATCTGGGATAGGGAGGCAAAAGTGCTGAATGTGATGTTTTGTTTGTCTATTTGTTTGACTGGAAAAAATACGAATCCTTTTGGATGGCAGAAAGAAGCATTTTCTTCACAAGTATAGAAACAGCCTGAACTGACTGTCAGATGGTATAACGACGTCATTAAGTGAGAATCCTCTGGAATGAAGCAGAGTGAACTGCTCACACAGGCTAGCCAGGACCATTCCTCAGCTCTTGCTCTTGTAGCAGGTAACTGAGGGACCCTGTCCCTGCTGCTCTGCTCTTCTTCCACAGACAGGATTTCCTGGTCACCCACTGTTAGAAGTCAATGTATGGTGGCAGTATCATGGTACAAAACCACTTGGCAATATCTGTGAGAGCATCCCACTCTCGTTAGAAATTGCCTTAAATTCTAGATTAGACACTGAGGATGATGTAATGAAACAAAACATAATTTGTAAGACCACTCTTTGGTTAAGCAGACTACTTTTATTTCTTTTTCTTATATAGGCATATTCTAGCATTCTAACTATTATGGTTTCTCAGTCAATTAATCCAACATTGCTCTGATCATTTCCAGGGAGTAATGCAAGGCACGGTACCTTATCTTGGTACCTTCCTCACTGATTTCATTATGCTTGACACAGCCCTTCAGGACTACGTCGAGGTAATTTGGAGCAATTTTTTGCATCCTAAATATCCTGTCTGCCTTCCCAGCACTGAGTGTGTCTGGTTTTGTCTCTTCTATTGGGTTCTTGTGCACTTAAAAATGGAGGAGCCTGTTTTAAAAAAAAAAAAAAAAAAAAAAAAAAGCAATATGGAGTTTTATTAGCAACAAGAACTTTGTGTGAATGCTTTTTGAGCATTCTTGTATTGGGCTTTTCTTCTTGGGCAGATTGCCATTTAGGCCATGAGGACAGATAGCCTTTGGAAGCTCAGATAGACGAGTGCTGTGGTTTATACCAGATCTGGAAATGGGTATTTTTAGAAGGTTCTTGCTATGGGCAGGTCTGTGCTTTACATTAGCCTTACTACTTCATCTCGTTTGTGATTAAATTCAACTGAGCATGTGCTCTTCCACTCTGATCCTTTCTCTTGCCTTCCAACAGGATGGCCTGATAAATTTTGAGAAGAGGCGAAGGGTAAGTTGAATATTCTGTGGTCTTTAGTTTACTGATGCCCTCTTCTAGAGCATTGTCTTGGCGAAGCCTGTTGTCTTTGCTCAGCCATATACTACAGCTGCTAATTTTAATGCAGGTTTGTGAGGGAAGAATAGATCCCTGAAATGCTGTGAACCTCTGCCAGACATAAAGGGGTGGCACAAGAAGAGAACCTACCTTTTAGATATGTACAATAGGGGAAGAGGAGCTACAGGCCACTTCCTTCTGTGGGATTTACATGCCCTCCATTTGGTGTTCACAGGAACACGTTACACGTGTGTGTCCTGCGTGTTGAGGGTGCACCAGACATGGTGGCATGAGACCTTTGCTTTCTAGAAGATAGAATTTGTAAACATCTTCCTTCTGCTGCAGTAAACCGTCTGTAGGTAAAAGGCTGCAGAGAGGGAACTAGGAACACGGGACTGGGAAATAAATGCTGTCAGTCCTTCCTTTTGGTCTGATCCTTGTTGGTCAGAGATAAGCAACTATGTGGGAGTAAAGGTACTAGGGTTACATCTGTCTGAAAGAAGTCGTGCCAAATCTCCCTTCTGGGGTCTGAAAGCAGACTTGGATTTGGCTGTGGTGGAGCCATTTCCTTCCCTTAACTGCTCCCACTTCTCAGACTTGCCTTGTATGTGTAACTGCGTGGCTCCAGATACTAATGAGATACACGAGCTTCTCCATGGCCATCGGCCCAGCTTCACACAAACCAGTGGGAGAGCTGCCCTCTGAACCACGCTGACTACTCAGCTCCAGTCCTGCATCCTGCTTCTATAACCTGCTCTAACACGAGGGGTTTGTAAGAATTATTTTGGCAAAATGTGTCTGGAAGTGGCATTACAGAACAGTAGCGCGTTGTAGTCGATGTGTACTAAGGGCAGCATTTTATATTTCTCTCATGCAAGTTTGAGTGCACAAAGTGCTAAGCCAGGGAGGGTCAGACTCCGCTTTCATCGCAGACACCCTTCATTATCACCTTTGTTTGCTGTCTGAGAATGACCTAAGTACACAGTGTGATCCTTCTCTCAGAGCTGGCCTGGCCAGCATGGGGGTGAGCGGGTAGGGTAACTTACAGAACTTTTGACCCTCTGCTACCCTTATTGCTAGAGGGACAACTGGCAGTGCTGCCGCTCGGTGTGCTTGCACTGGCGTGACCCTTTGGGTAGTACTTGGGAAAAGCTCTGTGGTGAAGTGTGCTTCCTTGTATTTGTCTTCTAATTTGTGCACGTCTGATAAAATGTTCACATTTCAATGCACATTAGATGCTCGGGGGGAAAAAAGTCTTAATTGTTTGAAAAACTGGTTCTTGATATAGTCGGTTACTCAACTGAAACTGAACTTCAGGTCAAACAAAGTTTGTCCTGGATCTGCTGCTGCACATGTTTAGTGTGTGAATGAGTCTGTCTGGCTTTATTGTGTTTTCTAATTAGAATTCCTATTTTATTATTTCTTTTCTTAGGAATTTGAAGTAATTGCCCAAATTAAGCTCTTGCAATCTGCATGTAACAGCTATTGCATGACACCAGACCAAAAATTCATGCAGTGGTTCCACAGGCAGCAGAATTTAACTGAGGAGGAGAGGTAGGTTATCGGTCCAGCTAGCAAAGCAGGCTTTTCTTACCCCACACCCACCTTGCACATCGGTTATGTCAGACTTCAGCTCTCCTCTTACAGGAACTTGCACGTACGGCTGCTTGAGGAGAGTGGAAATACATCTGCCTTCTTCTAAACAGCTGTAGAAAACCCATTGAACACTTAGCAGGGTTTATTTTTGAGACTGGAAATCAGGCTTCTGTATTTGAAATGGGCTGTCTGTACGCCCAGACGCAGGCTCAGAGGTCGAGCCGAAGGGACGTCAAGATGCAGTCGCTGCAGGGCAGCCACGGCAACGCAGAGCTCGCGGAGCACTCACTGGATAAATGTCTCCTGGGGGTTTGGGGTGGGTCTTGCAGCCCTGCTGAGTTCTGGGCTACTGCACGTGCTGCTAGACCAACCCGAGACAATTTATTTACAGCGTTTTGATGTCTCCGCTAGGTATCTGAATGTCACTCTGCTGCACCGTCCGAGTGTAAGCACAGACACACACTGAATTGTACGGAGTCGTAGTAAAAAAAAATACATGTCAGTTTATCCAAGACTCACATGTTAAGTATTTTCTTTTTTTAAAAAAAACCAAAATTGATTAATGTAATCCAAAAAAGCACCGTTTTTTAAAAAGTATTATAAATACTCCTTTAACCATGGAAAAATGTAGACAAAGCTATGTTTCAGTTTGTGGGGTTACAACTTTCTGTGAAGTGGGACTAACTGAAGGTTTCTCAAACTTCTTGACTATTGCTACTTTGAGATACGTAGCTAATAGCACTGTCTGTAAAAATTAACCCAGTGGCCTCTGTTCTGCAGTTACAGCCTTTCACGCCAGATCGAAGCAGCTGCTGACACTAGCACCACGTCACCGAAATCTCGGAAGAGCATGGTGAAGAGGTTCAGCCTGTGAGTACCAGGGGGCAAAGGGCGTTTGATGTGTTAATACAAACCTGAATAAATTGAACAAGCACCAGCTGAAAAACATGGCTGGGGATCCAGGCCATGGCATTACTTTAAGAAGATACCATCAGCTAGAAATGCATGCTTCTGTCTGAAGCTGTCCCTTTCTATTGTTATAAGTAGTCATGAGGATTATTAACGATGAAAGAGATCAGAAGCAAACAAGCCATCCTAGGGAGTCAGAAAAGGGAACAATTTTAGTGCTGGATTATAAATTCAGTATCTATGGTGTAGTAACTTCCCTGAATACGGTACCAAAAGATAGTAAATGCGGGTAAAGTCTGGCCTATTATTAGTCTAATTTGCTATACATATGCAAAAATTCTTGCAGGATTGTCATACTAAAATTAAGGTTAGCAAGAAGTCATTCGGTAATAGAAACAATCTGCCTAACTGCCTTCAAGTTAGAGAAGGAAAAAAATGAAGGAGCTGTGGTCCACTTTAGTCTAATGCTGCAAAGATTCAAACAGGAGGTGGATGGAGAAAAGAGGAGCATGCAGCGAAGCAGACACAGGAAACTATAGACTAGCAGAACTCAGAGAAAGCTGCAGAGAATGAAAGCAGAGATCAAGGACTGCAGCAAAAATATCTTAAAGGTGAGAAATTTAAACCTGATGTGAGAGGAGATATGAAGGGACTCCCGCATACCAGTGGCACGATGAAAATGAGGGGGAAATGGTGAATTTAGCTGCACTATTGGCTTGTAACTCTCCTTTCCCGTTTGACTCTTGTACCTGCTTTCCTCAGAACAGCCGTAGCCATTCACTTCACATCAGTGCTACCGCAGGCTAGGGTATGAAAGAATAGAAGTTTTCAATTTAGAGTTCTGTGTTCTGATACACACAAAAAAAATTCAGGCAGCTGTTTGGAAAGTGTTTCAATTAGTCCATCTGAGTTGGTGGTGGCTTTTATGAGGGCGTGAGCTTTGAAGATGTGCCGGAACTCTCGGTGGCCTCTCATTTGTGTCTCCCTTGGTGTGTGCCTAAGCTGTGTGTAGGACTGGTCGCTGTGGAGCGCACAGGCTTTATTCTCTCATTTCTGACTGCATTTCAGTGCTGTAGGATTGTAATTTACTGGTTTGAGTTTGTTTGCACTATGCAGTCTTCCTCTAAAGAATTGTTTCCTCTGCGTTCTTGAATGTATTTTGCAAATTAATACGGTAGAAAAGACTGGCATAATTCATCCCTGAAACAGTGAGTGACACCTCTCCAAATTGTTTTAAATTATTAACTGCCTGCTGCCATAGCATCTAATTCACCTTGCTTCTCTACCTTATATGTTTGTTTCCTATGACACTCCTTTAAATTTACTTGACCTGCATTTGGAAATAAGTCTTGGAGAGGGAGAGCCTGTAATTTACACTTTCTTGTGGCCTCCTCATTGTGTGCATGTCCGTTCAGATTCTTAGAGGAAAAACTGGTATCTGTGGCACCTTTCCTGAGTGAAAGAATTTGCAGCGGGGATGAATTTGCCTTTTGAAGACCTTTGCCTGGTGTATGGCTGTGCCCTGTCAGGCACGATTTCACTTACTCGTGGCGAGGGAGTAAGTCTTGAGCTGCCTTGTGTCAGAGAGACCAGGGTGTGACAGCAGTGTCCAGGGGGGCGTAAGGTGGAGCCGGCTGCCGTGCCTCTTAACTTGTCCCTTGGCTTGTAAACGCATTTGGTTTTAAATTAAGTCAGTTCCTAGCAAGTGAGTCTGAAAATTTAACAGACTGAAGAGGGCTCTCATTTGTGACGCTTGGGCATTAGCTCTGATTTTGGCCTCGCAGATGGTGGGTGCACTAGGTCAAGAAGGTATTGTGTTAGGGTGTAACAAAGTCTCTTGATAAACCATGTCAGCAACTTAGAGGAAAGGAAAACAATAGGCCACTCAAGATAGGAAAACAAAATAATACGCAAGACTTTTGAACCAAGTGACAGCTTTGCTCAGCGCAGCTCTGTTCTGCTTTCACTTACTGGCTGTTATGCTTTCTCTTCTATACTAGACTGTTTCTAGGCTCCGAGGTGATCGCCCACAGCACACCCATCAAAGAGCAACCCAAATGTACTCCAGGTGGGAGCTCAGGTGAAAGCACAGACTCGGCCAGTGTTTCGTCGTGTGAGTTGAATCACTCTGAACCTGAAGAAGTCTGCATCACTCCCATAGACACTCCTGACGATTCCCAGAAAAAGGTACGGTCTAGGCCTTGTTGCCACCATAAATAGCCTGTGAGAGACTGTCGACGCTGCAGGCAGGCCCTAGATGCTTGCCCAAGCCTTTTGGTCTTGACTAGCGTATTGCTTTTAGTGGAATGGAGAGAGCCTAGAAATAAATCTGTAAAAATGGAAGCAAGCCAGTCAGGATTTTTTGTACAAGCTCTATGTTGGCAAGGTGCAAGGCAGACTGAAGTTCTCCTTCCCTGAAACCAGATTTGCTTGTGGTGCCTGGCAGTGGTTTTGGTTTAGGTGAAGCGGTGGAGAAGCACAAGGTTAATTTCTCTTTCAGTCCCTTGTACTTTTTGAGAGGGATGGGGCAGGCTAGTGGCATTGCTGCATTCAGACCTGTGGGCAGCAGGGTGAGGAGCCTTAGCACCACGCTCGCACATGGCAGTGTGATGTTAGCAGTGACGTGGACAAGGGGATTTCTAAGCCCGCAAATGAAACAGGATCAACTGAACAGGAGTAAGATCAACAGCTAGTGACTTCCTCCTCGAGTATCTCGGGTTTGAGTTATGAGTTTCCCGTGTGCTCACCAAGGGAAGCCCAGCTGCAGTAAAGCTGAGCCCGCATTCTGGCGAAGGTGTTTTCTGGGTGGTGTGCCTTAGTGACAGCCTCATCCTGGAGAAGGCGGAGCTGCTGCAGCTGACCAAGTGATAGGCAGAGACAGTCAGAACTTGCCAGCCCTGTGGGTTTGACCTCCCATGAGCTTCCTGCAGCCAAGACAAACGCCTTGCCTTGGCTCAGTTTAATTCCACCGGGGAAGCTGCTGCACCTCCTCCTGCACGCCTGCTCGTTCTTAGCACCCGCAGCCAGTGTCTTACACAAAGGCACTGAACCAGCGCGCCAGGAATCTCTTGTTTTGCAGAGAAGGTGAGGCCCCACACCTGCACGCTGGCAGCTGGGCCACCCCACAGCAAAATGGGTGCAAGGCTGAGGCTGTGAGCGTTCCTGCTGAGAGCAATGGGCTGCGCGTGCCTTCTGGAGAGACAAACTGTACAGGCAGGAAACCCTCGGAAGGGATCTGATAAAGGGATCCACAGGGACCTCTTTCCTACTGGCAGAATCTTTCCTTTTGAACTAAATTGTGCCAGCTGTATTGCTGAAGCCCTTTTTAGGGATGTTTTGCTGAAGAGTGTTCCATGGGGGTTTAGCTTATGGATATTTTAAATTAAATTCTACTAAATGTTTCTCAACCAAAGGAAGCACGAGGTCCCAGACACTGGCATCCATAAATCGTTTAAAATGCTTAGCTGCAGCAGTAGTTACAGTGATTTCATCAAGCAAGTGGGAGAGGGAAGACCCTTTCAGCCGTTTTTTGAGCAAGGCAGGTAAAGAGAAAGGCAAAACCCTGTACAGCAGGGGAAGAAGGGGGCAGTTTCCATGGAGAAATGCATATTCAAGGAGAAGTGGGGAGGCCTCTGTGTGTTTTCACTCATGTAAAGGCTCTGATCTGGAGCAGGAGCAGTGGTGCCTGTAAAGCTCTCTGCAATTTCCCAGCTGGTCCCAGTCCCCAGCTGGCTGCCCACAACCCGAGTCTGTTAGTTTTATCTGCTGCCACCTCCTGGCCTGCTCTTAGTGAGAGGCAAGAGCAAGCAGCACACAGTGTCTGGCACACCAAATTGGAAATAAGTTTTCATTAAAATGGTGGAATTAATCAAGCAAAGTTCACGTTTTCTGGAGGCAAGGAATGCCACTGCCAGCCTGCTGGACAGAGGGCAGTCGACTGAGGTTTTGTATCTGCCTTCTGCTTTCTGAAGTTCTTCCAGAATGACCCACGCAGATATACAATGTCCAGCTTATGACAGTGTTTGTCTTTCTGTTGTGCAGCTCTCTGAATCCTCTTCCTCCTCCTCCTCCTCCACCACCCATTCCACGGAAACATCTTCCTCGAGCTTGTTATCGTTAAACTCATCCCCTCCCTTGCTGCGCTTGGATGACAAGGATGACAAGTCCAACACGTGCTCTGCTTCAGACAAGTGCTCTGTCTCCATGACGCCCATTACCTCAGAAGTGCTGCCTCCTGTTTACAACCAGCAGAACAAAGATGCCTGCATCATCCGGATCAGCGTAGAAGACAACAATGGCAATATGTACAAGAGCATCCTGGTGAGTGGTGCGGAACAGCAAAATGCTGTTGTCGTCGGTGATGGTTTCATCCAGGGTGACATAAACAAATGGTGCTTTTAGTTTTGGAAACACCTACTCACAGAGCCAACTAATCAAACTTGGCTTGAAAGGGAAAATGACAAATGTTACAATTCAAAATAAGTGGAGCATGGTATGAGAGGTTTGAAGACAGCATCTTTGGGGAAGTTTCTGGTCTTGGAGTTAAAGCTTGTATTTTATCAAAAAGTTCAAAGGGAAGCATTCTGATCAAGTGCAGGCTTTGCTGCTCCTGCCGTTCTGTTAGGGCTAGTTCCTTTTTCTCTAGCTTGGGATTTATGCGCAAGCTTTGACACAAGATGCCACATGCCAGGTTCTGCCTGGAGCAGCTTACCCTAGGAGCTGGTTTCTGGAAGTAGGGAGCTGTACACGAGGAAGCTGACGAGCCCTTTAATTACACAGCTTCTCTCTGGGATGAAGGTTGCCAGACCAGCAGCAACCAGTGTGCAGGAGTTTCCCTTGATGCTGGTTCTGTGGAGGGGATGCTGAACCGTGGGCAAAGCGACTCGCCTGCGCGTGATCTCTGCAGATACCTGTCGGAGACCCAGCTGCTGAGCAAACACTCTGGGTCCATGAGGGCCGGGGGGGAACAAACACACGGGCGTGATTCTTAGCACATTTAGCTCTTCCTTGTGATTTTAATGGTCTGGCCTCCCCAGATTGCACAGACATTCCCTGAGGGCCTGACAAATTCTGCCACCGGCGAGATAAATCTTCCTTCTGACTGCACAAGGCTCTGGAGAGAGCCCTGTGTCTGCTCCGGATGCGCAGCACTTCCACAGCAGACAGTAAACCAGGT
The DNA here is from genome assembly GCA_009806455.1 of Tetrax tetrax. Taxonomy (NCBI): domain Eukaryota; kingdom Metazoa; phylum Chordata; class Aves; order Otidiformes; family Otididae; genus Tetrax; species Tetrax tetrax. The sequence goes on from WHYT01016677.1 coordinate 459,194, forward strand.
TACAAGGCCAAAAATCATTGCAGGATGTCAAAGAAAGTATTTAGCACAGGAGACTGCGGATTAATTGATGTCTGCAAACAACAGATGGGGCAGATGTGGACTTTTATGGCTAGTGAGAACAATGTCCCATCTCTCAAAGTGTTTGTGCAGGAGAGCAGACGCCGTGATTTACTGCTGTCTCTTCTAGTAAAGAAACTGTTGTCTTGAACTAAAACCCACCACCACCAAATGTCACAAACAGTATGTTTTGGTATCTAGTAGTACTTTTGTTATTGACCTGTTGTATTTTTTTTCCAGTTCTCTTCAGTCTTTTCCAAGTGGTCTGCAAAAAGGCAGGCCTTTTTTAATTATTACATAATTACATAGAGTGAATAAGCAGAATCTCATTGCAATGCTGTCTCTGCAGCTAACTAGCCAAGACAAAACCCCTGCTGTCATCCAGAGAGCTATGCTGAAGCACAACCTGGAATCTGACGCAGCTGAAGATTATGAGCTTGTACAGGTCATCTCTGAGGACAAAGGTAGGGAAGCAAACACCGCTGCTGGGTGAAAAGGCTGAGTCTGTTCAACCGGTCCCTTTTTCTCCTGGCTTTCCGTCTGCTACGTGCAATACTGCAAATTAACGCTTGCTCTGGTCCCTCTTTCACAGAGCTGGTGTTCCCAGGCAACGCCAATGTGTTCTACGCCATGAACAGCCACGTGAACTTTGATTTCATCCTGCGGAAAAAAGCATCGCTCAATGGGCAGGTGAAAAGGAGGAGCCGCTGCAGCCTGATGCTCCCCAGAACTGCCAAACGGGGGTGCTGGAGCAACAGACCCAGCAAAATCACACTGTGAGGGAGACAAGGCCACGAGCCGGCAAAGCGGCTGAGACCCCTACCTTTGCTGCCGTCCAGTATTACCGAATCACAGCAGATGAATGTGTCAGTATTCAACGCTGAAAATATTTGAGGCTGAAATGCAACGTGAGCATTTGCTAGACTTGTCTCTCCTCGCTTGCAGCCAAATACAGACAACCAGACGTGGATGTACAGGAGAATGTGGACTGGACTTTTTTTTTCCCTTTTGCACATTAGTCTAGGAAGGTGAGAGCCCCACTTAGAGGGGCAAACAGGACTGCAACGAACTTTGTCTTAAGAACACCACACAAGCCAACTCTCTTTGTGAGAAACCATTTTCCTTTGTGCCAGTATTACAAAGAATGTCGACATTTATTTTTATGAAACTGGAGGAGAAATGTCAATACAACTCTGCCTGAATGAAGGAGGTGGTCCCAGGCAGCCTCCAGCTCACTGCTGGGAGCACTGGTGAGCAGAAGGTGTGAGGGAGTTGCGTGCCACTTGCCGTTGCTGCTTCCAGGAGGCATCTGTATTCATGAAACAGCAAGGTGGGTGCGCCTCCGAAACACTCATCGCTGGAGACAGCAGAAACTGCAAGTGTGTGTACTGCTTTCACACAGCTTGCAAACTACTTTTTTTGCACTTGTTCCACACCAGAAAATTACTTATTTTGGATTTTTTTTTTTTCCCAAAGAACTTTGAAAGAATGGACTGCACTTGCTTTTGGATGAATGTCATGGTTTCTTCATGAACAAGGCAAACAAACACTAATTGTCTGGATTTAGGTCTTGTCTTAATGCCACTACAAGGTGGGTTTCCTTTTATTTGCTAACCCGTGGAACAAAAACTGTGCCTTTTGCATGTACCCTGACATGACTGATGTACCTCTTTGTAATGTGCAATCACTCGTCAAAAGCAAAACTTTTTTTAACTCACCTTTTCATTCAGGAGGGGCAATTATGTGACCTGTGATTTTTTTAAAGTGGTAATGGAGAGGAGACAGCCAGGTTTTAAGCATTATCCCAAGCAGAGATTTTTTTATATACTTGTAGCATGGTTACCTTCCTTGCTCTTTACGTGCAGTTATTAAATGAAGTTCCTGGCATGGTACATTTTTTCAGCTGGAATAAAGAATTCAACTGGAATAAAGAATTTACTCATCAGTTCTGTAGGAAACCTTACATAACATAATTTGTGTGTCTCTTCCCAGAACAGAGGCTTCCTTGAAAGGATAGTTAGAGGTTTTGTTTTAAAAAGCCATTAATGAGATACTGGATTATAAAGCAGCCCTTACTGAAGAGGCTGTCCTTGAGATATATCAGTATTAGTTAAAATAAACTCTTAACAGTGAATTTTATACGTGCTTAGGCTTTTTTCCCACCAGTTCTGTAGCACTAATATTAAAAATGGAGCTCAGATGACATGAATGGTCAGTGATAAACTCATGATGCAGAGAAGGCTGGGCTGTTTTACATTTTACACTATGTGAAGATGTAGGACCTCTGGTTAAAGGTCCCAGAAAACAGTTAAATTCCAATTGCAGATTTGGTTGGGAGGGTGCAGATGCTGAGTTTGTAACTGAGCCTTAACTTGTGCCCACAGTTACACCAAGAGATTCCTGGCATTTCAGTGTACGCATGTCTGTCTTGATGTCTGTACAGTATCACTGGTGGAGGACAGTATTGCTCACTCAGAGGTTGTATGTCTGTGTTAAGCTGAAAGGTGAATGTTGTTTATTTTAAAATTTTGGCCTCCAAAAGGTTATATATAAGTAAAAGATTGGTTTTTTTAATTACTTACCTGTAATCTTTATATAAATATATAAACAATTTTTCCACTACTATTGTGCCTGAGTGAATAATTTCCTCCCCCCTCCCTCCCCAGTAGCAGGCCCTAGCCCCTAGCTACCTCCCCTACCT